>CM017575.2:8416746-8861746 GCA_007844105.2 Rhamnella rubrinervis | reverse complement strand
AAGCAATATAATTCAATATTTATACAGTTTATGCAATAACAACACAATCTTTTGTTAAAAAATAAATAGAAAAATATAAATAATGCTACAAGCAATTGTAAAAATAGTATATTTTATTTTGTAAAAATGATATATTTTGACTATTACTATAATTTTTTTTTTTATCAAAACTACAATTATTCCATGCCATTCCTCATCATTTATTGTTAAAAAAATGTTATACTATAACTTAGGTCCTAATAAAAATGGAATCTTCAATTTTGCTTCATCATATATATATATATATACACACACACACTATATAATATATAAGATGTGATTGCCACACAATGTATTTCGTTGCTCACATTTTTCATTATTAATTTTTTATTCTTTTCTATCTACTTTATCCGTAGAACAACGTTTTTTTAATATATTATGTTTAAAAGATATAATTAACCTTTTTTATAATTTTCCAATAATCTTATAAATAAAACTCTAATTGTACAAATGACCATACCAATACTAATATGTACAGTGATTCCTTGTATATATATGTATATGTCACTTAAATCTTACTCTCTTTTTTCGCAAGAAACATTTGCTCCTAATCAAATTAATTAACAATAGCCCTAAGATTACATAGTTATCATTGAAAATATAAAAGCATATAAAAAATATATGTACATATAAATTCAATAAAGAGAGGCCAATCTCATTTTTCTTGGTCTCTATATTTCAACCTCTTCTGCTACCTACATATATACTTCTCGCCAAGACTACACCTCAATTATGGTAGTAGTATACACAGGAAAATTTACATGCTAGCTTAAACAAGCAACAGATAACACCAAAGCAAGACTTAAACCAACAAACCAAATCTTAAGCAGATGAGAACGGAAAGATACAAAGCAATGTGTTAAAATACATGATTAGACATATACAAGTAAAGATATAAATATGCAAGAATAGCTTACCATGGGAACCACAATATCTTCCTTTCCAATAGCCCTCAGAAATGTGTAGGAAAAAAAATGAAACTTTATCATAAGGGTAGTTGCCAGATGTAGAAAACTATAAGAAATAAAAATATTATGACGATCAGATTCTATTTAGTAAAGTACCACTTGTAAAATAATTCAAATCATCAACAAAGTTGTATTGCTCTGGCAACTGATTGGGAATAATTATTACACCTCATAATCAGAAATTGGTAGGTTGCAAGCATGACACTGGAAACATTCTGGATGCCAACTGCATTCAAGCAATTCATATATCGTCCAAAACCAATGTCAGTATTGCAACCCATACAAACGCTGCCAAAAGAATGTAGAAACTCTTTTCTTCATATTTCTTGCACATATACATAATGCCTGAAAAGGCTACATTAACTAACCTAATCAATAAGACGATATATGGCTGATATATATAAAAGTAGCTACCTTTCTGCATCAAAGGTAATCGTGAAACAAAGTGTCTGAACATCAGTAATAAAATTTTCAAAAACAGAAAAGTCATATATAACTATATTCCATTGGGAAATAAACAGGGTGGTTGATATGTGTTTTCATTTCCATATTGAGGCTTTCTTGTAAAGCTCTGGCAATTTGTTCATCTTCTTCCAATTGTAAACTATTATCTATCCAATATGAGAAAAGGCTGAAGTCAAATTATAACTTGTTTTATACAACAGAAAATATTCTCATAGCATAAAGCTGAAAAAATCTTCATCACTTTCCATTGGATAATATCATTACAACAAATCATCATCTACATGGCATATCATTCCAGTTAAAATAAATTCCAGAACATAAAGGTAAAAGTTAAGGTACAGAAGCCTCTATAAATATAATCATGTCTTGAATCATAATGTGCCTCATTTGAAGTGGTCCCCTGCAGAATTTATGTGGATTTAGAATTCAAGTAATGTCCATTCTTAAAGGAGCTAACAATGCCAATATGGAAGAGCATACAAATAGAGTGCTTTTAAAAGGATGAAAAAGCCATCTTACAAGTTATCAACTATGACAGGGAAAACAGTTTAAGTTATCAAATCTGACAGGGAAAACAAGTTTGTGCACATTTCATTTAATTGTAAAATAAGAATTTCATGCGATCTGCAATTACACCAAATCAAAGATACCAAGGACATGTTTTATAGAAAACATATAAGTAATGACATAGGAAGTGTCATTCCTAGTTTTTATCAAATACTTGCACGCTCCTTGAGACCGACAAAAAATAGTAAAATCATGTAAAGACTGTTATGCACCTATCATTAAAAGCCTTCAAACACAAAGAAAGTACCCCTACAACAACAGAATATCTGAAGAGCAACCATTATAGCATCTGATATCTGCTTACTCACCAATCGCACTCTTTCCTTTTTTATTTTCTTCTAAGAGAGATAGTGCAATAGCACAGTCTGTATCTCATTCTCATTTTCTGACCATGTTTCCTACATTGAAGTTCCAAAATGAAATATGTTATGTAGGTTAAGCATATCTAAAAGTTGAATTAAAGCAACACGAAGACAAAACAAAAGGTGAAATTCCAATGTGGCTAATAAGGGACTCTTACGTCACTAAAAATACCAAAGTAATTTTATGTTAATATACAATAAATCTTACTCGTTGAATATCTCAAGTTTTTATGCCAACTTCTGAAATGTATATTTTTATGATGTGATCTAGCAAATGCCATCATGAGATATTGATTCAATGTGTGTCTCTAAAAACATACTACCCTAATCATACAAGAATGCAGAATTGCATTTAACCAACAGAACACTTACCCTTGAAATAGAAGGTGCATAATTAGTAGCATATTCTCCATACTTCTCATGGCAATGCCCTTCAGAAATTTGTGGCTAGAACCTTTAAAAATCTTGTTAAACCAGCCCATAATATATGAAGTTATCTGCTCATGGTCTATTAAGTTTTTAACTGCACAAGAAGCATCCAACACCATTAGTGCAATTTCATACAATTAGATCATATAGAAACGCTAGACATCCTAATTAGTTTGAGTGAATTCATGCCCTTCAAAAACAGAAAAAAAAGAAACAGAAATCATTCATATGACAGATAAAACGCGAAAAAAAAAAAAAATGAATTTCAAGTTAATCAAGCAAGTCCGGACAATGTTATATTCAATATGAAATGCAAATACAATTAATATGAAGGTATGGACTCTGCAGATTTCTTCTCCCTATAATGCTAAAAATCTGTGTGCCCAAAACATTACATTTATCTTCAAAGTAAAAAACCAAACAAAAGAAAGTAAAAACACACCAAAGCACCCAACAGGCATTATTGCGCCACAAGTAAATAGAGATTAAAGTCTGATCACCTCAATTCACAAACACATACATGCACACAAACACGCACACCTATAAAGAGAGAGAAATAGAAAAGGAGAGAGATTCTTCCAGCTCAACATGGCCATTAAATTGATGACGTTTCATTTTTAATTACAATTTAAAGGCAAAAGGTACATAATCAGATAGTAGACGAATGACTCACCTCTACAAATCAAGAAACTGCAGGAATGGTGGAAGCAGAGCAAACCCAGATCAGATAAGATCCCGACTCGCTCAAAAGCAACATTTTTGCAGTGTCATCGGAAAAAAAGTATTCTCCTTCACAGCCTCTCTTTATTTCATTTTCTTGATATTTAATTTGCATTCATTATTTCAGACAACAATACATCACCTCTTAAATCTTACAAAATAAAATTGTGCATCTTTTAAATCGAGAACATTAATATTGGGTATAATTATTTAAAATAAAAATGATAAAGTGGTAAATAAATTCAAAGCATATAAGATAGAAAAATTTATAATTATAGTTTTTTTTTCTTGTTATTTTCCCACATTTACTAAGCTAATAGAACATCAAAAAAAAAAATCATAGCTATGCCGACTCTTTAAGCTCACTCATCTCCTCTCTCTTCTTCAATTCGCTTTCCATAGGTTTTCAATCTCTCATTCATCTTCTCCTGTATTTGCCCAAGCCAAAAATTCCCAAAATCAAACGCTCACAATGTCCAACACAAATCAGATTCAAAATTCGCAAAAATACAGAAAAACAAAAATAAAATAAGCCACCGTCTGGTAGCTGACACCTGCAATTTTCAATTTCTGTCCCAGTTTCTCAGCAACCAAACAGAGCCCTCTGGAAATAAAGTGGGAAAAAAAAACTGACCTTGTAGCTTATCTCGACTCGGTGCATAACGTAGAAGCCTAGAATGCCACGAAGAACGGTGCTTGTGATGATTCAAAAATATGCCCGTTTCGAACGCCAAGTTCACACAAGGAAGAAAAACTTCTACTGTGATGCAGATGGGTACACAAATAACAAACAAATAAGTATGAATTACCAAAAAAACAAACAAATAAGTATGGAATAAAACTTTAAGAGCAAATTCTCTTAGCTAAAATGCAATCTCTAAAACCAGCAAACCATGAATCGAGATAGGTACACAAAATCTGTGCTGTGACTGCAACAAAAACAAGGAGCAGATTTCGAACAGCAAGTTCACACAGAGCAGAAAGCTATCCAAACATTTATTGCGACGTAGATGGAAGCAGGTAGAAAACAAGAGGCGTATTCCTGTAGAAATAGCAATTTTACAGTTACACCCTTCGAACGGTGTTACAAAAGGCTAGCAAAATGATAAGATACCAAAGACATGCCCTACCGACGATTTGGTGGTGGGTAGCGATGGTTGAGGAGTGATGGTGAGACTCATTTTCAAGGGGAAAAAATTTTGAACCGTCTGTGCCCCACCGATGGTATAGTGGTGGGGCACCGATAGCTGAGGGGATGGTGGTGCGGCTTTAGTCGCAAGGGAAATAAAAAAAAAAAATTAAACTATTGGTGCTCATCAACAGTGTAGTGATGGGAATCAACAGTGTAGTGATGGGAAACTGACGGTGAGGGGATGACGGTGGGGCTTAATTGCGAGGGAAATTTTTAAAAAAATGACAGTGGAGCGGTCAACTATAAATGCAACACAGAGCAGGTAGCAAAAAAAAAGAAGAAAACGACGCCGTTTTTAAAATAGATGAAAAAAATTATAATTTTCTATTACACTCATTTTCATGTGAACAACGCCAAAGTAGAAAAAAAAATTTAGAAAAGATATAGCTTTCCATCACGTGAACAAAATAAAATTTCGAAAAAACTTCAAAACGATGCCGTTTTTAAATTATAATTTTTTTATAAAAAAAATAACAACAAAATGATAAAATAGGAATAAAAAACTATTGCATTTGTGCTGCAACTGACCTTTATGTATATTTGTAGATATATATATATATATATATGTAAGCTAAATTTTACAAAAATACCTTAATCTAATGGTTTCATGCATGACATATATATAATACGTTATTGACGTGTATGATTTTAAGTAGAAATCCATGATTGGATTTTAAAGGGGGAAAAAAAAAAAAGAGAGCATACGCATTCCATATAGAATGTGCGCTCGCCTTTTTTTTAAGCCTGCTGGTGGCTTGTTATTGAAAGCGAAAAGAATATGAAAAACTGAAGTGAAAGTAAAATCAGAAGTCTAATACTATTGATTGTGTAAGGTAACTTAAATACAAGAGTTATACATCTAATAGAACACTTATAAAGTAGGCGGTGATAAGCATATCTATACAAGGATAACAATGAAACAATGCACAGATGATAGAGGTGCGGAACGACGAGATAAAGCTGTTAATAGACAAGATAGCAACGACTGTCCCAAAGCTTAATTCAATAGCCCCCCTCAATAAGTGGGAGGTGCACGGACAGTTAGCTTGTCCTGAAGAGCCAAAAAACATGGACTAGGTAGGACCTTAGTCAGAATATCCGCAACCTGGTCGGAATTGGGTGCACAATGAATGTCCAATTTATGGTGAAGTACCTGGTCACAAATAAAATGAACGTCAACTTCAATATACTTCGTATGAGCATGGAATACTAGATTTGTTGCAAGGTGTCTTGTACCAATATTGTCACACCAGAGTAGAAGCTGGGAAGGAAATGAAACCATGAGTTCCTGGAGCAAAACCTGTAACTAAGAAAGTTCGGCAGCACCATGAGCAAGGGATCAATATTCTGACTTAGCAAATGAACGGGCAACCATGTGTTGTTTTTTAGAAAACCACGAGATTAAATTATCTTCCAAATAAATGCAATATCCTCTGGTGGATCTTCTGTCATCAAGATTAGAGACTCAGTCTGCATCAGTGAAGCCATACAGATTGTGTATTGAATAAGGATGTAAAAATAACTCGAGATGTGAGGAACCTTTAAGATATCTAGTACTCGCTTGCAAGCAGCCCAATGAGCATCAGTTGGGTTATGCATAAACCGGCTTAGCTTGTAAACAATAAATGAGATTTCCGGGCATGTAGTAGAGAGATATTGTAATACACCAATTGTACTCCGATAGACAACTGGATACATAAATGGAGTGCCAATATCTTTGCTGAGTATGAGTGTAGAGCTTGCAGGTATAGGACTAGCTTTGCAATTAGACATGCCAACTTGTGCTAATAAATCATGTATATAATGAGTTTGGGTCAAGTGGAGACATGTCTTACTTGCTTCAATACCCAAGAAAAATGAGAGGGACCTAAGGTCTTTTAGAGCAAACTGTTTGTGTAGTTGAGAAATAAATAGAGAAATAATAGTGGAGTTGTTGCTCGTTAATAGAATGTCGTCAACATATAGGAAATGATATGATTGGTTGCTTTGTAGATGAAAAGGGATGAGTTGATTGAGGATTTGGTGAAACCCCAATTACAAAAAGTGTGAGTCAAGCGTTCATACCAGGCATGGGGCGCTTAGCGTAGACCATACAACGATTTCATCAAGTGGCAAACATAGTCTGGGTAGTTAGAATTTACAAAACCTTCTTGTTGATGCATAAAAACATCCTCAGTAAGAACACCGTTTAAGAATGAGTTATTCACATCGACTTGTCAAAAATCCCAATGATAAGACACAGCAAAGGAAATAACATGAACTGTAAAGCGTTTAATAACAGAACTAAAAATTACTGAAAAATCAATACCCGATGTTTAGTAGAAGCCTTTGGCCACGAGGCGTACTTTGTGATGTTTAATCGACCCGTCGGAACATCGTTTGACCTTGAAAACCTATTTATTTCCAATGATTTTTGAAGCACAGCTAGCGAGGACAAGAACCCACATGTTTTCTTTGGTGAGAGTGTTGATTTCAACTTGTATGGCATCTTTCCAAATGGGTGATTGTTAGGCTTGTACTGTTGTAGATGGTTCTATTATTGTGGACTCCAGGGATAGATCAACTATAAAAAATTTTGGTTTGGAAATCCCAGATTTTGGATAAGGTTTGCATTGGATGAACAAAGACTGAAGGTTGGCAAGATAAGTGGACCTGAGGCTGAAGGGACTGTGGTGAGGCATCAATATATTTAAAAAGATTATAAAAGTTTGGTGGATCAAAAAATTAAGAACTTTTGTGAACTTTACCGTATAATTGACTTTTATAGACTTTTGAACAGGTAATATAAATATCAAATTTCACTTTTTCTCCCCCATTCACTTAAAAAATTTTTGTCAACTATTGTAAGAACGAATAACATTGATCACAATTGGCGCAAACCTCAACAATCATGGTAATCTTCACACTTTCATCTTCTATATTTTCTATTATGTCTTTTATCATTTTTATTTGCTTTTTTTGTTTGTATCTTTCAATTTTTTACTGTTGTTTTTTGGATTAATATGAACAATTTGGATTTTGTTTTTCAATTAGGGTTCTATAATTTTGGGAATTGTTCTTGATAATTTGTGCATGTTATATATTTTGGGTAGTTATGTTGTGGTTTGGTGGATCAGATTATGATGAAAAGGTCCATTACAACCATAACAATGAAGATGAAGATGAAGTTCAATCCTTATCTAAGAAGAATGCTTCTTAAGGCAATTGGATCACAAGAAAATTGTCACAAACAACTTCATAGCCTTTCCAACAGGGTTAGATCAGGTTTCACTACATCAGTAAGACTTTCATTGAGCCATCATAGAAGATTAGAGACTTTGGTGTCAAACTGAAGCTATCCCCGTTAGAGTAGTCTTGGAGCGCAAGAAGGTTATGGTTGTGGATGACTTAATTATGAGAGGAACCACTTCTTCAAAAATTGTAAGGTTGTTAAAGGAGGTTGGTGCTAAGGAAATTCATATGAGGATTGCAAGCCCACCAATCATTGCATCTTGAAAAGATAGAACTAGAATGACAATAGAGAAAGTAGAGAATAAATGAATTTGTAGTCTCACTGTATATTACTATATCGTGGCACATATATACACTATCAGAGGAACTGATGTTCCTGATATGATGGAAAAGATGATACGATTAGGTTGAGAGATAATACACAGAAAGTGAATAAGATATATACAAAATAAGAGCAATTAGATGAGACAATCACGTGGGCAAGCAGATGGATGATCACGTTCGCTAACATCCGCCTGCAAGCGAAATTGGGGAGGACACACATTAAGCTTGGTACGAAGAAGAACAAATTGTGCAATAGGTAATACTTTGGTCAAGATGTCTGCTGATTGATCTGAGGAAGGCACATATCGAACATCCAATTTTTTCTGGAGAACCTTGTCGCGAATGAAATGCACGTCAATCTCGATGTACTTTGTTCAAGTGTGAAACATAGGGTTAGCAGCAAGTGAACCAGCACTGAGGTTATCACACCACAACACAGGAGGAGTCGAGAGAGGAATGCCTAACTTATGAAGTAAAGATTGTAACCATGTGAGTTCAGCCGCGCCACTTGCCAATGACCGATATTCCGATTCGGTATTGGAGTGAGCCACAACTGGCTGTTTCTTAGACGACCAAGAAACTAAGTTAGAGCCAAGATAAATACAGTAACCACTTTTTAATCGTCGACCGTCAATGTTGGAGGCCTAATCGGCATCAGTGAAACCATTAACGTCGAGATTGTTGGATGGTGTGATGAACAAGCCAAATTGAGTTGTGTCTTTTAAGTAATGTAAGACACATTTGTATGCCGACCAATGAACGTTAGTGGGCTTATGCATAAACTGACTGAGCTTATTGACAATGAATGATATCTCTGGTCTCGTGATTATCAGATATTGTAAGGTACTAATTGTGTTAAGGTATAGAAATGGATCACTAAAGGGAGCACTAATCTCATGGCCAAGTTGAACAATAGTAGCTGTTGGTGAGGGGCTAGTTTTACAATCTTGCATGTTTATTCGAGTGAGAAGATCAATGATATAATGTGCTTAAGAAAGATGAAGACCAATTGGTGTGCGTGTAGCTTCAACACCAAGAAAGAAAGAAAAGGAGCCGAGATCTTTTAATGAAAAATGTTGATTCAACTTGGAGATAAAAGTGTTGAGAAGCACTTTATTATTCCCAATAAGCAAGATGTCATCTACATACACTAACATCCATATGACACTGAACTTCGAGTGAAGCATGAAGAGGGAGGAATCCATGACAGAACTTTTGAAACCCCATTCACAGAGAGTGTGCTTGAGCTTATCATACCAAGCACATGGGGCTTACCGAATACCATAGAAAGAGTGACGAAGATGACACTATATCAGGTTGGTTGGAATCAACGAAACCTTCAGGTTGTGGCATAAAAACTTCTTGTAGGATTCTATTAAGAAATGCATTGTTGACGTCAATTTTCCATATTTCCCATTGATGAGTAATAGCCACAGATAGAACAAACTTAATGGTGGAAGGTTTAATAATAGGGCTGAAGGTTTTTGAGAAGTCAAAGTTAGGCTAATGATGAAAGCCCTTAGCCATTAATCTGGCTTTGCGTCGTTCCACTGTACCATCAAGTTTTCTTTTGATTTTGAAAACTCATTTATTGCCAACCAAGCGTTGAGGCATTAACGGCGGAACAAGGGTCCAGGTATGGTTGCGAATTAAAGCACTATACTTCTCTTGCATGGCTTGCTTCCATGAGGTGCATAGAAGAGTAGTAGTTGTAGAGGTGGGTTCGACATCATCAGTAGTCGATTGAACATGTGCTGAAAAGAGCTTTAGTTTGAAAATTCTAGCTTTGGAATGGGTGATCATAGGATGAATGTTGTGTGGGCTCAGTGATGAAGAAGGTGCAATTGGTGGAGATGGAGCTGGAGTAGGTGAAGAACCAGCTGAGTTGAGAACACGTAATGCCCTTTGTAATGGATCTGTATGAAGAGGCAGAGAAGCACGTTGAGAGTGGTCGGATATAGCAGAATAAATATGAGGAGTAGATGGCAGGGATTGATGCAAAGAAATTTCATTAGTGGTTTGAGTGGAGATGGGTCCGGAAGGTTGTGGATTTGTGGAGGACTATGCCAAGGAGGAAGCACCCAACGACGATAAAGATGGACGTGAAGTTGGTGAGACCCAGTGAGATAGAATCTACAAAATAGGAGTTAGAGAAGTAACAGACTGAGAAGATGTGTTAGAGTTTGTACTAGAGTTGGAAACTGTCTGCTGAGAAAAAGGAAAATAAAGCTCATTAAAAATGATGTTAGGAGAAACATAGATTTTTCTTGAGGTGAGGTTAAGACATTTGTACCCTTTATGAAATAAAAATGCAGCGTTGAGAATGGAAGGAGAATTTGTGTGTTTTATATGGCCGAAGAAAAGGATAACATTCGCATCCAAAGCTTTTGAGGAAGGTATAATCAAACCGTTTTTTGAATAACTTGTGAAGTGGGGTTTGAAAATTAAGAACCTTGGATGGTAATCTGTTGATAAGAAATGTGGCAGTAGAACACGCATGCCACTAGTGTGTGAAGGGTAGTGAACTTTGAGCTAGGAGAGCCAGTGCAGTTTCTGTGATATAGTAATGTTTTCTTTCAATTTTTCCGTTTTGGTTGTGAGTATGAGGACAGGGATGCTAAAATTGAATACCAAAGTTATCTAATTTTTTTTTGAAAGGTCGAAATTCACCTCCCCAGTCAGTTTGTAGTGTCTTAATTTTGTGATTGGTTTGATTTTCTGCTAACTTCTTAAAGGATAAAAAAATTAGTGGTGTTTCAAATTTAGTTTTCATGGGATAAATTGAATAGAAACGAGAAAAATTATCTTTAAACAAAAGATAATATTTGAAACCTTTTGGAGATGGAACTAGATCAAGGCCCCACACATTTGAGAAGACCAATTCCAATAGAACGGTGCTTTTTATAAAAGAAGATGAAGCATATAATCTATGGTTTTTCCCGAGTTGACAAGCAGAGTAAAAAGATACAGTAGAAGTCGTTACAGAGAATGTGGGACTGCATTGAGCAGCAATTTTATTCATGATTAAAGATGGAGGATGGCCTAAACGATAATGCCATAATTATTTATTGGATCTAATAAATAAAAACAACTAAACTGATATGAGACATAATTAAAAAAAGTAAAATAAGAAGAGGGAGGACTGCCGGACACAATGGAAGACACACTGGGTAAGAACACTTTGTAAAGTCCATCCTTTCCTCAAAGTAGAATCCTCCTCGAAGCTTTGTCCTTCACAAAAGAAAATTTTGAGTCAAATTCAACAATGGTGTTATTATCGAATGTAAGTTTTGCTACACTCAACAGGTTTTTAGTAATTCGAGGAACATGCAACATGTTGTGCAAATACAAATTACCATGCATGGAATGTAAACGGGAAGACCCAATAGTGGAAATTGACAAACCTTAACCGCTTTCAACAAATAGTTTGTCATTACCACTATAATTGGTGCGATTGGTGATATTAGAAGGATTAGAGGTCACGTGATTTGTTGCGCCGCTATCAAATAACCATTCAGTCTGTGCAATAGATTCTGGTCCTGCAAACGTGGTACTTGAATTATTTGATGTGGCTGTTAGACTATGTATAAACCGACGAAAGCATTTGAGTGTAACATGGCCAAGTTTTCCACACAGCTAACACTAAGGATGATTATTATTGTGCCAACCTCTACCACGTCCCCTACCACGGCCGCGAGAATTATAACCACCCCGATTGAAAGATGAATTGGAATTGTCACGTTCTGTTGAAGAATCGGGTCGCTTTATTTTATTTGCAACATTGGCGATTAGGAGATCAGAGGACATAGCTTGTTGGATTCATATCTCCTAGTTGAGCACTAAGGACTGAACCTCTTCAATAGCCATGGTAGTCGGATTGGAATTTATATTTGCAATGATAGCATCGTACTTCAATAGTAGTCCAGAGAGAAGCTATAAAATAAACTCATCATTAGATACCAACGAACCGGCCAGTGTCAATGAGTCGGCTAGCTCCTTCATTTTACAGAAATAGGCAGAGATAGAAAGTGCATCTTTTTTAGTTGTTTGAAACTACATTCGTAATTGCATAAGTTTCACTTTGGATTGACTTCCAAACAAACGCTCCAAGGACGTCTAAAGTTGATGAGACGTGAGAGTTGAAGAGACACGATTGACTTGTGTGTGAATTTTTCATGAAACAGAGGATAAAATCCAAGCAAGAAGTGCTTGGTCCAAACGGCGCCATAGACGAAAATCTGGATTTGGAACAAATTTCTATATTTCATGTCCATTTTCAGTGCTGGTTTCAATGATGGTGGTAGAAGGTGGGACAAAAGTGTCGTCAATGAAACATTCCATATTGCATCCTAGAATGGCTAGATAGATTTGAGATTTCCATATGACAAAGTTATCATGCTCAAGTTTAAAAGGAAAGTTGTAGTTTGATAGGCTAATTTCTGAAAGTGAAGGAATATTGAAAATTGTAGACTGTGTATGAGAGAAAGAAGAAGATGCAGAGGTTGTCATGACGTGGGTCAATAGCAAAGCTCTAATACCATGAAAAGATAGAACCAGAATGACAACAGAGAAAGTGGAGAATAAATGAACCTGAAGTTTCACTGTATATTACTATATCGTGGCACATATATATACGATCAAAGGAACTGATGTTCCTGGTATGATGGAAAAGATTATATGATCAGGTTAAGAGATAATACACAGAAAATGAATAAGATATATACAAAATAAGAGCAATTAGATGGGACAATCATGTACATAAGCAGATGGGACGATCACGTGTGCTAACACATCTTGTTATTATGGAGTGGACAAGCCAAGGTTAGAGCAGTTAATCTCTAATTGGATGACTGTGGAGGAAATCAGAAAGTTCATTGGCTCAGATTCTTGATGAGAACTTGAAAGTGTATATTTATTAAAATTTAAATCATTACTGTACACTTAAAAGTGTCATTAATTCCTCTTGTTTAAGCAATTTCTCCAGGTTTAAGTTTAAAAGTAAAAATAAATTGAAATGTGTATTTTTTGGCACAGGTTTAATAAAATATGTGTATCTCTCAATCTAGAAGGCCAATTAAGGTGATTCTTAATGCAATGGAAAGAGAACTTACTGCACCACAACATTCTAGTTATCAACCAAGCCCATGTCAGAAGTTTAGTAGGTCATATTTAGGCCACAATGCAGCTGTTCGGCACCCAAAGACTAGCCCAACATGTTTCTATATTGGGTCGTATCTCACAAACTACAAATCCAAATACGGTATCTCTTAATGTTCTGGAAAGCTAAAAGTTACATCTACAATATTGAGTTTTAAAGAAAATACTCAACCCATTGAATTCAATGTGATATGGCTAGTGCAAGTGAGGAGATAAGCATGATATGCATTTTCAACTCAACCTAATCTTATATCCACCTTCATACAAGTCCCTTAGCATTTAGCACTCTTAACGTTCTATAAATATCTGCATTGGCTACTCATTTGGCAGCTCATACTCTTGTATTTGTTTTTCTCTCTTGTTGTAATTTTTTTTTTGTTCTAAATGAAAGTTATGTTCATCTCCTTTTTCTTTCTTTTTTATTTTGTATAAGTAATTAAACTTTATTTTACTGGGGTAAAAGGGTGAAACTTTTAGTAATGAAATAAGGTTAGATTAATCTCCTTCTTGAGCTTTAATGCTTATATTATAAAATTATTATTATATGTTTTGTATTTGTTTTCAATCAATTTAGAAAACTTCCTTGTAAAATGGGGATCTTGATTCATTATTGACAAGAAATTGGCACAATGAATGCTTAAACCCATTTATATGTGTTGGTGTCATTTGGTTTTTAAAAGTAAACATAATACAAAATATATATAATTATAAATGAACTTTAAATGTTATACTTTCCGATTGGAACTACTGTTATGTGTGGATTCCAATTGAGTTATAAAAAGAATTAATCTTGTACTTAATTTATATGCCAAGAGATGATCCCCTAACCCTAGCGAATCCTTTTATCATATTAATTTGTGCGATAATACCTTAGTTATCAATTCCTTGTGGATCGACTTTGAATTTCTGAAAAATTATTACTTGAGATAACCTGCACTTAGAATTGTAATCTTTTAGTTGTAGCAATTCTCTTGCTTTTCTTTCTACCAGAAAAAAAAAAAAAATCTCTTGCTTTTCTTCCAGTTAGAAGCTTGAAGGAGGAGTTGAATGGTGAGTCTCCTAACTATTGTTATGTTTGTTTCTCAGGAAAATACCCGGTGGAGCCTAGAGAAGTTAAAGTTAAAAGGGTTGGTGATTTTGTGGATGATGGTTTGAATGGTAGTTTAGAGTCTATTGATGGTCGTTGGATTCAAGAAAATCGTATCAGAAAGAGACTTAAGGATGTGAGGATACTATTCTTCGGAGTAAAAGAAATTTAGTGATCAACAACAGTACTGAAGTTTTAGGGGAGTGTCCAGGAGCATGATGCCATGACTAACTGATATCTTCTTCAGTGTTTTAAATTGAATTTTTATGTGCTTTCTTAAATTTTGAGTTACAAAAATCCATTGCCTTGTACAATCTTCTTGTTTCCTTTGCAGTTTGGATCAGAACTTTAATAATTGTACACAATAGTTTCTCAACAACGAACTCGATTGAGTTTCCTTGCCATGTTTTGTTGTGTGAGCATAATTTTATTTTATTTATACTCTGCTCTAATATAAAATTAATCTGATATATAGTAATTTTCATATCTTGTGGGTTAGTATTATCTATCCTCTTCAGTTCTAACAATTACTCTTAAATGGTTGGATGTGTAATTGCCCCCATTACCAATGAGATTCCATATTAATTTTAGGAACAAACAATACTAGCATTTATACGAGTAGGAGTGTTTCAGGAAAGAAAATGGAGAGCGAACACAAGCTTCAATTCATACACAGGAACAATTTAATAAGCAAAATTCTCAAGAAGGTAAAAATACAACATCATTATATTGCTATCATGGAAAAAAAATGAATATCTTCCAAATATGAATCCCGTAAAGATTACATTTGGGACTCTCATTTTTCCAATCACAATGGACTGCATTTGACTATTATTTTCAAAGTAAATAAACATGCCTGACATCTGACTATCCATCAAATCGATATTACCACGAATTTTCACCCCTACGCCAACAAAAGCATGCAAAGTCAGAGCACAGTCATATGCATTGGACTTATGCTTTGGTGCAAATGTGAACCTTTCCGAAACCTTCCCAAGCAACAACTCAGATATCCTTTCTACCAAAAAAAAAAAAAAACAACTCAGATATCCTAATCTGAACAAAATGAAGAAAAGGAAATAAAATCATCAAACCGACATCGTTTATCAACCTGAGATGGTGACAGCAATCAACTACAATAAAGAAGACGACATTGGCATTTACCCAATCAGCAGAGGTTCTAGCTAGGAAGTTTTAAAAAATAATTAATTATTTAAATAATATTTAAGTACTTATTTAATAATGTTAATAAAAATTTATGGAAGTTTATTAATGTTTACAAAATCTATCAATATCTATAAAAGTTTTTTAAATTAAAAATCTATAAAAATCTATAATACTTATAAAAAGTTTTTAAAAATCTATAAAAATAAATAAAAATCTATAAAAATCAGTACTTAAAAAGTCTATAGAATTTTTTTTTTTCATTTGGATGAGGTGTTCAATTTTAATTGGGTGCTAAATAAGGAAATATGTAATCTGAGTTACTTGTGCAGTTTTTCTATGTAAAAAAAAAGAAGAAGAAGAAGAAGAAGAAAGTAATTTCATGTATTCATTGCATGGCTCTATTAAACTTACATAGAATTAAGGTTTTATTAACACTTCTCATCTATTATAATTTGCGTAATTTATTTTAAATTTTTAATACAGAACTTTTATTTATTTAACAGAAACATATATATACATTGATTTATGTTGAAAATAGAGACTACAAAAATTAATGGGTCTATGCATATCATATCTGCAATGGTACAATTATATTTTTTATGCCCATGGATACAACTATGTAAGTCTATAAATATGATGAATGTGAAATGAAATGATATATATATATATAGCCATAAGAGGAGGAACTAATAATAAATTTATGGTGTGATCCTACAACTTCATTACGGAAATTACTAGCATAACAAGGAATTTTCAAAATATAAAACATAAAAGTAAAATGCATCGGAATAACACAAAATGCCTGAGAGATAATTTTTTATCCCAAATTTCAAAGAGATCATTTTTACACCATTAATTTATAATTGTCCTGAAACGTGACGTAATTGTAAAGGACATTTAGGTGTTTGGTGATCATTTTCTTAAATTCTATTTAAAAAATTATTCTATAAAAAATAAAAAATTGAATTTTGTATTTTTAGAATTTAAGAATGTATTTGGTCTAATAATTTTCTTTTTGAAATTATATATTTTGAAATGAAACAATAAAATTATATAGATAATAATATTAAAAACAATATATATCTTCATAAAAGTAATATCTTATATGGATAATAATAAACAATATTTTTTATTTAAACTCTTTTTCTAAAAGCACATAAAACATTAATATATATTTTTGAAAACTTGCATATATATTTTTAGTTATATTATATATTTTTCAAATCCTATTTTTTCAAAATGATAACTAGACATATTTCTAAGATGTTTTTATATTTTATAAAATAAAAAACTGTTTTACAAAACACACGCCCCTATACATCGTAGTTTTGAAACTCAACATGTCATATAATTTATAAATAAAAAATAAAAAATTAGAACTGTATATTTAGTTCCAAATATATAGTTCTTTTAGTGGTGCAACTATAACCTCCCTGAATTAGATTTGTCTAGTTTAGTGGGCTTTATGTTAGTTTGTATTGATCCGTTTTGGTCTTTGCATATGCGAATTCCCAAAACGACACGTCCATACATTTCTCTTACGCTCTCGCAAATAATGAAATTTGAGTTTTTTTTTTTCTTTTTTTATCTTCTTCTCGATTTTCTTGCTTGGTATCTAGAGCTTTGAGACTAATCGTCCATGGCGGCTTCTTAAAATCACACCTCGAACATTCTCAAACACATATTACCACTCAAACTCGACGAAAACAATTTCCATTATGGAAAACCCTAGTCTTACCTTACATTCGAGGTCACAAACTTGAATGCTACATTGATGGAACCAAGCCATCACCGAAGAATCCAAGCATGACGACGACGGCAGACAAACAAACTAGATGAGGGAAGACCAACTCTTACTCTTTTGGTTGCACTCACCAATGTCATAGTTCGTTTTTACACACATGGTCGGATTGTTGACCTCACACACTGTATGGTCTATGATCCAGCATTAAGTTACTCGAATTTCTATTGCATGTGAGGTCGACACAACTCTTACTCTTCCTTTAGTCGAGGTTTGGGACCAGAAATTGAAGCTATTGAGCATGGAGTTATCAAACCAGAATTCAAATCCATTAAGGACAACATCATCTCTGATAAATATCTACCTAGTCTGCAAGATGTTCAATCTCTGTTGATATCTTATGAAAATCATTTGGAAAAGCAATTGAATAATAATGAAGTTGATCATAGCTTTAGAGGAAAGGAAGAGAACAAAACATGAGCAAATCCTTGTGTAAGATATGTAGGAAGTGAGGTCACACTGGTTTGATTTGTTACCACATGTTGTAGCAATTTTTGTAGCTCAATTGTATTTAACAGAAGAAATTTTTAGTGAGTGTTTGGAAAAATGGATTTGAGGATTGCTCATTCTAGCTCTCTTCCCAATCTTCCCCTGTCAACCAAAATAAAAAAACAGGGGATTAAAGGCTAAGCCTGTAGGGGTCACCAGCATTGGCTCTTTGACGCCCAAGTCAGACTGGATATGGTGAGGTGAGTCATGGAGATTTTACAGAGAGAATTTAGGAAGAATAATAAGAGGAGAAAGAGAGCTCAGGTGGAAAGAAATTGTATAATCCCATAACTGTTTTTCCTCTTCCCTTTTTCTTTATCTTTTTTGCAACCTAATGCCTTGAGATTCTGCCACATGGTTTATTGGATGGTTAGATTTCTCCTTACTGATAATTTTGGAGAATAACAGCTTGGTGGTCCCAAATCCACCTTTTGGACACAATTGGGTGTGTGGTCCTGACTCAGGAAGGAATTCCCAGATGTTCAGCAAGTAATTCCAAGCTCGTAACATTCCCTGGTGAAGGCTTAATTCTCATGATGAGGGAATTCCTTTCTGGACTATTTCCTTAGTGATAAATTATTTCCAACACTAGCCCCCTTAGTTCTTTACTTAATAATAGTCAAGGATGAAAATATCGGTATCGACGGAAATATTGAAAGTAAAAAATACGGAAATATCGGTGAAAATATTGATAAAATATCGATATCGATAAAACTTTTAAAGAAATGATGGAAATTAATAAAAAAAAATATGGAAATTTTCAATGAAATTTTAATATATGTTAATTTATTAATTGCTTTATCAATTTAACTAAAAAAATTAAAAAAATATTGAACATAATTTATCTTTTTTATAATTAAGAAATCTACAGTACTCGCTAACAGTAATAAAAATACTACTATTTTTTTTATAATAAATTATTAATTAATTAAAATAATGATATAAATACATAATTATTTAAATATAACTTAATACCATATAGAATTTTTTGGTGGTTGAAAAATATTTAATCTCTTCCGTATCTTCATTTCCACTAGTATATTGAGAAAAATATTAATAACATGACACATCTCCTTAATAGTTTTGCATATAATTATTAATATGTCAATCATATGGATCTAGTATTATATGTGATTGTTAATGATAACCATGATATAAATATGATATTGGTTGGCTTTCTATATGTATCATATCTGTATAAATTGAAAAAACATAAAGTAATTATTAATTTATTAAATTTTGAAAAGGAAAAGATGCTTTATGAGTTGCACAAGTATAAATTGTACAAAACAAGCTCTATGCAATATGTGAAACATTGAAGGGATATAAGTATAATAATTACAATTTAAGAAAAAAATACTAATATTGTACTTAATAGTTATTATGGATATTTCAAAAATTTTCATAGAAATTTTAAAAATTTCAATGGAAATTATAGAAATTTCCATGGAAATTCTGACCAAATTGTGAAGGGATTGACATGGAAATTTTAACGAAAATATTGCGGAAATATCGGAGAAATATCGAAAATATCGACCGAAATTACAGAAATTATAACCATTTCAATTTTCGTTGATGGATAATATCCATATACTATAAAAACGAAAATATCTATGAAATTTCGTGAATATTTTTTATTTTTTCATCATTGATAATAGTTTCACAAGTATGGCACTAAAATGATTTTTGAATTCAAAACTTATGCGAATTAAGCTTAAACTTCAATAAAGGGTTGTACCATGCGTTTCCAATATGTGAGAGTTTGTTATTGTCTTACATAGACCCGCTAAGGTGGGAATTAGCTCCTCAGATAAATAGCCCCCTAGCGAAGAGTTACATCCATCCAATTGAGAAAGGCTCGTGGGTAATTTAGAACTCTGCTTGCAAATGAAGGTAATCATGATTTTGAATGTGATTACTTTGCAACAATCAATAGGGAAACAAAAGAAACTTGTATATTATTAATGTAAGTTCAGTAAGGAAATCTATTATTAGTTTTCAATTGATAAGAACTTAAAAGGTTTTTAACTAAGTGAAATTTTAGTCTGAGAGAGAAATAACAACTTAACTCAATAAGGAGTTTCCGACTATGAGAAAAGAAACAACTCCACTTAAGAGGGAAATTCTGCTTAAGGAAGAAGATAAAATCTCAATTTAAGGAGGTATTCAAGCATGATGAGTAAAATAGCAGGGAATTTTCTATTTGAGAAGAAAAATAACATCTTAATTTGAGGTGGAAGTTCTTGCATGAAGGAAATAACACCTTAACTTAAGTTGGAAGTTTCTGCTTGAGGAGGAAAATAACATCTCAACTCAATAAGAGAGTTTCTACCTGAGGAAGAAAATAACATCTCAACTAGAGATGGAAGTTCCTATATGAGAAAAAATATAACATCTCAACTCGAGAGAGGAGTTTCTACCTGAGGAGGAAAATAGCATCTTAACTTAAAAGAAGGAGTTCCTACATTTTTCCGACTTGGAGATGGATTATTCCAACTTGACGATTTTCATAATAGTTGACTCTTTTTACCTGAAGGTGAATTATTCTAACCTGATGATTTCATTGATGGTGGACTCCTCCGACCCGAAGATGGATTATTCTAACCTGGTGATTTTCCTAGTGGTAGACTTTTCCGACCCGAATTTAGATTATTTTGACTTAACGATTTTCTTTCTAGAGTTTCAACTTTTGAATTATCACGAAAGAGTTCATGGCTAGAGTAGTATGCTTTTTTGGATTCATAATTAGAATTCTTCTTAGCATACATTAGAGTATAATCTCAACGAGTATACTAATTTGTTATATTCAGACCTACTTAGATCCTCTCTTTTGATGCCTAACTGAAATAGATAGTATGAAAGACACGCATAGATGGAAATTTTCCTAATCCTTATGAATATATTTGATTCCTTACAGAAATCATGCTCTTAAGTAAAATGGTTTGGAGGTGACTCTAAAAACATATGGCACAAGATTAAGTTCTCAATTAGTATTCATGAAGTTCAGAGGGGAATGCCTGACTAAAGGAGCTTCTCAACATCAGGTTGATCATTTCATAACAGTGAGAGGAAATAATTGTTGTCCTAGTGAATGATGAAATCAAGATCAATTCCTAGTTGAATACAATTGATTTAAGATCAAAACCATATATGTTCTCAGTAAGGAATAACTAAAAAAGTTTCTTTTACTCATTAATTATCCTTAACCTTACTAACACTAAGAACTTAGCTTTCAGGTGGGATGAAGATATGGCAGCCCTGAAGATGTTCAGCATGGGGTGCCTAATTCCCGACTGACCAAATGCCTCTCTATATACCACAAATAAACTTTAAAATTTTTGATGAGGTTTGAATACCATGCTAGAATTAGTTGTATTAACAAGCCTAGAATTCCTTGCTGATATGAGGCCAAATCTTATAGGATGAATACTTTGTAGTGGTGGAACATGATTCAATATTCACTGTGGTAGTGCTGAAGCTGATGAAGGCTTAATAAGAAGATTTCCCTACTGATCAAGTAAAGCAATGACCCTCTAAAATTTATAAATGAATCTTTTAATATAATTAGGCAAAACCTCAAAATCCTCATTGGTTTCAAGTTAGCATATCAAGCACGAGCAAGACATGATTGAGTTATCAAAATCACTTCACACATTGTCAGGGGGTCAATGGTTTAAAAATTCATCTAAACTTGGAATAAGTCGACTCTGAATTCATTCCTCGCACATAATTAATTTGGATCTAACGATTTTTTCTATTTTTTGTGATGCTCTTCTGTATCCTTCATAAGATTCTATTTTGATCTCATACTTAGACTTGCTTAGGTCCTTAGTGGAGGGCTATCCACTATATACCCCCTCAACAGTTGAACCAATTTAAATAAATTGACAAGAAAAGTGGAGAAATTTTAGATACCGAATAAGGATAAATTTTACTAAAATGGATATTTAGTTCGTACAATTTGTTTCAACTAACATATGTCTTAGAAGGGAATATCTTCCTAAATACAAATAATTCAGATGGAATTTACAAACTGGAGTATGTTGTAGCAATTTTTCATGGCTGTGGGTTCAATTCTTACAGACGGTGCCAACTGTTATAATAATTTTTGTATCCCAATTCCATTTAATAGAATTCGTTAGCAGGTGTTTGGATAAATGAATCTGAAGACTTTAACCTTGGATCGCTCCTCTCAGCTCTCTTCCCAAACTTCCCTTGTCAACCAAAATCATAAAAGAGGAGGTTAGAGGCCAAACAGCCGGGATGGTCATCGACATTGGCTCTTCGATGCCCAAGTTAGTACAAGTGTGGTGAGGTGAGTCATGAAGAATTTACAAAGAGAATTCAAGAAGAAGAAGAAAAGGAGAAAAAAAATATTGAGAGAGAGAGAGAGAGCACTCAAGTGAGAGGGAATTGTGCAATCCCATAACCATTTTTTCTCTTCCCATTTTCTTTATCTATTTTACGACCTAATGTCTTGAGATCCTCCCATGTGGCTTATTGGATAGTTAGATTTCTCTTTTTACTCTCCAAGGAAGTCCACGTTGTAGCTCCCCACTGGTGATTTTAGAGAATAATGGTTTGGTGGTCTTAAATCCACTTTTTAGACGCAACTTGATTTATGGTTCTGACTCAGGAAGGAATTCTCGACTATTCAACAAGTAATTCCTAGCTCATAAAATTCGCTAGTGAAGGCTTAATTCCCACGATATGAGAATTCTTTTCTGAACTATTTCCTTAATGATAAATTATCCTTAACACCACAAATTTTACCAGAGCTTCCAAGAGGCAAAGATTGATAGGTCTTGGTAATTAAGACATTGGAACTACTAATCACGTAGCTTTTGATATGAGTAAATTGAAGAATCAAATGGAGTATGGAGGGGATGAGATAGTGATATTTGACAATGTAGAGCCACTGGAAATCTCATAAATTGGTAACAATCTAATGATACTTTTCTACTAGTTAAGAATGACAATGTGTTTCCTGATATGCAAAAGAGCTTCTTGAGCATCAAAAACTTGTCTTTGGATAATCTTGTTGTTACTGAATTTGATTATAGTCCCTATTTGATTAAAGAAAAGGTTTCTTGTAAAGATCTTTTAAAGGGTACGATTCACATAGTAATGACCTTTATGCACTTGAAGATATAAACTCAGACTCTCAATTAGAGCACTATGGCAATCAAGAACTTGAAGCAGTTGTCAACAACGGAACAGACTAACACTTCTAGTATCAAATTGTATTAACTCTAATGACTTTAGTTTTTAGCTAGTTTCTAGGTATTTTCCTTTTTCTTTTCTTTTTTTGTTCTTTTTTTTTTTCATTCAATGTAAACAATTTACTTGATTATGTTAGTAGGCTAACACCATTCGGGCAATCATCTATGTACATGTGGTGGACTCTTATTACGACGGAGTGCTCAATCACATTCAAATTGAATGACAAATTTAGACTTTTTGTAAGCATTGTTGGAGATAAAAATAAATCAGCTATTTAGTTATGTGGTGTTTGAATTTTGTATTATTTTTAATATGGTTATAGATACATATGTTAGGGGAAATTAGGGTGCTACCTAATTCTTTGAGATCTTGGAATTGATGAATTTAGAAGAATTAAACAAACTACATAAAACAAAATAAATTGCAAGAAAAATAAAGGAGATGAAATTCAACGTAGTTCAGCGATCAATGTGATCCCTATGTCCATGGAGTGCATCAGCACACAAATCCAATATCGACTTGAAGAATTATAATGTAAATCTCTCTCACACAAATGAGAAATAACTCACTCTTTACTTTTCTCTCTTACACTCTCTGTAATAATTTTTGTCACTTTTCTCTCTTACCTTAACTCTACAATATAATAGGCTATTTATAATATAACATATGGATAAAATAGTCAAATTACAATTTAACTTGACATCACAGCTCAGTATCATGTTAGGTGCTTGACATCTTTTGGATGACTATTAAAAAATTTTAGGACATTTCAAGGGTGTGATATTGTACTTGATATGGGGCCTAACATGTCTTGACAAGCACATCAACTGCTTTTGACTTTAGATGATGACGCCAACAATTTCCACTTGAAGACTGAACTAGGCGCTATACATCTTTCTCCTTCCTTGAATCGTGTCTGGTGCACTCAATAAAAATTCTTCAACCTCAAAGACCAATTAAAGCTACGCACAATTCTAGTTTCTCTATAGTCACTGTTTTAGTTAACATAGCAACTGGATTCTTAGTTCCTTAAATCTTCATCAGTATTAATACTCTATCATCAAACAACATCCTAATAAAGTAATATCAAAGACCAATATGCTTGATCTTGGAATGGAAGGCTGAATTCTTCACCAAGTATATCACCCTTTGATTATCACTATGCAAACATTCATCACCTGTTTGAATTCAATCTCTGCTAACAAACCATATACCCAAATAAGCTCTTTACTAGCTTCTATCACAATAACATATCATGCCTCAATTGTAGATAAAATAACAATCAGCGTTACTCAATTCAAACATAAAACTTATAATGCTTCTCTTATGATCGATCTCACTAGTAAAATCAGCATCTGCATCTAAGCAAATACTTGGAATCTGGATTAGCAAAGATAGACAGTTGGGAACCTTACGGTTATCTTAGGCAAAGTACATTCGTAGAGTGTTACAGAGGTTTAGTATGAGTGAGACTAAACTAGTTAAAACATCTCTAACTAACCATTTCAGATTGTCTGAGGATCAATGTCCAGAGACAAATAAAGAGAAGGACTATATGGCTAAGGTTCCATATGCTTCAACCATTGGAAGTTTGATGTACTGGACAACTCTTCTTCAACTTGTTAATCTCCCCTATATATGACCCATCTACTAATATGTCATCAACACAAAGTAAAAAGATAATATAACTAGAACCAATCTTCTTAAAATATCATCAATGGTCAGTGTTGCATCTCAAATAGTCATTGGTTTGCACAAACCCATCAAATTTCTTGTACCACTACCTTAGAGTTTCTTTCAAACCATACAACCTCTTTGTCAATCTGCACATCATGTGTTCCTTTTCCTTTTCTTTCATAGCCCTCTAGTTGCTGCATATAAATCTCCTTATCTAAATTGTTATGGAGAAATGCAGTCTTTAGATCTAACTTCATTAGATGTAATCCCTCTACTGCTAAAATATTCACAACTGATTGAATGTTCAAAACTAAAGAAAAAAAATATCAGTGTAGTCAATCCTTCCTTTTTGCTAAAAACTTTTAATCACCAATCTTGCCTTGTTTCTCTTAAAGCCATCATGTTTCTCCTTGACCTTATAAACCCACTTATTCTGAAGAGCCTTCTTCTTAACTAATAACTCAGCTAGCTCCCAAGTTTGATTAGATATAAGGGAAATCATCTCATCTTCTATTGCAGGCTCCCACCTGCTAGCATCCCTAATCTGACATGTCTCATCATAGCATTAAGGCTATCTACCATCTGTAAGTAACACATAAATCAAATATTTCCTATTTGGCACATGTGACCTACTAGACCTTTTAAGCAGAACAAGTCCCTTAGGCAAATCAACATCTTATGTTGTAACTTCCTCCACCTGAGGATTTTGACCTGTCTTGTTTGCCATAATGTTCTCTGGTATATCATCTAGCTCAAAATAAATAGGTTCAAGCTGTACCAACTCTCAGACTGTGCCGTATTTCTGTCCTTGTACATGATAAACTCATTGAATATCACATCTCTACTTCTACTAACTTTCTTATTTTGGTCATCCCAAAATAATAACCAAACTCCTCATTACCATATCCAACAAATGTGTATTTTAATGATTTGGAATTAAGTTTATTTCTATCATGATCATTAATATACACGTATAAGACATAACTAAATACCTTTAAGTGCAAAAGTTTTACCTCATTTCCATTTCAAATTTCTTAGGGTATTTTATGCTCCAATGGTACTGAAAGTCCTTTATTGATCAGGTAAGATGTTGTGTTGACTGCCTCTGTCCATAACTGTTTTAGCAACCCTACCTATAGATGCATGCTTCTGGCCCTTTCAGTCAACGTCATGTTCATCCGTTTTGCTATATCATTCTTTTATGGGGTTCTTAGTTCAATCCTTTCAAATTTGATCCTACTTTCATAACAAAACTTCTTAAACCCGGAGTCCTCATACTCTTCACTATTATCATAATGCAACATCTTAATTTTCAAATATGTCTCATTCTCTACCATCACCTTCCATCTCTGAAAGGCTTCAAACACAGTAAATTTCTACCTCAAAAATTATACCCATACCTTTATAGAATGATCATCAATAAAAGTCTCAAACTATGACCTTCCACTAATTAAAGAAACTGATGTTGGTTCCTAAATGTCTGTATGAACTACCTTAAGTTTGGCTTCCTTCGGAGGTCTGCCAACCTTTTGGAAATCCACCATTTTCTGTTTCTTAAATATGCAGCTTTCACATATTCAAGATCAACATATTTCAAACCTGACAATTTCCCTTTTAACTACATAATCTTTAGTCCCTTACCACTCATGTGGCTAAGTCTCTAGTGCCATAAATTTCATCCTCCATGCTCTAAGCAATTGCAACTAAACCAAACTCATCTAAATTAATGTAAAGAGTACCATCAAGTAATAGTTATAGCTCCACTGGAAATCTTCCAACTATCTCCCACAAAAGTAGTCACATGCCCTTTTTTTTCTAATTGACCAATTGAATCCAAATTCTTTCTCAAATTGTAAACATGTCTAACATCATCTAATTTTCAAATGGATCTACTCAACTTGATATGTACTGACCCTTTGCTAACCATGTCACAAGCCTGGTCATCACCTAAATAAACTTTTTCAAAATTACCTGAAACATAATTATCAAGTAATTCTCTATTTGATGTATCATGAAACCAACACCTATGCTTCTGTTTTGCTCTCCAAAGAACAAATCAAAGCATCACTAAACTCCTCGAAAACTACATTGACTGCAATCCTTTAGCCATTGTCTCTTTTGATAGTGTCCCTTTCTATCACAATTCTAGCAATCAATGTCTTTTTTACTTCTCTGATTCTGCAAATTTTTATTCGGTGTTATGAATTTCAATCTCCTATTCTTGGAGTTCGATCTACCACCTTGGTTATTCCCCCTACTTTTGTTTTTGCCCCTACTTTCCACATTCAATGTCGACCTTGAACTGAAGGCTTATAGTTTAGTCTTCTAATCTCCTCAATCATAATCATTTCAACAACCTCTGATAGCTTCATCTTATTTTTTCTCAAATGCTGCACTAATCGAAGTAATATCAGCATTCCAACTATTAGACATTTGACCAAGTATCAACAAAGCTTAAATATTCTCATTAAATTTAACATCAACTGAATTTAATTGATCCATAACCTTATTAAATTCATTCAGAAAGACATTGAAACTTTCATTCTTTGGCATAACCAAGAAAAATAATTTCTTCATCAGATGTACCTTGTATGCTGTAGATGAAAGTTCATACATGTTGCTTAAAGCTTCCATGAGAGATATTGTTGTGGCTTTACTTTTGATGTTAAATGCAACTTATTTAGATAAAGTCAATTTAATAGTACCAAGAACTTTACGATCCAACAAATCATGATCTTCCTTTTATATATTTGTCGGCTTTTCTCCTTTTAAAGACAAATGCCAATCTTTCTAGTATAGATAATCCTCCATTTGCATCTTTTAGAAATAAAAATTCGACCCATCAAAATTTTTCTAGTTTAATATCCTTCTCTAATCCCATCGTTCCTACTTAAGCTGAACCTCATTCTGATACCACCTGTTAAGGAAATCAGGACACTATCTAATTCTTCAACATCTTGAGATTGATGAATTTAGAAGAATTAAACAAATTACACAAAACAAAATAAATTGCAGAAAATTAAAAAGATGAGATTTAGTGTGGTTTGGCGATCAATGTGATACCTAAGTCTACAAAGCGCACCAGCACAGAAATTCACTATCAACTTGAAGGATTACGGTGTAGATCTATCTCACACATATGATAAATAACTCACTCTCTACTTTTCTCTTTGTTTTGGCTCTTTTTGTCACTTTCTATAATAATTTTCGGCACTTTTCTCTCTTACCCTAGCAATACGACATAACATGCTATTTTTTTTTTGGTCAGCTGGTCTATCTAGCTGGCAACCAGACCTGGTCGAACGTATCCTGGTGGAAGACCCTCAGCGTTTTACTGCTGGGCCAAGCCAACAAGTCTGACATAACAGGCTATTTATAATATAACGTAGGAACAAAATAGTCAAATTACAGTTTAACTTAACATCATAACTCTGTAACATGTTAGGCGTTTGACATCGTGCCTATCATTGCAGCTGATATTCTCTGGGGCAATATCATAATCTGCAGGGACATGTTAGGCGCCTGACATTTCGTATGATATTAAGGTTAACATCTTCTGGATGGCTATTGAAAATTTTTGGAACATGTCAAGGGCTTGGCATTACACCTGACATGTTATGACAAACACGTTGACTGCTTTGACTTCACACGACAACACCAACAACGTAGGTGTGTATTGTTTTTAAGGCTTTTCAAAATCTATTAGTTATTGCTTTTACTTGTATAAATGTCTCCATCTAATACAAACTTTATATGTTCAAATCATATTGCCTTCTTATTATTTTTGTTCAGTTATTTTTCTGATAGCATGTTTGGTGAAAGTCATTAATTGCGTCTTTTTTTTTTCTTTTTTTTCCACTTTTAGTTACCAAGATTTTGTAATCCACTAGAACTAAAGCTGATTCACATAAATATTTTGGTTTATCGCCAATTTTAATATATCTAAATTTAATCTCTCCAAGTTAAAATTAAGTTAGAAACATTTGTGTTTGATAGCTGGAAAATGGGGGATGGGATAGGATGAGAAATGAAATTCAAAATTTCTATTCCTATGTTTGGCGTGCATTTTGAGCTTCTGGAAATATAAGTTATGGATATCTCTTTTCTGATATTTTTGCCTACACACTTATCCCATGAAAACATATGAGAAAAACTAGGAAAAAATTGCCAATCTAACCTAATTCGACAACCCTCTCACCCACGATATTTCACTGTTACGCCTTCCAGCCAGCTCCATAACCTATCGGACACCCACCATCTCTCATACTCACAGCTCACCTGCTCTTTTCTCCACCGATTCATCCCCACCCACAAGTTGTCGCGCCTCCCACCCAAATCAATAACCCACCCATAAGCTGTTGCACCTGTCCAAGAAATGAAATGAAAAAGCCCTTGTCAAGTTGTTCAATTGTTCAGTGGCTGAGAAAAATAACAAAGCCTTAATTTAGAACTAAAGACTTTGAAGTTATAAGCATCACTGACAATAAGCAGAGCAATTACACTTGAAGAGGGAGGCTAACCCAACTCTACTAGATTCGATCTCAGTCTCTAATCAAAATCCAAGCCAATTCGTATCTAAAATTTCAATTATAATTTCTGATGGTGTGGATAGTCTAGATTTTGGGTTTTTATTTTCCAAGATAGTTTTTTTTTTTTTAACTTTATCTTTTTTCTATTGTCTAGTTGGGAAGGTTCGACATTAGACTTAAGAGTATTACGAGATACAATAAGTAAACCACATGGATTAAGAGTTCCTAATGGTAAGTCTTAGGGTTAGTATTTAAATTTGGTATTTATACATGAAACTAGATAAGCTAATGAGATATACATGAAACTAGATAAGATAATGAGAGATGATTTTGGATTTTTAGTTTGTTACTATCTTGTAGATGCTGATTATACTAATGGTGAAGGATTTATTATACAATATAGAGGAGCAATATATCATCTTTCAGAATGGAAAGAAGGATATACACCAATGAACTATCAGGAATAGTTTAACATGAAGTATACATCTACAAGAAATGTAATAGAATGTTGCTTTGGAGTTATTAAAAAACATTTGACAATTTTAAGAAGTCCATCTTTCTATCCAATTAAAACTCAAGTTGGAATCATCACAGCTTGTTGTCTCATACATAATTTAATTAGAAGAGAGATGTCATTTGATTATGTGGAAGATGATTATTATACACAACCTACTGTTAATGAAACAAATGATGAATTTATTAGATCAATTGCTTCATCGGATGAATGGAGTATGATAACTTAGCAAAACAGATGTTTGATGAATAGAAAGGAACTCTTAGTGGTTGAATATGCTATTTTATGTGAACATGTTATGTATACATTTTTATTTTTGTATTCCTGTAGTTTGAACTTATTATATAAACATGACATTGTTAATAACATGTTCTTATAATGTAATTTTAATTTATGAAATTATGGCAATTCAATTGATATGATTATAATAGAAATGAAGGTTGGATGTAGCAGTATGAATAAAAACAGACGTAGTTGGAGTAAAGAAGAAGAAGAAGAAGCTTTACTTACTGTATTATAAGAAGTAGTAGCTCGTCGATGGCTTTGTGATACAGGTTCTTTTAAGTCCAGTACAGTTAATATGATTGAGAGACAATTGGCTGTATTGTGTCCTCAATCTAATTTAAAAGCTAATCCTCACATAGAATCAAAATTGAAAATGTGGAAGAAACAATATATCATTATTTATGATATGCTCAACAAGAGTGGATTTGAATGGAATGCCACTAGATAATGTGTGGAGGTTGATAATGATGAAACATGGATAACTTATATGTAGGTTCTAAATTTTTATGATTTTATTATTTGTATGTTAAATTTTGTGGATTGTTAGACTAAATCAACTTTATTTTTTTCATTTTCAATATTTTAGAGTAATAAGAGTGCATAGGGATGGAGAAATAAACCTTTTCCAGTTTAAGATAGACTTTGTAATATTTTTGGAAAGGCTGTGCAATCGGAATTGGAGCACAAACTCCAACTGACATAGCTGAGAACCTCAAAATGGATATTGAACAAGATGAATATACAAATTTAGATAATACTAATATCAATTCTCTAATGTTAGTCAATCAACCTATTAACTCTGAAATTGCTTTATTAACCTAATCAAATAGAAGGAAGAGAAAAAATGTGGCAAATATGATTTAGCAAAATGGTTGTCTGAAATAGCTTCTATGTTCAAGCACTTAGTTTAGAAGTTCAAAAGTAATGATACTAATTATTCCAAGTATTTAGTTAAGGAACTTGATAGATCAGGAGTTTTTGTTATGGACTTATGTTTTAATTTGATTTTATAGTTGTAATATTTAATTATGTTGTATTTGGTATGTTATGGATTTAAAAAAGAAAATATAAAACAGATTACAGATTTTGTATTGTTATGGACTCGTATTAATTTATCTTTTATTGTGTCACAATGGTTGAAATCATGTGTTCATGTTATAATTTTGGAAACAAAATTTTACCTACAGGATTCATCATATGGCAAGAAAAAGAGTTAATATGGTATTTGAAGGTAGAACACCTACTATATATATAGTATGTGGTATGAATGTTAATAACATGTGAAACGATTCAAAGAAAATTTGTATCAATCTTATCCAACAGTTAAAGAATTAAAAATTACAAACGTCAAATTTATTGAAAAATCAATGAAAAAGCATCTCCAGCCGGTACAAATAAACCAAAATGTAAAAATCACACATGCACCTATTAACTCAAACAATAGCTTGATATTTTTTTTTATATTAGATTGTGTAGTTGGAATAATATTAATGAGTATATTTATGTATTTTTTATATGAGTATATTAGTTAAAAGAATTCCAATATATATTATATATGTGAAATAATTATATAATTTATGTATGAATTATATATATATATATATGTAACTTTGAAACATATTCATATATTATGTTAGTCAATTTATTCTAACAACTTATTTTAATATTAATATAATATTAAATATTTATTTTTTTAATTTCTTATGTTGAAGCATAAATTTATTTACAAATAAATAAAAAATATTAGCTAACGTTTATAATAAAATAATTGGGAAGTTGTAGAATTGGTTAAATTAAAAGAGTTAAATTATATTTTAATAATTTAAAATTAAATATATAAATTAATAATTAATTTATTATTAAAAATTAAATTATAAAATAATTGTTAATATATTATTAAAAATTATAATAATTAAATTAATTATTATAATATAAAGTATATTTTAATATTAAATATATCCGAAATAATTCTATTTAGTGTTCACCAAACACTACTATATCTAATTTAATATTTTATCCGGACACAATTAAATACATGATAACACAATTTTTTTCAGCTTTTTTTATTCTATTTTTCTTAAGCTTTTTTCAAATTCTTTTTCTGTTCCACTTTTTTCTATCCTATGTACCAACCACAATCACGGAGTATATGTGAATTTTAAAGTTTATATAAGATAGAAATTAAAGTTTTTTTGACAAATAAATTAAGCCAATTTAATTAATACTCATGGAGTGCCGCAGCATAAGAAAGTTAAACAGCCATAATGTTACGAATCCGCGACTGTATGCTAAGTAAAATCTGGATGTGAGGAGAGTTTGGAACACTCGTATCATATTTCAAACATTAGGGCATTAATAAGGTTTAGGAATTCGTGTCCACACTCACTAGCCAAATGATGAACGATGTGTGAGGATTAATAAGAAACTTGAAGAATCACATGACCGTGTCGAGGAGAAGAAAAAAAAATTTAGGATGTCATTTAGTGGCGCTAAATTAATTAATCACCATGTGAAAGATGTGTGTCACCAAAAAATTAATGAAATTAGTAGGGATCTCTGATCATTGTTTCTTGTACTGGTCGGTCATCACTTTTCAGAGTCCAGAAAAATAATATTAAATTTGCACACCAAAACCTATTCAAATTCAAAAATCAACGCATGTCTTAACATAGCAAATATATTAAGTTTTGTTGTGCATGTGGAGATAAAACTAGCGCCAATATTTGACATATTTATCAAAATTTTCAACAGCTCATCAAATCAATTGTGCATATATTTTTTTTAACATATTTAAATTTCAAATAATGATATTCATCACCACTAAGGATGGCCACTAATTGGTTCAGTACTTATATGATAATTATTATATTCATACAGACTCGTGTATTTTTTTAATAAATAATAATATTTATCACCACTATTAATAATGATCACAAATAAATCTGATGCTAATATAGAAAAAAAATTTCAGCATTAATTTTATAGGATTTATTTTTCTCAGATAGATTTTTATTATAAAAATTTCTGCAATTTTAATCGGGCCCATTAGTGATCACCATTTGTGACAAATTGCAACACATTTATTTTTCTCAAATAGATTTTTATTACAAAAATTTCTGCAATTTTAATCGGGCCCATCATTTGCAACACGACAAATTGCATTGCTCTTAAGTTTTTGTTACTTAGAGATGATAAATCTGTAAACTAATGCCATTTTGGATATTTCCAATCTTTTGACTTTTCAACATAGGTGATCAAATAAGAGATTCTACATCTAGTTTAACTAAAAATAATTCAAAATATGAAAGCTAGGTTTTCCAAGTCTTGCATTTTGAATAAGAAACTCTGCAGCCATGATTGGTACTGATATTCCTAGCCAACCCTGAAACTCAGCCTAATTGAATAACGATTACAACCCAACGTAGAAGCAAAAGCCAAAAGCTACAAATTAATCACACAATTATAACTAGCATATATGTAGTCAATGTCAAAGTCATGCATATAATATATGCACATTAAATTGCAAAGTCAAAATTCTATAATATGGAACCTTGACTTTACACTACAACAATTCTTACCTACTGTGGCAACGCAAATTTGTCATTGAATCCTAATTTTTGTCACTATATTTAACTCTGTGACAAAAATCAATCGTCACTGTCTTGACACAAAAAAGCATACGCTAATTCTATTTTCGTGATAAAAAATGAAATCGTCACTGATGCCCACTATACTGTGACAACTTTACTACTATCATTGAATGTCTGACATTCTGTGACACAATTGTTCGTCACAATAATGCATAAATTCTGTCACTAAAACGACAGTGTTTGTCACGATTGCATTGGAAAGTCCAGTCAAACTTCAACTTTCGTGACAATATAGTTTTCGGTGGCGACTTATACCATTGACGGATTAATACCGTGTCAAAAATATTATGTCATCGATATAATTCTGACAAACTATCGTTTGTCACTTTTATTTTGTGACATACGTACTTGTCACATAATGTATTTGTGACGGTTTGTACAATTATCACAATATGTAATAGTGACAATATTTTTTGATACCACAATATGTAAATTGACAATATTTCTCGATCTTGAAAGTATATGTGACATTGGTAATGTTTGTGATAATAACATTTAGTTACAGGTCATTGGACAATATCGGTGTTGGATTTTAGATGGACACAAATAATCTTGAATAATAGTTTAATAATACGGTGACACCTTTATATTGTCATTGCGGTATATTACAAGCTGTTATTAGGGTGTCGATCCAATTAACTTTGACATAGAATACATTAGTGTCAAACTTCATATTGGCAAATAATATACATTTAAGCGTTAATAATACGGTGATAATGATTTCATCATAGTTCATTCAGCACCTCATTATTCTATTGTACACCTTTTTGACAATTTCTTTACTACGTAATTTGTCACAGTTCACGACTTGCTGCATAAAATTCATCACAATCCTTTCACCATTGTCATGCTTATTTTCACACTAATTAGTTTGGATGTAAATTCAACATGCATGTAAAGGTATGAGTTATCTGCACGGGTTAGTGAATAAGAAATGTGATTGTTTCCATTTCATCTTGCATAAAATTTACACAAGTTCAAGTCATATGACACTTACAAAAATGCTAATTACTGCTAATTTGTACCAAAAGCATAATTTTTCATTGAAGCATATCATTGGATGAATATGATTCAATGCAAAATTATCCTATATTCCATTTTGCCCATCCTAAATCATTTACTCCCACCGCCTTGTCAAAATATTTACTAAGCATTTGCGTTATAATCTACTACATAATACCTAATTAAAGAGTCGTTTCCAAAATAAACTTTCCAAAATAACATATCATTCACAATACCTACAAAGAGTAGGTTCCACGTCTAACCAAACAGCCTTTCAATTCATTTTTTTCCAAATCAACCTGCATACATTAAACACATCATATTATCATATATTTTTCACCTACTAATGTTTAGAGTGTTAGTATGAGTAACCATAGTAATTGGTTGTTGTACTACTTTTCTTCAATGAACAAAGTAAATAGTACACCATAATCACAATTTGCATAATAACTTTACCTTGGTTGGAAGTATCTCCATTTCTTTGTGTCATTGTCACCTTCCATATCAGCCACCATCCTATCAAATGAGTCAAATTGCCTCCCATGTAACTCTAGTAAATTTTTTACTTTCTATTCCATTTCAGCAAGCCTAACTTCCAACTATTGATTTTTCTTCAACAATTCAGAATAAGTAGCATTGTTTTCCTTCTCTCTCCTCTTGTATTCCTCAAGTTCCTTTCTGAATCCTGCAAATTCTAGGCTTACTTGCAATTTGTTGGGTTTAGGAATTACACTCCCTTGGAAAGCTGCAGATTTAGTGGGTAGGATCTCGTGAATATTTCATCAATAGTAAGTGAAGTTGGTATATCTGTACAAGTCGCTCTTACAAAATTTATTTCATATCACTTGTTACCAATCAACTATATTTATCAATTGATTTACACATCTACACAATACAAAGCGTTAATTGTCTTACATATATTTGTTTTGATCCTTCATCAACCCATTTGTTGTTTTCTCTTATTATAATGAGTATCATAAAATAGTTAAATTTAATCAACTTCAGTTCTATTTTTGCTACTTCACGTATACATATGGAAAATAATGTTTAAATATAAATTTACTATGTATACATATATACTTAATATGCTATGGACTACCAATACCAAGTGTAAATATGCAATAAGCAAACTGAAATCATTCTTATATTTTCACACCTCTATTTTCTGTTCATAAATCATTCGAGCAACCAACTTCACACATGATTAATTACTAGCTTCCTGTTGGTCTTGTTTGTAATGCTTCGTTTCTATCATGTTAAGAAACACACCAAAACTAATATGATTGGAATTATCTTAAATATCTTACATACAACAAGAAATATAAATAATAATATTTTGTATTAGGGGTGCCATGTAAAGAAGCAAGTCCAATGTCTAACAAAAGATGAAGGCATTGTTGTGACCACTTATGAAGGAATGCATTCACATCCAATTGACAAGGCCTCGACAATTTTGAACATATCTTGTCTTAGATGCAAATTTACACTCCCTTTTGATCACACACACACACATATATATAAATATGTAGCAAAATAAAAGTGTATGCTATATATGTACTACGATCAATGTTAACTTGCATGCATGCATGCATAAGAGATTTCTCTAGCTAGCTAGCTGTGTTCATTAATATTCTTACATGCATATGAATATTCTTTAATTTAGTGAAACATATATTTTTGTTGTGTTCTTAATTAGAGGATTAACAAAGTTTGTTAAATGTATTATTTTTGCCTCGTCCTTTATCTATATGAACTATAAACTATACTCTTGCTTGTACACAAACATATATATATATATATATATACGCATGAACTCCCAAGTACATGCATGTGACTGTTTTATAAATTGGGTTATAGCCACATGAAATATAGGTTAAGGAGAAACTATTTAATTATAAAGCACACATAGAATTAATTCCTCAATGTTCCTATGCTCTTACAGATTATCACTAGCAACATGATGACCCCAACAAAACTAATTAAATGGTTTCTGAGATTTTCTTAATTATATTAATTTGTTTTCCTAAAAAAAAGTAGCATTCTCTAATTTCCCATCTTTGCTAATACTCTTTTATCTGTGTACAAGTACCTACATACATATATATATATATATATGTATGTATATATATATAGATCGACATTAAATAGTATAATATTAGGAAAAAAAAAGCAAAAGAAAAATTCCCCTTTAAGATATTTTCTTGCTGTAGGTTAATGCAACGGTGGAAATGCACAGAGTACCTCAACATCAGCTTGCAAGGCAATTAATTTTTTAATAAATATTATTGACAGGTTTAATAAAATAACTAATGAATATGCTACCTAAAATATATCAAAGTATTAAAGTTAAATTTTTTTCCTATAACCTTAATGCATTTCAAGACAAATGCACTGTTACAAAACAGATTAAAAGGTGTGTCCTTAAACATTAAACACACATGCGAATCAAGAATGTCGAGAACATTATGTATGCATGAAATTCTTCTAAATGTAACTTTTGTAAAATATATATATATATTATGTGTAGACAATTTCAATCTATAGCGTAAATGTATCGACCATTCTTTTAGATGTAATTAAAAAAAAACGGTTTCAATGGGAAATGCCTCCTATATACTTTTTTGATTTCATATTTCATGCAAAATTCAACAAATTTTGACATTATTAAGTGAATTTACATTGTCATTTTGTAGCTTAAATATCAATAAACCCTAAACAGGACATTGTAAACGAAAAATATACTAATTACTTTATGGAACATATATGATGACAACGAATTATGAATGCATATTTACAAAGCCGGTGAAAAAGTTAAAATCCCACCAGAACCAATATGAATTTAGTATTAAACATGTAATCAAGCCACTTCCAATAAATAGATATCATAAGATGAATGCTTCCAAGCAGCAAATTAACCTCATCAGAATTAATATTACAAATTGGTTAAGCAATTGAAAACAAGCACACAGCTACAAGAGACTAATATATATATATATATAAAGGAAGAAAACTTCCGCACTATTAAAAGATGCAATATCTAAGGGGTGCGGATCCACGTAAGGAAACTGTACAAAGCATTGACTATGAAGTGTATGCATAAATTGATATTTCATTAGTGTTATTCAGGAATGTGTAGGTAAGATTCTGTATGCATAAAAGTACTCATAATGCAACTTAATTTTTATGAAAAAAATTTACATATAAACACAAAGTAACAAAGAAAAAATAAAACAAAACATAAAAAAAACATATTCTATACAAGCTAAATTTACAATCAAGCCTAGATATAGCAAATATTAAGCCAAACAAAGCTTTCATTCACAGTGAACAATGAAAGACATCAACTCCCAAATAAATAAATATAATATGTACCTATTATGAAAGCAGAGAAGCCTTAGACCTTAAGCTAGAAGCGGTGTGAAAGAATCGAGGAGAAGATGCTCGGTTATCAGTTGATGTTGAAAGTGAAAAAACCGAAGGAAAATAATCAAACAAAAATGTTACATATATATATATATATATATATATATATATATAGAATATGTCGTTAAGTAAGAATGCATATGTGTTTGTGTGTGTGTGTATATATATATATATATATATTTTATTCTGCACTATACAAATTAAAATGGAAGTGAACTATATTCCCTTTGATAATGATGGCTAAATTATAACCCCCAAGTTTTTAATTTTTTAATTTGCCAAAAAATAAAATAAAAACATCATCCACCTCTTTAAATTAATTAATTCACTATAATTTCTATTTAATATAATTTGTCATTCATATATCACATATATTATATCATTAAAAAAAAACAAAGAATGTTATTTGCAATGACATATAATTATTTTTTGGAAAAAAATATTAATATAATAAAGAAGGGTTGGATGGTAATACATATCTATACGTAGAAATCTTTAAAATAAAATGGCAAACATCTTAATATAAGATCAACAGAGACACACTTGCATTTGAGAGAAGGTCTAGTCGTAGATGCTCTAAAACCTTCTCTCAAATTGATTGAAGTCATAATCTAACAACTAACGGTAATGACATGTTCGAAACATATTTATATAATGTCGAATTAATGATTAAAAGCTTTAGAAAAAAAAGAAATTAAACGCCATAAAATCACTACACATATATGTATACGCATGCTTTTTCACCTTAAACCAATAGGTCCCTATCTTGTAATATCCATACATGCATATATATATATATATATATATATGTGTGTGTGTGTGTGTGTGTGAGACTTAAGTCGTTGATAGTTGCGTGATTACTATGCTCTCTAGTGGAAAAATGGACATGTACCACCATCTTTATGATAAAGATAAAACAAACAAAGTTGATTAAAAATTATATATAAAAAGAAAAGAAAAAAGGCCCCTAATTTATTCTGTATTCTAAATTCTCTGTAGCCGTTCATAATGAATCCCCCCAACTCTTCCTCATCATATCCTTTGCCCTTCTTATTATTCCATTTTCTTGAATCTCTGTCCTGTTCCTGCACTTCTACTCTATCTCTCTCTTCCCCTCTGTGTCAGGGTTTGTAATCCAAAAAAAACATTTAATTCAATCTCCAATGGTTTAGTTTCTCTGTACCCAAAAAAGTGATTCAGTTTGGCAGAGTTTTTTGTACTAAGATTTGCTCCTACATATCCCCCACCATGCTTATATACACATGGAAATAAAAGCAGAGGAATATGATAATTCAAACAAACTGGTGCTGGTTGCTCCTGGTTTTCGATTATTTTGTCCCTTTTTGTCGCAATTAAGATTTTTAGGAAATGTAAGAATTATTCGGAGATACTAGCAGGGGTCTATTGTTCGAGGTGTTAGACAATGTTGGGAAGCTGAAACATCAGAAAAATCATCTATATATTCATTCTTGTTTCCTAAACCTAAGAAGGAATTTGAAAGCATTCCTCATGCAAATCAAGTGTGTTCCTCAAAATTGTCTTGAGTTCTCGAACTTCAAGCAGTTGAAACAACATTCTCGCAAGTGAAGTATATCTAATAAATCTAACCTAATATATGTGTTATCTGAAAGGAAATTAAAGGTATCCATCAAGCTCGGAATATATAAGAAAACAAAATGAAGTTTAGAGTAAAAACTTATGAAGTCACATCTTATATTGGTTACCATATGCTCATTGTACTTGTCATAATCTCTAACTTATGAATGCAATTGAAAAGAATAGTAAATAAACCCATCTGCCTATCAATTTCCTAAAAGAAATTGCATCAATTCATATAGTACCTTGAGAAGCCACGAACTCTCGTTATGGTGGCGTACATGTTGGTGCAAACCCTAGAAAAGAAAAATACATCCTTAAACCCCCAAGCATGCTGTAATATAGAAAGGGAAAGCAATAAAATGGAGAATAGGAGGGTTGGAGTAAGAATTTTACGGCGATTGACAGGTGATGGTAGATTGAATACAATAGAGAGATAGAGCTCAAGAGGACGAAGACTACTGATGAGGAAGAGTAGGAAACACTTAGTGAAATTTGAGGGTCGTGAAATTTGGGTTAAAATTTTCAAAGCAAAACGACATAGTTTAAGTGTTAAGGAATATAAAATTTTTTTTCCCTATTTTCATTTATTTTTTCTTAAATAATAATGCAGGCAAGCCATAACGGTGTCAAATACTTATTGTCACAAATAATTTACGACATGTTTGACTAGGAAGTTTAATTGCTTTAGTGATAATTTTAGAAATTTTATCACAAATTGAGTGCAAAATTATGCGGGAAAATTTCCCTCCAAAAAATTAACTTTTTTTGTGACAAATTGATTTGACAAATATCCATTTGACACTATTGTATCAATCTCATTATATATCAGTGTCCTACATCAAATTTTGACACTAAATGTATACTATTTGTGACAAATTGTATTTTGACACAAGAAATTTTGTCACAATAGGTAAAATTTCTTGTAGTGTGATAATAAACATAATTTTCACAAGCAAAAGATTTTATATTCCTCAGATTATTATATATATCAACATGCTTGAAGACCCAACTAATATTGTACTTAATCTTTTTTACTGTTTTACTGCAAATAATATTGTACTTCAAATAACAAATTTTTCGTACCTCATGCCCTAAATTTTATCCTTGTTTTTTTTCCATTTCCCACTATAAATTGCTTTAAATTTGAGCGCGTATCAAAGTTATTTTATGTTATTATATTAGATAATCATCTGAAGTGTATATGAATGTGGACGAATTTTAAGTAGTTTTTCCACACATACATTAATGCAGCTCCACACATACCCTAACCACGTGTATGGTAGCTAGCCATCATATTTTGTAAGTGTCCAGTTGAGATCACAGGCTTCGTGGCAGAGATCCATCACCCTGACCATATTCATCTACTCTGTCCACTTGTAGCTGAAAATATATTGCATCTTCAATTTCCATATATATATTTTTTAAAAAAATTAAAAAGCAATTTCAATGTGATAATTATCAGTTTAGAATTATATTAGAATATAGAACTTTATTGTTATTTTAGATTTGTAGCTATATAGGAGTTTAGAATAATATGTCTGATTTTATTACTGCTTCAGCTTTGTAATCTTTTAAAAGTTTAAATCAGCAAGTTCACTCCTTTAATAGTCCCCCTCTAATAGTACATCTGGGATCTTAACAGGGACTTGTCAAAATTTAAATTGTAACTTTCACAAGAATATGAAGGCTCAATCAGCTTTCTTTACCGCTAAACCACACCCTCAAGTGCTTCAATTTTCATATCTCAATTTCCATATACTTCACAAATTGGACTAATATTTTTTGCACGTACTTGCTTATATATGGTGAGCAACACATATATATTATTTTATTAAAAACGAGCAAAAGTATAAATTCATACTATTCATTAATTTTTATATATATATTTCATCGGATCCCATATGAATTTGTCAATTATACCATTATTATCGCTTACCATATATAAGCTATATAGTTTACTAGAGCATTTCTCTTTATAAAAGAACACCCAAATTAATAATGTAACATCTCCAAGAGTATGTCAAATCTACATGCCAATATCAAATTATAATATTAACATTTAGTTTTTCACTTTGAATGCTAAATAACACTGTTATTCTTAAAAAAGTATGCCGAATAGGGTGGCCAATCCTTTAAAATATATATATATATATATATATAACTTTAACATTATTATTATTTTGACACCACCTATTAAATTTATTAAATTTAAGTATACTAAATTTTTTAATATTGTATTGAAAATAATATATCAATATAAAAATTTAAAATTGACAGTATCAGCATTTAAGATGCTCTTATAGAATATAAGAATTTTTTATTGAGAAATTTGGAGGAAGCAGTGATTATATAATAGCCATATATGCAGTTTAAAGTCAAATACTAACATGAATATCACTAAGAAGCTGCTGAGCCAGTCCAAAGTGATAACCATAATCATTGATTCTAATTAGGTTTGGTCGTTTATTGATATTATATCCATTAATCAATTAAAAGATTAAATATTATAATTAATTTGCTCGCCAATTAACAGACACTCTCAGACAAATTTATTAACGTCACCGATCACGAATCTGAAATCCCATCGAAGAGAAAAGGTCCATATATAAATGAAGAACTCCATAACCATGAATATATATATATATATATATATAGCCAAATTATGAAAAATGAAAATGAGATAAAAATAAAAAAGAAGTAGGTTTATTGATATACTCCTTTAAGCCAAAATCCGAAACGGTTCCAAAAGGTTTAAACCCATAGAAATGAAAAACACTGAATCGGAAGCCAAACATCAAAACTAAATTATGAATTATTTATGAAGCTAGCTGTGGCTGGCAAATTGCATTCATATATTTTATATACAAAATTTAAAAGAAACAAAAAAAAAAAAAAAAAAGAAGAGAGGAACACATAAATAAAAGGATAATCAAGAAACTGTACGCTGGCCGGGACGATCAGCGACCTTGAGTGTCTTGTCAATGAGCTTCCGAGCTTTTCTGCTACGGATCTCGACCTTAACGCTTGAACTCTTGTCCATTTTCACATACGGCTTCTTCGACGACTTCTTCAGGGATCTAACTTTCGACTTTATCGACTGCACCAGGTTCTCTAACTGGTACGCCATTTCTTCACAGATCTAAAAACCACGGAGAAGAAGAAGGGTTGGAGTGTTTTTGTGAACGCTACTGCGAATGTGTCGCACTTTAGTTGGTTTCGTTTTTATTGACTGGGAATTTAACAACTAACCTTAGTTTTTATGATATTTACTGGCTTTTGCCATTTTCCGCTCTAATTTGTTGACTTTATGAATCCCTGTTTTTGCTGATTAAGTAATGATGATGCATGCTTACTTGGGGACGGTTTTACTCATTTTTTCCTCCTTTTGTTTTCTTATATTACGAAGAGGATTACGTTATTATTATTATTTTTTTATAATAATTTACTTTCAAATTACTCCCAAATTATGCTCTCATTTTTTTTTTATAAATATTTTACATAGAAATATTCCGACCTATTAATATTTATAGTGTAGAAATCAAATAGACTTACGAGAATGAAAAAAAAAAATTCTTATAGTTGGTTTTTTTGGTGAAATAATATTTAATCTGATTTGCTGACTATTCAATTGTATTTTATTTGACTATGACCATAAAATAGTATATTAAATATAAACAATGGAGGAGTTCGTTTTGTTATTAAATAAGGGTTCAAGGGGTAGTTTAGTGGGACAAGGATATTGATTTTATTTATTTCCTTCTTTTTTTTCTTTTTTTTTTTGGTAAATGCCGTGGATATTGAATTACTTGCGTTTTGTTCCACACTTAATGTGGCACGCCTTTTGTTGAAAAGTATTGGTTGGCAGCATAAAGTTGTTGGAGATTATTTTTAAATTAAATTACAAAGCGAATATTAAATTGACAATATATGCTAAAAATCCTTTGGATATATATATGTACATTTCCAAAAACCCGTTTATGTCTTTTTATTTAAATTAAATATAATCAAGTTTACAGTCTCATTTCTGATTTTGCTTTTAATAAAATTATTTCTTTGAATTTTTTTTTTTTGTGGAAAAAATTAACGTTTTAAATAATACTGGAGTGTGACAGGACGACAAGGTTAAATCTCTTATCCGAATTTATAGGTAATAAGATATTTTTACACTTTTTGATTATTTTAAGTATTTTATAACCTTCAAGAGCCTCTTCGAAGCTTTTTTTATTTGTTATTTTTTTCTTTATTTTAAAAAATTAATCTTAAAAAATTTACTCTAACAAATTATTTATTTTAACTTTTAAATATAAAAAAGTGAGTTTGATTATTTATATTTTAAAATCAAACTCACTCTCTAATAATATACTAAATAATAAATATATTTTTTATTTAATATCTTATAATTTTTAATGATTAATTTAAATTTAACTTTATAAAATTACTCTAAATACTTTTATTTTTATTTTATAAAAAAATAATGAATAAATAAATAAATAATTTGGGGTCTTAATTATTATATTGACAAACCAAAAATATATTTTGTTGGTTCATGTTTCAGACTGTTTACGCATGAAAACAAAGAATTATGAATAATAGTTTCAACTTTCAATATCCCTCTTTTTTTTTTTTTTCAATCAACATAAGGTGACTGATAATTTTTGTTTAGGCAAAAGAATTGACTTTTGAAAATGGAAAGATGGAGGGGCTGAGCTGCCGAGTTTAATCATTTTAAAGTCAAGCAATTGTTATTGATGTGGAAAAAAAAAGAAAAAGAATATGATGAGTCTGCAGGACTCTTGTTAGAATTGAAGTGGATCATTTGATTCGTATTACCAAATTAATCCCAACGGATTTGTCTTGGCTTGCATGTAGATGTTGTCATTGTAATAAAATAGGATAAAAGCACGAACGAAAAGCCAAACGTCCAAGAAATATATGCGACTGTTTGGAGGTAAATACTTTTAATGTATATCAAACTTTAATAGAGAGGAAAATATAGAACATTATTAATATTTTTCCTTATTTACAAATATTTTGATAGAGAGGAAAACATAGAATATTGTCGGTTATAAGTCATGTAGGTCATTTTTTGTCTGGTATCTATACATAACTTGGATGAAGAGGAAAATATGGAATATCATCAATAATACGCCTCACTTGTAGGGGCTTTGATAGAGAAGAAAGAATAAAATATTATCAATTTATAAGCCATATAGGCAATTTTTGGTTGTACCTATACATAACTTTGATAGAGAGTAAAAGATAGAATATTATCAATTTATAGGGTATTTTTGGTACGGTACCTTACAAGTGTTGCTTGTCAATTTGTATGCCATGCAGGCTATTTTTGGTACATATCTTATAGCTATTAATTGAATATTGTTAATATTCCCCTTACTTGTAGGCGTTTTGATAGAGATATAAAGATAAAATATTGTCAATTTGTAAGCATTTTTTGTCCCGTACATTACAAGTGTTAATATACTTTAATTAGGTGGTAATGTAACAGTAATAAAATTCTAATACCATATTAAATTATTATTAATTCTAAAAGTTTAAGCTATTAAAAAATAAATTTAATATGTATATCAAATAGGAAAATATAATATTGTCAATAGTTTGTACTGGAAAATAGTTCAATGCAACGAGCACTCTCTATTGTCCCCAATCATAGTGCTGTCTTTCATTCAAATACACTCTCTTAAGTTTCATTCAAAGTTCAACAAGTTTTAGAGCCCTTTTGATTGCCAAGCATGACAAATGAAAATGGGAAAAAGAGAAACAGCCAACGAACAAAATCACAAGTCAATCTATGAAAGACAAAGTATTATATAGATTATGAGCCAAAAAAGAAAAAAAAGAAAAGTATTATATAGATTAGATATTTATTTTGAAATTTAACGTCTAAAACCACAATTTTCCACAGCACATCATTCATCACAACCGTCATCGAAACAGTGGTCCTCAATGACCACAAACCTTGTCCAGGCATTCCGTTTTGTATTTCACACATAGCTTACAAGTCAACATCTCCCAGCAGCCAACCATATTTTCATCTTCTGACATCAATTTCTCCAACCTTGAAAACCACATGTAGGTGATGTCAACGGATGTGAAAGTTCTATCTTTAGACTTCTGTTCATGTAATATACTATATCAAAAAAAAAAAAAAAAATGAAGAAGAAGAGGCAACAGCAGATCAACTATGGTTGAAGGCCTTTTTGTTGTCTTTTGTTTGTTTTCTAACACATCTAAAACTAGGTACTGCCCGACTCGGAATCCATCAAGTCAACAAATGGCGTATTAATCAGATACTTTAATAATTTAATAGATGTGGTTTCCAGAATGACAATTGTCAATTAATAAATATGTATAGATGGGAAGACTTGAGACATCCATAATTAGGAGTGGATTAGTGTTAATTATCAAATTGATTTTGATATGAAAATGACAAATATTTGTTTCTCTAAATAGAGGCGATGGAAAACACCTCCCCTAGTTGAGTTCATCTCCCTTTCACATTCATAAGTCTTAACAGAAGAGGAAACAGATTAGATGTAAACCTGCCAAAAGTTCTTTCAATGGGTAACAAGTAGGTTTGCAAATTTAACAGGAAAAGTGAATTAAAAAAGAAAAAAAGAAAAAAAGAGAGATACTTATCTTTGAAGATTTGTCAATTTAATATAATTTAGCGAAAGAAACACAAGATGGTTACCGCCTACTGGAGAACAATTAGACAGTCATTAGTGATTGAATTCTAAATAAAATATGACTCACATTACTGGTGTTAAAAGATCAACATAGGAATTTATAGACGCCCCGTCCGGGGCTGCTTTTAGACCCCTTACTTCTGATTATTGTAGAATCTAAGGTGATTGAAGTGTTTGGTAAATCTAATGAAACACATATCCTTGGATAATCACCCTCCTGCGACAGCAGTTTTGAGAAGCAGCATGAGAGTAGCTTCTTAACTTCTGATTCTAACTTCTCACACACAATAAATGCCATAAATAATTAAAAAAAAACCTATTATAATCTTCATTAATAATATGATTAATGACTTCTTTTAATACTATAATGTCGTCATTACAAACAACAACAACAACAACAACAACAACAAAACAATATTATTTACCAAACACTAAAAATTTGATTTTGTTATCTAGAACACTTTTGAAACAATAGTTCCAAACACTTAGCTGATTCTTTCTACATTTGATTATTTCTTTAGCACAGCTAAAGCAAATTCTCTTAAAAGCTACAGCAATGCCAAATAAAGCCTTATTATATTATAGCCTACAGCTTGGGCCAGCCACATCAAAAGTTCTGTGTTGCCACCGCCAATAAACTTAAGTTCAAGCATCAAACTGTAAAAAGAAAGTATGATCCATGAAAATTTGCGAAATGCTATAAAATAAAATCCGTTATTTAAGTAACTTGTATCAATACATGACACAAAAAGCTAGGCAAGAGTCTCCAGGAGATTAACATGCAAGAATCACCTTGAAAAAGTGATCAACTATCAGATGTTTGCTGAGAGTCGGACCATAACATTAGAGTTGCTAAAAGAGCCACTGTTGCAGTTTCAACACGGAGACGATGTGGGCCAAGACCTACAGTGGTAGCACCTTCTTCCTTCATCATATTCACCTCATTCTCTGTGAAGTCTGAATCATAAACACAATCAAATAAGCCCACAATAGCCCATTGATCTATGCCAAAAGAAAGTATATTGGACTAAACATACAGATGCTTGCAACCGAAGCTACACTGTATTTGGAAAGGCATGTTTTAGAATATAGTTGATAACAGCACAAGAATACTCATTCAATTACATATTCAATTAAATCACTAAAACAGACACTGATATTGTGGTATTTCTAACCCCTTTTTTAAATCAAATATATATTGCAGTAGCATTGATCAGTCAGATAGCTTATCAATCTTAAATATATTGACCCCTCAAGTAATTAAGACAACAAAAATAATTTCTATAACAAATTCAGAATCATTCCAAAGGTATATGAAACACAAGTAGTTGATGAGAAACAGAACTAACATATGATAAGACACCAACCTCCTTCTGGTCCAACTATTATCAGCCCTTTTGATTGTATTCTTGATGAAGTCAATGAAGTAACAAGAGGAGTAGCTTCTGCTGCAGCAAGGAAAGATAGCTTTGACTGGGAAACCTACAGAAGAATTATAAGTACGAATTCAACAGACCAAGGAAAGATTAATATGGGAAAGGATTTAACAAATCTTAAATATGAAACAGCTGAAAATCAAGGCCAAAAAAATTATATTCACAGAGAATTGGGAATATAATTTTAAGTTAAAAGAGATTCCTAATCTCTACCTTGGACATATGATAAGCAAATCAACGCAGAGATATATTATGCAACAGGCCATATCACTTTCTCTCACATAGAATTTTATTTACGATGACCAAGCACCAAAATAAGGCCCAAGTCCCAACTTGAAGCATTAAACATGGAGGGATCAAGAACTCACAAGAGGTAGAAGGCCATCAATTTTCATGGGCGGATTCAAAATCATTTCATGCAGCCGCTGACCTTCCATAGAGAAACCACAGGAAAAATAAATAAATAAATAAAAATAAAAATAAAAAGAGAAAAGAGGAAAAATAAGAAGAAAATTTCGACATCACATTTACTAGAAACCAAAATTTTAACAGGTCCAAGAAATAAAAATCTAGCATGAGATAAGTTAGTAAAACTCAAATGTAATTAAGGATATAAACAGCCTACGACATTACATTGTTTAGCAGCTGCCAAGATGACACGTTCCAATCTGTCCACTCGATTTTCTGAGATAGAAGAAGAATGCTCTGTCAGAAGAGGAGTTACGCTACTAGCACCCAGCTCCTAAGACATGAAAGCAAAGAGATCGTATTAAAAACAATGAAAAATAAAATCACTGAGCAGATAGCATTAACACATACATCCAAAACACACCGTGCATTTCTCAACAAGCCAGTCAGCTCGACCACCCTTAAGAGTACCTAAAGAGAGGCAGCTTTCAACAAGTGACAAAGAGTCCCAAATCACTACATCATATAACCATTTTTTTTGAAGTCATTTTACAAAAAATACCAAGAACTCACCGAAAGCTGCAAATACATGCCACTGTGTATTCTGTGGAAGAAGAAACTTTGGATCTTCCAATGCCACAAAATCAACCCCAGTGCGGTCAATCCTCTGAATGCACCCTTCTACCAAACCTCCTTTCCCGTTGAAGAGCTCTACCCTTGCATGCATTATGTGCATAATCATAAGTTCTTAAAATCAAAGAACATGGGCACTATTATTGTTGGCTGAACAGAATTCTCAACAAAAGTAGACAACAAGATTTCAATTTTCCAAGAACATTCCTAATAATCTTATCTGCTAACAGAAAATCCTAAGCCTTAGTTATTCATTAATCAAAGCCACATTTGAGGCACATGGTTATGTCTTTGTGATCTATATGCTTGTTTGCAGTAAAGAAGCACTAGAGAAAAGTATAATTGTCAAATTTCCACCAATAGCTTAATCTGAAAGATTTTCATGCTGATATCTTTTTAAAATGTTCCTCAAGTTGAAAATTAAATGGTGAAACAAAGAAATAAGATATCTAAATTTTTCTTATTTAACAGCATGGATCAATCTACTTCTGTTTTTGCAATCATTATTAACAATATCGAGTCCTGTCCAAGATTACAGAATACTGCAAATTAAACGCAACTTTTCTACGGGAAGTCTAACAAGCATGTTCTGAATAACATAGAAAGGTAAAATTTGACAGTAATAAAGGATACCTATCAGCCGTGCCCAATCTTAAAACTTTAGTCATATGCCAAAACTCATCACCTTGCACCCTAACTTCACTACCCTGCATTATGATGGAAAACAACACATCAACAATTTCATCTTCGTCTTCAATCAAAGTTCATCTAAATTTACCCAATCATTCTTGTAAAAGGAAATAGCTCCAGTTTGCGTAGCAAAAGACGTAGCATCTACAAATTTCCTAATTTAACTTGACAAGTATGATGTACTAGCTTTAATAAAAGTGAACTCGATTAAAGAGTATTTCAAACCAAAGTTCCAGTACATTGCAGCATTCAAATACGATTAAAATTAAGGCCTTTTTCAGAAATATTTTTTTATCATATTCAGTTTCCGCAACTTTCTCGGGAAACAAACGTTGAGCGATTGTCAAGTTGTCTCCTGCCTGAATATATGTATATATATCGAGAGAGAGAAAGAGAGAGAGAGAGAACCTTCGAAGGAGGCAGAACATTGGAGAAGAAACGAGGGAGGCCACCACGGGACTGGTTCGCTTTAGCTGAGTAAGAAGACGAGAATGCTCGGAAGGTTGAGGTCACGAACCATGAACAGGAAGGTTTCGATAGCCCTACAAAAGGAGGTCGTACTCTCGCTAGGAAGTTCATTCGCAAAGAACCGCATTGTGCTAATACCATTTTAAAGTAGAACAAGCTTCTGGATTGAAGGCGAATGCTGTGAATGTACAAAGGAGACGACGGAGTCTAGGAAATTTGCCACGAAGAAAAGAGGGGAACTCTGGGGTTCTAGCACAGCACTACGACGACGTTCTGAATTGCAGCGGTTAGACAGTAAAAGTAGATAAAACAATAAAATTACGAAAAATTACACAAACATCCCCTCTCTATTTTCACACTTTTTCAAAAGTTTTTTTGTACTTTAGATAATTATAATAACACCACTCTATTTTCAATTTTGTTACACTAACGTAACTCTCATATTTTTGGTTAATTAACTCAATCAAAATTTTGTTAATGACTATTTTGCTCTTGTTTTACGTTTAACTGAAAAATAAATACTAAATATAAAAATTGTAAAAAGAAGAAGAAGTAAAATTAGGTGTTAAATGTGTAAAAAAATGTGTTTTCCATTAAAAAGGTAATTAAAATATTTGTCGCTAGGCTATATATTAAACGACGGTAAAAAAATATTATATATATTGAAAAAAGCTATAAAAATAAAAGAAAAATGAAATTAGATTTTAAATAATTTAAGTCCTAAATTCATTATTTATTTTTTTTTCTAAAAAATTAAATTAAATATTTGTTTTAGTTAAACATAAAATAAGGGCAAAATAATCATTAATAAAATTTTAACAGAGTTCAATAACCAAAAACTGAGAGTTAACTAACCGATGCGGTTTTAATGAAACAAAATTAAAAATAGAGAATATATTAGTGTAATTATTTAATATACAAAGTATTTCAGAAATTTTTTTTCAAAAGGGTATTAGTGTAATTTCCTTCTAAAAATAAGCACAATCTCCTACTCATTCTCTTTTTTTAAAAAATAAAATGAAATAAAATTACTGTTTACTTCTAAAATGAATTTATACACACATTTATAATTTTTTTTCTAATTCATTTATCTCTATTATATTGATAAAAATAAAATTTATGTTTTAAAAAATTATAGTAAGAATAATATATCTAATGCGGGCAATTAAATGATAAATTGATAATTATTTATCTATTATCCACTAACATTTGGGAATTACTTGAGGTTGTACTCTCAATTGGCTAAAAATGAATATAAAAAATAAATGAATATAAATTCTTAGAAAAACTATGAAAGCGCTCATAAGCAAGCTATATAAGCAAATTCCAGAGACGTCCATAAAAAGGTTTCAGTTTGATACATCTTATTTTCTTGAAAACACTGGCTGAGTAAAAGGTTGGTTTAGTTTTCTCATTGAAAGACATTTGGAGGAGTTAGATCTAAAGAGAAGTCGAGAATTTGGAAGAGCTCTCTCTTTCATAGATGAGTAAAACCGATACAAATACATCAAACAATTACAACTCTTTGTGGAATAAGTACAATAAATATTTAAAATTAGATACACAGTGATTAATGCTATATACACGGAAGCATAACCACTATCAAATATTATAGTTTACCTCACTTCGTTCTTACTGCAATTTCATCAACTGTTCTTAAATTAAGTGGTGTGAAGTTGGTGGCCCGGCCCCTTCTCTTTCAACCCTTCATTCTTTGAAAGTTCTTTTTTTTTTTTCTCAATTGATGTTACCTTTGATATTAAGTCTTCAAAGTGTTATTTCTGGGTGCCCTATTATTGAGGATTTTCATGTAGATGGATTTTTCCATTAGTAAAACACTGGAATATCTCTTGCTATCGGAGCTGACATTTACTTGTCAGTGGTTGGAAGGCCTAATTTACTTTCTATTTTTACAATGGCTTGAAAAGTATCAGCATCAGTAGTCTTTACATTATAAGGATGCATGGATTGACGCTTGGAAAGCCACACTTAGAATACCAAATATAGTTGACTTGAGCTTGTTTTGTGGAGTCAAGTCCGTTCATTTCTGTCGAGGCTCCCAAACTGTTTGAAGGAAATTTGAAACTTCGTTACGCGTCTAAATGTGTATCTTCATATGATGATACCGCACATATTCTTGCAAATTTCAATTCCTCGAAGAAGATGAAATTGTGTATTAAGGTACAGGTATTTATTATTTTTATTTCTTCTTTTAATTAAATCTATTGTCACAATCTTGTGTAAAGCTGTAAATGAACTATGGAAAACTTTCTAATTCTAATTGTTGTGGTTTAAAACTTTTGAAGGACATCATTTTTCCAAGAAATATAAAATATTACATGCTCTCCTCCATTGCCAAATCTGAAGCATCTAAAAAGTTGAAGATACCATATGAGATACCTTATGATTCGAGGAGAACTGAAAGAGTTTACCAAACTGAAAGAGTTTGAGTATTGCCAAAACTTTTCCTAACATAAAGTTTAACAAAACTGATAGAGTTTGAGTATTGTTGAGGCCACCATCTTTGTTTACCAAACAACTAATAACGTGATAATATGCTATTAGTGGACAAAATAATTAAATTTATAGAATATGTAGACATGTAAGCTAATCATACACTGTCACATGTTGGTAAATAAAGGCTGTATAGCATTAATTGTTGAAAGCGTTTAATTTCCAGTTCTTTATTTTGCTTTTAATTGTTTCTTCCTTATTATTTTTTTTTTACTACAACGGATAAGAGTGTGCAAATTAACATACTTATAAATGACCAATAATACAAAAATTCTTTCAGTAAATATATGTAAAAATATAAATTTATTAAAATAAAGTTTAAAAATCCTTACACTCCTCCATAATGACCAAAATCTTAATATATGTGGATGCATGTATGTAGACTTGGTATTTTCAAATCTATCTATTAGTGAATATTTATGTCTGTTTCCAAAAGAGTAGTCTTTGGATATTGCTTAAGGTTCTTGAGCACTGAGTAACTTCTTTATTAGCTTTAAGGCAAATTATCAAAAATGCCCACTCAAAATGTTGAAACGGTTAAAATATTCACATTTAATAATTTATTCAAAATTAAGCACATGTTAATTTCCCCTAAACTACCCCTGGCATTTGAACTTCTATTATACTCAAAATGTAAGTTTACATCAACCATTAAATTTACTGTTACATTATATTATATCGTATACTAATGCAAATAATATTAAATGAGTTTTATTTTTAAGTTGTGTAATACCCTGTACATGACATGCTAGTGCCCATTGAGGAGGAGAATCATGACTAGATTACCGCGTTCTACATTTGTGTCGGGGTGCACACATATTCCATTCCACCCTGAGTGTTTGTGGATGTTTATGAGTTTGTTGCCGTCTATAATATCAGTCCTTATATTGAGTCGGTCTAGTCTATCATGTTTGTTGGTACAACTGGGGTGTCGCTTGCACCATAACATGGAGCGGTTAGAGAAGAAAATTGGTGAGTTGTAGACATGCAGTATGCTTGCGTTGAGGAAGTTTGTTGAGATTATATTATATCATTTTTACTTATATTTATCAATAGAAATTTGTTAATAAAAGAAAAAAAAAGGTTTTTATAGTATCACTTTTATTATAGAGGAATTCTTGAATCCTAGAGTGAAAAAATAACAAGTTTTTCATTACCTAAAATACAACAAGCACTTAGGATAACGAAATATATTATATTTATGCTCAAATGTAAAATCGTATGAATACAATCCTCAATTCCAACTTTATAAATTAAATCGTTTCTTTGTAAATCACTGTGAACAACAATGTAAATTTGTTTCTTGAATATCATTAAAAAAAATCATAAGATTTTCCTAGCGCGCTATCAATTTGTAAGCCAAGATTCTAGGCTTTTATTAAATGAGATACATCCACAAAGACAAAAACACTATAGATGCAAGATATATAATGGAAATGAATACTTTACTTTTTGCCATATACATCTGTGATTTTTTTTAATCACCTAAGTTGTCCTTTTTATTAAACGATACTAATAGTTTTATCAAGCATCAATTCTATTCCATTACAAGTTTATTAATTTATACCATTTTTTTTTTCTAATTTACTTTCTATTGTAAAATGATCAACAAGCAACAATAGCAGATGCTGCTGTACATGATAGTGAGCAGAGTGTGGTTGAAGTTTCTCCTCAACCTAAGAATTTTTTTTTTCAAGAAATCACATATGGGTAGTACACTTAAGAAGTCCCTGGTGCTTGCATCTTCATTCACACCTCTACAAGATTCCGACCCACCTATCGGGAACGAGCGAATGGATTTGACTTTTGATCCAATCAAGGCTATAGATGAGGGGATGTGTTGGACATTTGCTACTTTCATGGACAATACATACTGTATATAGAGTTTAAAAAAACTATATTCAAGACGATTTTCACTACCGGAGGTTCATGGTAAGATATAGTAAGTGAAACCATTCAATTGTCTCCTTACCCTTTTATTAATTTCCAAACTGTGTGTTACATTTCCCTTAATTTTATTGAATAAATGATGTTCACTTTGTTATAGGAAGTTGATACAATACTATTCTTTATGCGGCGATGAATGGAAGCCTATCCACATATTTTTAATTAAAGATGCACCATTTTGGACTTTATGTTTTGGGTAAGTAAACAAGCATAGGTTATCCAATGATATCATATTATGTGTTTCAATTTTAATTGTTTTAGAATTTGATGCTTGGTTAGTACTCCATTTACATAGATAAAGATAATCATACTCATTGAGATGAAAAGAAGAAATTACTATCTCATGATTGGACTAATAATATAGATGAGACTTTACAGTTGTATATCTCAAGAGATTTACCAAGGTATTCATGTGCTTGGAAGGATATTGATTATGTGAGTTTCATTTCAAACTTTTTAATATGTATTGTGTTTTCGTTCCTCAATGGAACTATGTATTTGACTGTATGTTGTAGTTGTCCATTGAATTCTAGGTCTATGTCACAGTGAACAACAATGGACAATATTAGCATGAAGCGAAGGTTGATTTGTTGAGTAGACACATTACTCTATATGACTCGGCAATAGACGCAACACATGATTGGTTCTAGTGTAACAACGTCGAGTGCTTGTCAGTGTTGTTTCCATATTTTCTTGAAGTTGTGGATTTTATAAGGACTTGGATCCATTCACCATGAGCTGTATGGACAAAGAAAAATGATCAAAGCAGACAGTCAGTGATGATTGTACGATTTCATGGTGAAGTTGAATGAGTATATGAGCACTGGGAGGGATTTTGATACAAAATGACATACTTTTCTTTAGCCAAAAGTATGCAATTGACATTTTTTATCATGAGCTTAGTCTGTAGCTTTAGGTATTTGACCATTTTTTTTATAGAGTATGTTTGGACACTTTTAGTTTGTTTAGGGCTATTATTTAACTTTGACTTAGCACATTTTTCATTAGATTGGCCTTAAAAAAAATGCATTTTTAGTCTCTCTCTCTCTCTTTTTTTTTTCCACAAATTGACTGACTTAGCAACTTTAGTTAAGTGTTTGCAAACAAACAGAATAACAATAATAAAAATAAAAACATAAACAAATATAACCAAAACTAATGAAATAACTTTGTAAAAAAAAAAGCATTAACATAATTTAAAAAAAATAAATAAAAATTGTCTCCTCTTCACAAGCGGCGAGATCTCGCTACTATTGGCGAAAGACAATTTTATGAACCAAAAGTATCTTCTCGCCAAGAGTAGTGAGATCTTGGTACATCTGGCAAGGCAGTTTCCCTTCTTTTGGTTGAAGTTGCTCTTGAAAATATGACTTCCACTAGTAGTGAGATCTTATTACTATTGGTAAGGAGGCATTTTGGTTCTTAAAATGCTTGCACGCCAATAGTAACAAGATCTCATTACTATTGGTGAGTCATTTTTATGAGAGCAATTTCAACTAGAAGAAGAGAAACTACCTTGTCAAAAATAGCGAGATCTCGTAACTCTTGGCTAGAAGGCACTTTTGGTTTATAAAGCTGCCTCCTCGCCAATAGTAGCGAGAACTCGCTACTAGTGGTGAGGAGGTAGTTTTGTGCCACTCTTTAATGGTTTTATTTCTTCTATTTTTAATTTATTTATTCCCGTCTTAAGTTTGTTTGTATTCATGGAAAATTAATTGTGTTCATGAAAATTTATTATAAATTAAATTAAAGAAGCATCCATGCATAACAAAAATTATCATATAAAATATCATAAGCAGAAGATGTCATTAGACTGTTAAATCATACATTACATATTTAATGGCGTGTTAATTGACATTGAAGATCCTTGTGAAATATGCATGAAGATAGTCACTGAGAGTTTTTAAATTCCAGAAATGACACAAATAAGTTAGATCGTATAACTTTGTCAATGTCAATCCCGAAATGTAAAACTCTTGCACTTGTATCCATGCATGATTTCACAAGGACTCCAACACCAATCAACACACCATCAAAGTTACATTTTATTTTGAGTAACAAATAATAAATAAATTAAAGTGTATTAGTGTAATGGAACATTACTAGGACATGTTTGTTAGTTGTGACAAGTACCCCGCATCTACTACACTTGCGGTGTGGTCTATCTGCTCCTTTAGATTGAATCGGTTGTGTCCTTGATTGACTGGGTGCACGTTTCACGTTTGGAGAATGATTGCTTATCTTTGGTGGTGTTTACTATAGGCGTGGATAATTGAACGGGTAGATGGTACTCACATAACAATCTCTCCATGCTAAGGCAATGTAATAATTTGAATATATTAAGTAGCATGAAATGTTATGAAATTAACAACTACCCACTACGGTGCACATATAGATAGTGATTGAGATCAAACTCCCTTCATGAGCATGTTATGTTTTCCAAGTTTATAGTTTCCTTAAACTCAGATCCATGGACTTCAAGTTCATTATATTTAATGGTGTGACATCCAACCTCACACATAATTCAAGCTTTTTTTTTAATTTCTTCTCAAGCCATGGAGTAATTAGTGTCATCATAAAATCCACTTCATTACAACGATTATAAAACTAATCTTGAATTAAGGCCCTAATACTCTCAAGCAATAGTACAATTGGAATTGACCTAGCATCTCTAAGTATGACATTCAAACCTTCGGCAATGTTTATTGTCATTATATTATATCTCATACTTGGAAAATAAGATCTAGCCCATCTTTCAGCATTAGCTTCCATGACGTATCGATGAGCATGCATGTCAATAGTCTTTAAATATCGCATGTACTTGTCGAAATTGACTGATAAATAAGCTTTCGCTGTTAGATAAAAAGCCATATACATATGTTTATTTTTTTCTAAAATGTTGCTTTACATTGCAACTAGATGGTGCATGCAATATCATGATGTGCATTAGGACATACAATTCAAATCGCCTTCTCCAAACCTTTATGCCTATCGGTAATAAATACTAAATCTAGAACTTTTCCATAGGCCTATTTAAACCTCTTGAAAAACCAAATGTATGATTGTTCATTTTCTGTATCCCTAACACTAAAAACTAAAGGATATATTTGCTCATTACTATCAAAACATACTGCAATAAAGAGAGTACCATTATATTTCCTTTTCAAATGCGTCCTATCAATAGCTACAACGGGCTTCAATTTATTAAATCCTTTGATGGATTGCCCAAGAGCCATGAAGAAGTAAAGAAAATAATTATCACTATCAGTCTCAATATGAGTCATATTAACTGAATTTTTTGCCTCCAACATTGAATTCCACAATGGTAAAAGTTTGTATGATTTCTCAGGAGAACCTTTTATACTATCAAAGGCAAATTCTTTTGCCCTCCAAGGCTTTTTGTAACTTATCTTAATCTCATGTTACCTCTCCATGTCAAAGATGATTTCTTTAAGTCTATCTTGATGGGCAATTCCATCATATTTCTATTTGATTTGCTAGCTTATAGGTTTGCTTGTTGCTTGATGATGTGCCAAAATCATATTTTTAATTGCTGAGCATTCATGTGTATTCTTCAATACCCTAATAGAAAACAAATCTAAACATTCAATCCTAGTTGCATGAATACACCATGAAAAATTATCATTTACACATCCAATCTCATATCTTTGTGAACATGACCTTTTAACTATAAATTCAAAAAGCTTGTCCATTATAGAAGTACCTAACTTTAGCTGTAACTCTTTATTGTTGTTGTATATTTGTCCGATCTCAATTTCATTGGTTGAAGATGAAGCATTATTGATGTTCCAAATCAGATAAACACGTGATGTTGGAAGACCATTATCAACTCAAAATACCCTATCAACTTGGGATGCCTTATTAATTTGGGACGGTAGACATCGTGTTGTATGTGAGTCAACTTCAACATGTAAGGGTGCATAAGGAACATGTATATCTAATAGAGATAGAGGAGGTTCAATCATTACAAACCCTTTTGGCATATTACAAATATTAACCATTGCAAATCCTTCTGATATAATCAGAATTTCAAATAATGCATTTATATGAACATTAACTCCAACCCCATCATCCAAATCGATACCATCATTATGTATAAAATCATCTTATTGTGCATTTTCATCTATCGCATATATCATATCTTCATTATGAAAACTATATTCAAGTGGGGTTTTAAACTGGATGAATTCATGTAATGTTGGTATCATAACATCATCCTCAGAAATGTAAGCCCCATCATACATATTCACTGTAGACCAACCCCTTATTTCATACTTTGGGATCTTATTTGCTCTATTAGTAATTGGGTTGTATAAATGTTCTTATCTTGTTTATTCTCACCAATAGTGGTGAGATCTCATTATTATTGGTGAGGAACCATGATATGAAACTAAAATACCTTCTCGTTAATACTAGCGAGATCTCGCTATAAGTGACAAGGCATTTTCTAGAGAGTTATTATTGCTCTCTGGAAAATGTCATCTCGTCACTATTGCAAAGAGGCATGATATGGAGTGAAATCTTGCCAGTTTGGACGAAAAAGTGGTGGTATAGTAACATTGGTCATTTATGTGTAATAATAGTGAGCTTTAATTTAAAGCTACTATATTTCTTATACGAATATATATTGCTAGAAACGGTAAGTCTTGATTTCAGCACTACAAGGAATCATAAACAATATAAAATTACAGTACTAAGAGAACTTAAACATCAACCTAGACAATTTTATGGGTATGAGAGTATGTTTGTATGAAATATTAAATGTATGTGAGTATGTTTACCTCTTTTATGTGCTAAGTGGTAGTTCTTGAAGTGGAATCCAAGCTCAGTCACAAATCTGTCAATTTTTTCAAGAGGTTTGGAGGGAGCTAAATAAAAGAGACAAGGCAAAGTGATGAAGAAATGGATAATTGAGTATACCAACTATAAACTATTATCTAACAATAGTAGGAATATTTTGGATAACTTGCTTTTCAAAAAGTTAAGTAGTGAGTACTTTTAAAAAAGGTATTATCGCATGTCCATTTTCTATTTTAGGGGTTATGGGTGGATATTTTTTTATAATAACCCTATCTTTAATTCCTTTATTTAGTAAGATACGTTTATACTAGAGAGCTATATATACACACATACATATACATATTCTGACAAAAATTAAGTAGAACATTTCAAAAAGTGTTTAAAATTTTAATATCTAATTTTTTTTTTCCAAAAACATAGTTTTAGACTATATATAAACAAAAACGTGAAGTTACAAATTAAGTTTGAAACAAAATTTTGTTTAATAATATTTTAAAAAATTATTTCATCAATATAACACCATTTTGATATAAGAAGATTTCTTATTTCAATTAAGTTAGATTTTTTCTGTTCTAAGCTTGAAAACTTAAACAACTCTTTCTCACACAAATCCATACTTTTCTCTCCCACCATCCTCATTAGCGGCTGGCGTGTCTTGCCACCTATGGATGCATTCGCCTAAGGTCTTTGAAATATAGTCTCTGAGCTTCTTTAATTTTATTTTATTTGTTGATTCATAGATACTTAGTGTTTTGAAATTATTTTAGGGCATTGAATTGATAATTTGTGAATTGCTGGTGTGCTTTTATTATTATTATTCAATAGTTTGAATTTAATATGTTCCTTTGAGTATTTAGTATATTATAACCAAATAATATGGAGATTCATTTTCAAAATCATTTTCTTAAATAAAGATTTTTGGTGTGTATGGATTCATACTGACTAAGAATGTTACATGCATGTATCTATGTGTATCAATGTATTTTGTTCGCATAATGCATGTTGACTCCATTTTTAAAAATTTATTTAAGCATAGATTATTCTTTTAATGCTCGAAAAATACATGAATAACAATAATCAGAAAATATTATGTAATATAATGCACTGTTCCACAGCTCTTCTATTAGATTTAGGCTCATTTTAATATTTTCATCATTTTGTTCTAGCTCAAAGTGAGTCCTTTTGTAGTTTGGCATTCCCATCTTCACAGGTATCATTGCCTCTACCTCATATGTCAAGGAGAATGAGGTCTCCCTTGTTGAAGTTCTAGTAGTCATTCTATACACCCAGAGCACAAAAGGAAGCTCTTCTATCTAGGCTCCTTTCAACTTCTTTAGATTCACCTTCAGATTATCCCTAATCATCTTATTTATTGCTTCCATATAATACCTCCTTACCTAAGCCTAGAGGCTTGACTAAAAACTTGTCACCTCATATTATTTTTCAAAATATAAATATTATGGGTTTCTCAGACAATGTTAATAATACGTATAAAATGTTTTCTTCACTTTTAGAATTATTTTTTTTTATAAAAACTTGTTGATTAAAACCGAAGCAAACCATAATAATATTTTCAAAGTAAACAGTACACTTAAATGTTTACAAAACCCACAGTGTAATGAAAATAAAGTTCAAAATTAGAGTACCATTGTCTAAAGATAATATAACAAAATGCAAAAAATAAATTTACATTATCGCCCCTACCCTTCAGTGTCTCCGCTGCGGCCAAGCTTGACAGCTTAAGTGTACCTAGCACACATAAACAAATAAAGGTGAATTAAAAATACTCAGTAGATTTCCAAATGCATATGCAGATGTAGTGCAGTATGTTTTGCAAAACATTTCTCATCTTTCCCCGAAATACTGATTTTTCTTTTTCACTAAATTCCATTACGATAACAAATCTTTAAAACATAAATAGTGTATTGAATTTCCAAAATAACGGTCGTAGAACTTTCTATTTGAACGTAATGTCTGAAATCTCTTAGTTACATTAGAGCTAGTTACCATCAGCAACTATTATTTTCTAAAACAGCACTCAGACATATTTTTAAGGAAACCAAATTAATCTAACCATTTAGAAGAAACGGTATAAGTGAGAAAGAGACCCACTTGCATTTACGTCATGGAAGTGCAAAGGTAACAACTTTCACATAGACCAATACCCTCTCATGTGCTCTCTTGTGAGAATCAATATCTCTACACTCACTAATTAGTGAGACCTTAACTAAATGGTTCACATACCATATCCATAGATACTCCATCAATTACATATATGTCTATGTATGCATGACCATGACTAACTATATACTTTTCGAAAGTACATTTCATTCAGAAAATCAATTTCTTTACACAAAAATAGCTGTTTCCATTTCATGTTTCAATGCAAATACATGCACGTTTTTACTCATCAATTTAATACACAATTGCGTTTCTATACTTGATAACTGCATACAATGCCACAAACAGCCATACATAACTCATTCACAATAAATAACCAGATCGGTTATACACATTCACATGAAAATATATGGGACAATATCCCTAAATTACCCATACAATGTGAATTTACAAATTTGCTCTTAGCAAAAATATAAAATACCAATTATGCTCTTAGTAATATTTTATAATTACAAATATACCCTTGATAAAAATATAAACTTCAAACTTTACCCTTGATTGAACATTAAATTTCCATTTTGCCCCTATAGTAATATCAAATTCCCATTTTACTCTTGAATTTTAACAAAATTATCATTTTTCCCTTAGGGTATAAAATTAACAAACTATATAGAAAATATTGTTTTTAAAACACATATACATATATTTAAAATTACAACTAAATAAAAATAACTTCTTGTAGCATAAATGTAAATATCCTTTATACCCTCATAACCCATATAAAAATAAATATATGTATAATTATACATAAGTACACACACACACACACACATACATATATATATATGTAAGCATATATACATAAACCACACACATACATACTTAATTTCTACATTCAAATATCACTACACATTTACATATAAATATATTTAATAAATATATCCATTTAAATATACATACAAATATATATATATATATATATATTCATATATGCATATACATATACACATACACCTTTACACATACATTCCATATAAAATGCAAGCTTAAAAATATCCTATGAAATCATACAGTTCCTTGTAGTAACCACCTTATAATTAAACTTTATTATTTTTCCATATAATTTTATATATATGAAAAGACCAAAATGCCCTTGACAAATATAAAAATGCCAAACATGTCCCCCTCTTGGCCAAATTTTCCAAGCTCCAATTCCACAAAAATTTCATCTCAAATCAAGCAATTTTTTTAGGGCTTTGCAAAATTAACATGCTAATTACCAATTTAATGTATAAATTCACAAAAATTCAACATTTATTATATAAAAATTAGAACCCTAATTTTAAAAATTGGAAATCCTTGCGATAAACCAAATCAAATTTAAATCACATAATTAAAACACAAATCAAGCAAGTAAACACCTAGATTCACATGGATCTACTTGGATTTAAACCGAAAAACACATAAAATTAACCGAAAATCAAGAAGTTTGGAAACCTACCTCTCTTCCCTTGCTTTCTTATTTGAAACTCACTTGAAAACACACCAACCAAGAATCTAAGCATCCTAGAACACATCTGTAGCCTTTTATTCTACTTTTTTCCGTGATTTTTCCTTATTTTCTCTCTCTTTCTTTCCTTTTTTCTCTCTCTAAAACTTGAAAGAACTTTGGAAGAATGAAGGGGTGGCCGGCCATGGGGCTTAAAACCTAATTGGCTACTAAAAAAATAATAAAATAATGACTTTTAAAAAGGTTTAAAAAGGCAGTTATAATTACACTGCTTTTGGATTGCCTTTTCGGACTGCATTTCAAACCATAGTCAAAATACAGTCTAAGCACTATAAACACTTGCCAAGTGTACAAAGAATCCACATAAAATTTTTACAATTCAAGTGATGATGTGGCAATTAAATTTTGACTTTGACCAACTTTGACTAGTAGTTAACTATGCTGGAAATGCAAATAAACATTTCTGACGATGCTGAAAATAAATACAAGCATTAAAAACTATGCCAAAAGCAAAAACAAGCAGTACCGATGAAGTTGCAAATAAGGCAGGTATTACATTCCACCTGTCTATTAGCTTGTGGATGCGCTAATGAGGAGAATGCGTTTCTAATTTCTAGAGCTAAATAAAACTCTTAGAACTTTGTGTTATCTAATTGTCTACCATTATCTATTACTATGGTGTGGGGGATGCCAAACCTACAAATAATAGATTTTTATATGAAGTTGGTGGTTTTATACTCCATGATGGTTGCCAGTAATTCTGCTTCTATCCATTTAGTAAAGTAATTAACTTGTAAAATAGCAAATTTGAACCTTTACTTTTCCTGCTGGTAGTGGCCCTATGATATCGACCCACCATTGGGCAAAGGGTCATGGCTTCCTTATAGTAGTGAGCTTCACTGAGGGTTGGTGTGGGATGAAGGAGAAACGTTGGTACTTATCACATTTTCTAACAAACTGCATGGCATCATTATGCATACTAGGCTAGTAATACTCTTGTTTGATCATTTTGTGTGCCAGCTCTCTTCTACCAAAATGGTTACCGAAAATGCCTTCATGAATCTCCCTTATTACATAATCCACTTCCTCATTGGTAAGGCATTTCAAATATGGTGCACTGGACCCTCTCATGTATAGTATACCATCTAGTAAGGTGTACTTTGTTGACTTGCACCTTACTCTCTTTTCTTTAAGTTTATCCTCTGAAAGCTTCATTTGCTTTAGATATCTTATAATTGGACTCATCCATGAGTCAGCAGTGTTGACCGAATGTGCTCACTTTCCTTTTATTAGGATGCTTGGTTGAGGAAAAAACTCAACTCGAATGGTTCTACAAAAACTATTTCCTAATACCGAAGCTAAGCGGACCAAGGAATAGATGCCGGCATTTGCAAACCTTGAGATCTGGATGATGTAGTATTCTTTAAAATTCTATAGGTTCTGCCTATTTGGATAAATAAGCTACCATGTTCTCCTCCTTGGTTTGATATATAAAGGTTATTTGATTCAGGACTAATTGTGAATCACTATAAATAACCACCTTCCACGCTTCTAGTATTGTTGCCAACCTTAGCCTTACTAGTAAGATTTTGTACTCAGCTTCGTTGTTAGAAGCTGAAAAGTCATAACTAAGAGCATATTCAATCCTTGCTTGTCTTGGTGTAGTGAGGATCAGTCTTGCTCCACTTCCGTGGGTATTTGAAGACCTATCAAGATATAGAATTTAGGTACTGATAAAAAGAGAGGGATCTAAGTTAGAATAAAGACAAATGACAGTTTTCATACCTGCAAAATCTTTCAACACCTATCCTTTTATTACAGTCATGGGTCTATATCTAATTTGAACTCCTTAGTCTTAATCATCCACTTAATGAGTCTCTCAGATAAGTTTGGTTTGCTGAGTAATTGTCTTAATGGTTGATGTGTAGGTATCACTATCGCATGTTCTTGGAAATGTGGTATTATTTTCCTACAAGAAACTACCAAAGCTAAAGACAACCTTTTAATATGTGGGTATCGAGTTTCAGCATCCACCATGGCATGGTTGACATAGTAGTCCTTGAGCTACTGAAATGCCAGCTTGCACTCTACAGTCCACCGAAACTGCTTCCCTCCACACATGACCTTGAAGAAAGGAAGGCACTTGTCTATTGCCTTTGAAACGAATCTGCTGAGTGCTGCAATTCTTCCAGTGAGTTTTGGCACATCCTATATACTTCGAGAGGCATTCATCTCCATAATAGCTTTAATTTTATCTTCTATTCCTCTTTGGTTAACCATAAAGTCAAGAAACTTTCCAGTGGCTACCCAAATGCTCATTTCTTGGGGTTGAGCTTCATTTGGTACTTTCGTAGTTATTCGAAACTTTTCTCTAGATCAATTTTGTGATCTACTGCTGCTCTACTCTTCACAACCATGTCATCTACATTGACTTCCATTACCTTCCCAATCTGATCCATAAACATCCTGTTTATCAGATGCTGGTATGTTGCTCTTGCATTCTTAAGCCCAAAAGGCACCACAGTATAACAATATAGCCTTTTGTTAATAATGAAAGCTATTTTTTGTTGATATGGTTCATGCATTCGGATTTGGTTGTAGCCAAAATATGCGTCCATGAAACTTAGTAGCTCATGATTCGTAGTGTAATCAACGAGCTTATCAATCCATGGTAAAGGAAAATAATCCTTAGGACATGCTTTATTAAGGTCTGTAAAATAAATACAAACTCTCCAATCTCCATTTTCCTTCTTTACGAGCACTACATTCACTAAGCATTCTAGGTAGTTAATGGTCATATAAATCCAGTCATGAGAAGTTTCTAGACCTCCTCCTCAATTGTAGCATATCTCTTTTCATTGAAGGTCCTTCTTTTATGAAAGATGAGATTAAAGCTTAGGTCAACATTAAGCCGATATATAATAATATTTGGGTCAATACCAGGCATATCTTCATGACACTATGTGAAGACATCCATGTTGTTCCTTAAGAATTTGAGAAGCATAGCCCTTAATTTTGGGTGAGTGAGGTGCCAATCTGAAGCACCTTGTTTGGGTTCTCGAGTTCTTCCGTAGGTTCAGGTCGAGATGCTTCTCACTCCTAGTTTAACTCCCGGATATTGCTCGGGGCCTTGAGTTGGGGGGTCTTATTGGACCAATTTCATAGGCCTTGATTAAGGATTCTTTGGTTGCATCTGCATCTCTGCTCTATTATCAATTTTCATTATTTTGTCTTTTTTCTAACACGTTGATGTAGCATTTTCTTACTTTATGCTGATCTCCTCGAACCACACTTGTTCCTTTCTCTATTGAAAACTTCATTGTCAAGTGGTAAGTTAAAGTGACCGCTCTCAGACTATTTAAGAAAGGTCTCCCTATAATCATGTTATATATAGAAGGGCGATTAACAACTAAAAATTTTACCATAACTATAGATTGTGTTGGTTTAACTCCTGCAGTTACTTGGAAGGTGATGCTTCTTTCTAGTATAACTCTCTCTCCAACAAACCTAAATAGAGGAGTTGGTGTTGGGTTGAGTTTCTCCTTTCTAATGCCCATCTGCTTGAAACCTTCATAGTAGAGGATTTCCACGGAGCTCCCTTATCCACCAGAATTTGTCTAACCATGCAGTTGGCCACATTCATGGTCACCATCAATGCATCATCATGTGGATGATGCACTGCTCTTGAATCTGTATTTGTGAATACTATCGAGTAGGGTTCAGCTTTCACCTCTTTTCTTGGGTGCTGAGTCAAGTTCACCTCATGAAACTGGAGTGGTGGATACCTTACTGCTCAAGAATGAGCTTTCAACATCCTATTGGGGCTTCTGATATCTGTACCAATTTTTGTCTGAATTTCCTTGTTCGTTTCTTGATGGGGATTTGAGGTCTTCCTCTTGCTGCTGGTCCTTGTATTTCTGTCCTCCAGTTATGAAATTTCTCAAGAAGCCCCTAGGAATATGAGCCTTGATTTCATCCTTCCAGGCCACACAATCCTCGGTGTTGTGACCATAATCATTGTGAAAACGATAGTACTTGCTTTTTTCCCTCTTTCCAGTGGGTCTTGATTTTTTATGGCCATTTTAGCAGGTTATCATGCTTGATTTGCATGAATACTTGGTCAGCTGAAGTAATTAATGTGGTATAGTACTGGAATGTCTCCTCTACCTCTCTGCTGACTTCACAGCTTTGAAGTGGATTACAAAAGATTTACTTAACTGGAAAAAGGAAGAGATAGAACCTGATTTAAGTAGTCTGTACCATTGGCGAGCAGTTTCGGAAAGTGTAAGTGGGCCTTTGCATATGGTCGACCCTGCTACGCCATGCAATTCCAACCAAATGTGATAACTTTCTAGATGTTTGATCAGGTCCTTGTTCCCATCATATGGTGGAAATTACAGCATGATGAATTTAAAAGGAAAAAGGGCTCGTAAAATCTCTTAAGTAAACAGTGACTCTATTTCATCCAGATCTATAGGGGTCTTGGATGAGCACGCAGTCTGAATGTCACAAAACTGCTTCTTTAGTTGCTGGATTTCTTCTTTCACCCTATTCATGGGCACCTCCTTCTCCGGAAGCATCTTTTCCAAGGACTTTTTTTTCACTTCATCCATTACATCCTCGAGGATACCCCGAACTGTTGTATGTTTAGTGTCCTGGCACAAGTCCTTTCCACCTATAAATCATTTTGGTCTTCCTGATTGTTTCCTCTTTGTGGCTGGAAGCAGTTTAAGAGCTTCCATCTTGATGGTATAAACTAATTTGGCCACTTTGGGCAACTTAGTTAGATCTAGGCATGCCTACCCTAGGAGGTACTTGTAGAGGATCTTGTAGACTCTGGATAGTATCTTAAGAAAGATACTTGAAGACCCCCTCTAGACTTTGTGCTAGATTCTCCAGAATATTTTCGAGAGTGGCAAGACGTGATGTTGTAAGTGTTGTAGTTCGATATCCATGAGGTATATTATCAGTCAGGTTATTGGTTGTGAATGTCAAGGCCCAGGAGGACATGATTTGTGTCCCCGTCTAAGTGCTGAAGAAGATTTGGATTTGAAATCCATTATGTTTTGAAATATGGAAATCCTATAGACGGTACCAAATATTTTTGGTAAAATACGAGTTAAAGCTTTACTCTTGCTTTGAAAGGTATTTTGGATACTTTAAGAATCTGAAAACAGAGAAGAAAGTCAGAACCTTAAAGCATCGGTGTCGTGTCGGCCAAAGGCATTCTAACGCTTAAGCTAGTAATTAGATATTAGAAATAAAATAGCAAAGTTTTTGTAAGCCTAGAGAGTTGCTTACCTAAGCCGGTGTCTTTGGAGTATTTATAGGAGAAGAGTGAGGAGTTTCTTGTACCTCACATTCCACTAATCCACCTCTCATAACCACTAAAGAAGGTGGGTGTACGGGTTAGTTAGGCTTATAGCGAGTAAGTAGGAGAAGTACCCCCTAGGATGTGAGAGTTATTTTCTCCATGGCATCTTGAAATCTGGGATAGTGGATGAGTGCGCTAGTTTACAGAAGGCCACCAATTTTGGATTTTGTATCAAGGTTCTATGCCTGGGCTCTGCACCTGATTTTGTATCTGGACCTTAGGATCCTAGGCTTCTATTAGTCTTGGACACTAGGTTGGGTTTAATAATTGGGTTTATATAAATGAGCTTAAGTTAAAAGCCCAATAATAGTTTTAATTCCGAAAAGGTCAATTTTGACTTAAATTTATTAATTTTAATCTTATAAGCTCAACTTTCACTTTTAAAAGATCAATTTTTTAATATGAAAATGTCTATTTTAGTTTTAAACCAAACCCCCAAACATTGATTTTGTTCCCAAAAAAAAAAAGTCAATATAGATATAGTTTAATATGATGATGAAATATAGATATGCATACAATATTAGTTAGTTAAAAGGTCATATAAATTTAACTATGGGTAATTGCCAATGACACTTGCATGGGATATGAATTGTACAGATCTCTATTACGTACTTGGTAATTTTGCTGATGAGAGGATGTGTCTAATTCAGAAAAACTATCAATTATGGTCAATATCTTTTTTTCTTTTTATCAAATAGCAATGTTAATCTATGTAATATGAATTGAACACAAACTAATATATTCTTATATATGAATGAACCATGTCACCAAGGTGATGACGATGAAGCAAATCAATTAACAAAACTTTTGTATTATAAATAAAAAATATTTGTGTAAGGGTTATTACGGCTATGATATTCTATCAGTAGAGATTGTCTCTTACTATGATTACATTTGTGGAATATTTATGACAAAAATTATGCATGGGGTTATTACGACAAAGATATATATTCGTTCGGCATACATAAAATGAAATACAATGTCAACGGTTGTAGTATATCTAGTAAAGTTAAATATGCATGGGGGTTATTACGACGAAGCTATATATTCGTTCGATTATATGAAACACAATGTCAACGATTATAGTTTATAGTAAAGTTAAAAATGTATGGGGGTTATTACCACGAACACTACAAGAAAAAGTATCTTCAGCGACCAAGCATTTTGGTCACTAAAACTAGCTTCTTGGTTGCCAAAATCCTTTAGCGACCAAAAAAGTATGGTCGGCCGTTGGTCGTTAATAGCCCGTCGGTGGAAGTCTTTAACCACCAAAGTAGAATTGGTTGCAAATTCTTTAACTTTTGACGACTAGATGTTTGGTCGGTAAAGCCATTTATTTGGCCGCGGAAAATGATGAAAAATTGATTGACTTTTTGACAAATTACGACCAAAGGTTGGTCGGGAAATTTAGTAGGCAAAAATTGTTATTTTTTTCCCAGAAAATAATATATGGTCGCTGAAGGAAGATTTTCAACGACCACAAAATGATTGGGGAAGAGGATAGCTTTTTCCGACCAAATTTTTGGTCGGCGTAGTTATACATTTAGCGACTAAATATTGGTCTCCAAAGTGCAGCTAAAAAAACTAAGATCTTTCACCCACTATTACTTGGTCGCTGAAAATCATAAAACATAAGTTGATTTGCACTCTTTTACAACCAAGATTTGGTTGATAAAGTCATTTACTTGATAATTTTTTAAAATTATTTATTATATTACTGAACTGTACAAAATAAATAAATAAGTACTTAATAGCAACACTTAAATTATAAGCATGAAAGAACAATTGCCATTAATATATATAATTGTCATTACATGAGTTAAAACTTAATAGCATCCCCTGCATCTTGAGTTGTAACTAAAGCAAAACCGACATGAATATTTACATAACTAGATTACATTGCAGTAATACACTTGAGACACTAATAAATTAACTCCATTAATGCTAACGCAATTCGAAATAGCATTACTTGGTTTCCTTCATATAGAAGCGCATCCCAAACTTGGAGAACTAAAGCTCAATAATGAAATCAGAATAAAAATTATTTGCACTAATAATATTTCAAAATCAATCTTGAAACATGAACAGAAAACAATTAAAAAAAAAAGAAGTATTAGAATTCATTCCACACATCCTCACCACTTTCCCAAGGAAGCATATTGACAAAAATGGAAAGGAATCAAGGTCCAAAGAGCCATGCCACATGCACTCCAAAGTAATCCACATGATTAACTGTACCAAAACCATAGAGGGAACAAAATACTTCCCAAACTACTCCAAATAACAAAAAGGAGCTACAAAAGTTAAAAGAAGAAAAATGATTAATATAGCAAACCCAATAAAGTTAAATAAAAAACAATATAGAGACACAAGTTTTTGAAACCTACCAGAAGGCATTTTCCTCAATATGATAGATTACACAAATAGTAAATGAATTAGATAATATAGATTACACATTTGATTATGAACTATTTTACGATATGTCCATAATTACTTTTTTAGAGCTTAAATGCTCATTGCTCCTTCATGAAAAGGGGTGCATACTTAAAAGAGGAGCATAAGCAATGTATAGTTGAGAAGAGTAACCTAAAAGACAGATATGAACTAAAGAGAGTTGCACAACCACTATATTAGTCTTAGTAAAATTTTATTGGGAGAGAGAAGGAAAAAAAAAAGGGAAAAAAAATCTATGAATACCAGCTAAGTAAATTTACCATGGCCAAAAGAGCTGTAGCAGTAAGACCAGCACCAGCACTTTTGACTTCCTAAAAGTAGATGCAGTTGAGCATCATCAATAAATTAGAAGACCATGAAATGCTCAAATACATTTAAGTGTATATGTAAATATACATTCATATAATATATATATATATACACACACACACACACTAAGGATAAAGTAAGAACCTTAGTTAGAAGGTATGTTGCCCATGAAGCCAAAGCAGAGAATATAGGTGCAGTAAACACACAAATAATTTAAGCTGACAGAGGAATATTTAAAGAATTTAATATCCTACAATAACAGAGCAATGCATTATATCTAATACAAAGCTATTTTGGGTTTCATAGTAAAATACAAACTAGATGAATATATTTTAGTTCTCATTAGCCCAGCACTTAGAGTTTAGGATCTAGTAAAGAATGAAAGGGAGTATTATAGAAAAAAAGAATAAATAAATAAAAAAGAAGAAGAAGAAGAAAAAAACATAACTGATAAAATAAATACATACATTTTAGGTACTACTCATATAACATGAATTTCCTTGCTTTCCTGTATGGCCTTCAAAGATGAGCATGAATTAAGAATGAACGTTGGCCAAACTAACCTCATTCAGTCTCATGCTAATGCTCACCATAGCACGGCAAATGAAAGTGTTTGATAAGAGAAATTTTGTTAAGCATATGCAACAAGAATGGAATTCCACATCACTAGATCCTCGTGAGGCGTTTCATCTAGCAACTGTTGCATGCAACTAAGCTCACCAAACAAACTAATACATACTAAGAAAATAGCTTGAACAATGATCTCAAATTTGCAACATTGGCCGTGTATATGTTTTCCATTAAGAACAACTTGCATAAGCACACATGCATTAATAGAAAATTTGACAGTATACTATCCAAATGCTCTTGTGAACATGTTTGGGAAACAAATTTGATGTATTAAATTCCGTTCCAGATACCCAAAGAGTTTACAGTCATTTCTACTAAATGAAATAATACAATTATTGTTCTAATTCTATTGAACTTAGAAAAATATATGCTAATTAACATATACATTCAAAACGTGATTCAAGACCAATCAATATCAAAAAAAAGAAAAAAATAATAGAATAGAGGAAAATGAAAACTTACATGCCAAATATTACAAAATTGATGGTATGCAAATAACACCTAAAATATTGGTGGTGTCACACTTCAGAAGAGTTCAGCAAAAGATAGTATAATATTGTCACATTTCTACATCTGAATTTTATTGTAACTAAGCATAGAGCAGTTCTCATCTTAAAAATTATAACTTCACATCCAACAAATTGTAAAGGCAAATAAAATCATGCTTCATCATCATTGTGCAAAATTTAGTGAAAAATACATAATATTGGAAATCAAATATACTAAAAGGAATAAAGGTCAATAAACAATGCACTTATATTAGTTTACCCGACACATAAATTGACTTATGTGGTTTAAATTGGGTACCTTACATTGAAAATGATACTCTAATCCTTTATGCAAAGGCTACCGCTCAGAGTGAATCAGAGTGTACAAGGATAAAACGATACCCATTACTGCTACAAAGAAGCCAAAATGTTCTATAGGGATAGAATCAGTAGGAATAAGCATAAAGACATTTATTTCAGATAGTAATAGTATTTCACAAGCCCAATCTTTACATGAAGCTCATAGCAAATGACATAAACCATTATCAAAGGACCAAAATAACAGCTACAACTTTAACTACTGATTCTACTGTATTTCTTTCCATCCAAAACAAAGTTCAAAATTAAACAACTAGTTCACTTCAACTAGAAATGAAGCAAATTAACTTAATGATATAAAACCCATGGCCAAAAATCACTGCCAATCTTAACTGGGTATCACTAATGAGCTCATGTATTACTTCCACAAAGCTATAAATAAAATAAACCTTATAATATTTTTCCAGCACTTAATGACTCTTAGCATAAATCAAAATGCAGCATGCATTCCTAATCCCAAAAATGAAATTAACATCCATCTTCTAGTCTTACTTAAAATAATGAAAATTTGGATGCATGGAGCAGGAAAATTTGACAAAACCAGTAAAAAAATTTGGCTACCCAAGTAAGTAAACGAATTTGGCTATATCTAGAGGAACTGTAAGCAAAGCCATTACACCATACACAAAATACACGACATAGGGATCTTCTAGAATATCCAAATAAATTATCTATCACCTATAGAGTATGTAATTTGTTAATATACCTTCACACATGCGCCAGCCTCAGTTACGGCTTCACTACTAACAGAAGGAAAAGCTTTCAATTCAAATTCTAGATTACTATCATCGTCCTGCAATCTAACTTTAACATTACAAAAGAAAATTTTATATTTATGTAAAATATGTATAGTACACTAATTATAAAATAAAATTATGCTCAAGCAAATTATGACAAGACTCATAAAACTTAAAGAGAACATAAAGTGAATCTGATATATCACCCAATAGATTAGGATTTTCTAAAACTCACAAACGTTGATAAAGTAAATTTAATACTAACACGTTCATTTAGTTCCACAATTGCTTATGAAATATTTTAAAAGGAAATTACCATGTCACTCCAACAATATGTTGGGAATTCCAATACTGGCCAGTTCAAGTTCAAATGCACACACATGCCCTTTTAATTTTTCCCAATAGATACATAATTAGATTACAAGCTCTGATTTGTAGAAATCATATCCAAACATTAGCTTATGGAACTGAAATATGTGCCATTTAATTTCCAAAATCCATAAGGGTTCCCAATTTTTCAGCTCTTAAAAGTATCATATTTCTTATCCTTTTTTTTTTTCAAATCAGTATAAGTCATACAACTTCACATGTGCTAATAGTATGAAATAATTAAGTGCCAAAATAATTCAAACCAAATATATATATATATATATATGCACACACACAGTATATAAATAAAGTACCAACCACCAACCTTTTCGGCTTTGAAAACCCCAAAATTTGACATTCAAAAACATTTAAAATAGGAGAAAAAATTCGCACCAAAACCATAAATCAAGAAAAATTGCAATAATGACTAGAGGTTGAGCATCATCCTGAAATTTCTCAGGCAGAGATCCGTAATAAGCTAAATGTCGCCAGAGCATCTGATACTCCCTGACATTTGTAATCCTAGTTGAAGTCCTCTCCACCAATGCATTCTAGTCAATCTTCATGTTCAGACAGTGAGCCACTTCCTGAAGCAATGCCAAAGAGTAGTCGAGTACACCCCATAATTTATAAATAAATAAACCCAATACCAAAAAGTTCTCATATATCCAAAGGTAAAACCCAATTCAAATTAAAAAATATATAAAAAAATTTTGGAACCTCTTTATGACAGTGGCGACGTCGTTTTCACTGATTGAGCCCTTTTTGTTCTCTTTGATCTTCTCAATCATCAAATGCCTTTACCGTTGTACGAGAGTCGACGATGGGGAAGAAATTGAGTAAAAAAGAAAAGAAATTAGAATCACCCGACGTCCCCCACCATAACCATCACATTCCCTTTCCACAAAATTAAGAAGAAACGAAAATAAAAAAGTCATGGAATAAAATAAAATCATATATTAATATCAAATCCTAATTACCCAAATACAACACACAAAAAAAGAGATGTCAATTGAAGAAAACTGGCAACGAAGATACAAGGATGGATTATGAGAGGTCGACGAAAACTAGCTACGATAATTAGAAGCGGTCTATGACCAGAGAAGGCTGAGATGGAAGAGGGCAAGGAGAAGAGAGAAGGTTGAGAGAGGAGAGGGCATTGGGCATAGTGAAGAGGGAATCAAAGCGGGCACAGGACTTAAGCCATACAAAACACAAATATCCTAATTAATTCACTATAGTGGAATGTGTATTCAAGGTTAAAACCACCGACCACTTCAACCTTTTCAAAGACCACATGTTGGTTTGTAATATGCATGAAAAAATTGGCGGGTGTATTTCCCGTATTTTTTTAAAAAAATTAAAATCATCACTGACCACTATTGGTCGGTCAAAATACTTTATGTTAAAAAAATATTAATTATATCTATATAAAATTTTATAATATATTATATTTATATATTATATTAATGGTGGTGGTGGGCAACAAGCCCATCAGTTTCTTTTTTATATATATTTTTTTGCATTTTTCAATTTTTATTTTTTACATTTTTTTTAATTTTTTGTATTTTTACGTTATATATATATATATATATATATAGAATATTTGGAGTTTGGAAAAATACAAAATACAAAAATTTAAAAGAAAAAAAGTATAAAAATAAAAATTGCAAAAAAAAAAGTATAAGAAAAGAAATTAGACATGATTATATTAATTTACATAATGTAAACCCATTTTAATTCATATATGTATGCATATATCATAATTAATTATACATATAAATATATGTGTTTATATTAATATGCATAATAAAAGAGTATAATATTTTGTAACATGTATACATGAATAAATATCAATGTGACATATGTGACACAATTCTATGTTACATTGTTACATGCATATATGTATTTACAAAAGGGTTTTTTGATGCCATAGCCTGGGGAGGGGTGCCTTAATTAATTTTAGCCATTTTTTATAGGAATTAAAATTTTAGCCAATTTTACTGTTTAAACCTCATACTCTGACCAAACTACTCCCTTTCCCTATTAAATGCTAACCATCGCACGTACATATCTCTGTAATATTCATATGTTACACATATCTATTACACAAATTTGTCCAAGCAAGAATCAGAAAATATTTTCACCTAATCTGAGACATTTTTTGTTCAAGGTGAAACTTTTTGAGCTGTAATAACATCCATTCGAGGTACTGTGTAATCTAAATAATGCATCCCATTTTATATTTTTTTCATATTTTTTTGGCTTAATGATTTCGAGATTTTGGGTTTCATGGTGGATTTATTTTCCAACATTGCAAAGAGAAGTAGTCTGTATGGTAGTTCCAACACTCTCAAAACCAAGTGACTGTCATAATGGCTGCCATTTTCGTCATTTGTATGATGGTAGCCGTCGTCGGTGGCCACCATATCCCCTGTTTTTCGAACTCACACTTCTGTCAAATTTATTGTATTTTTTGAACACATAAATCAACCTAGAAAATTATGAAAAAAATATGAAAATTGAAGCTCATCCTTTTAGCTTTTCAACGATATATCATACGCACAAATCGGAGGCTAGAAAGTTGTTCAAAATTAAATTGTTCCAACAGCGCGTAGAAGAGTGTGAGAACGGACACATGTAGGTGCCCACCGACCCCCTATGCCTCGTAGGTGGCCACCAACGTGTGCCCGTTCTCAACATGATTCGGAAGGTCTTATTCGGGAATCTCAACATGATTCGGAAGGTCTTATTCGGGAATCTCAACATGATTCGGAAGGTCTTATTCGTGAAGCTGAACAAGGTTGGGAAACTCAAGTGTCCGATAATGTAACATGTTGAGAATGTGAAGAATATTGGCAAACTCAAGCGCCGAACACCGAAACTTATTGGGAAACACAAGTTCTGGAAATGCAAACACATTTTGAAACTCAATTGCCACAAACTGGATATGTGCGGGAAAGTTCATTGCCTCCATCTTAAGTGAGGAGAAACAATATATCTTCCAATGATGGTAGAGAAAGTGAAGATGGTGATCGGCCTTGTACTGTACCAAGCGAAGGTGGTTCAGTTTCGCATACATCTAAAACATCTTTAAGAAGCGCCTCATCCCATTATATGGATTTCGAATCAGGCTCTTCTAGTAATGATGAGTTTCATATTGACGAAGTGTACAACGACAAAAACAAATTGAAGGAAAAGTTGTATTTGTACGTGGTCCAACACAACTTCCAATTCAAGGTTGTGCGGTCATCTGCAACTTGATATGAGGTTCGGTGCTTGCATGATAATTGCGATTGGCTTCTTCGTGCTAACAAGCTGCCGCATTTAGATAAGTTATTTATTATGCAGACATATGAAAATAAGCATACTTCTCTTCAATTTGCATAAACCGTCCATGGAAATCATAGGCAAGCTACTAGCCGAGTGACTGGAGATTCCATAAAAGAAAAATATAATGGGATTGTTCATGTATACAAGCCACGTGAGATAAAATTTGACATGAAGTTAAAATATGGTATAGACATATCTTATAATAAAGCGTGGAGGGCAAGAAAGCATGCATAAAACAGTATTAGAGGCACTGCGGAAGAGTCATTATCAATGCTACCATCATATTTTGCAATGTTAGAAGCTAATAACCCAGGAACAGTGACCCGCATTGCTACTGATGATGGAGAATATTTTAAATTTTGTTTCATGGCATTAGGAGCAAGCATACTGGGTTTTCATTCTAATATAAAACCAATTGTTGCTGTTGATGGGACAGCTTTGAAAGATAAATATCGTGGCTATCTATATATTGCTGCAATTGTAGATGAAAATGAAGTTGTTGTTGGTTTTAATGATCAAATCAGCGGAATAAAACCATAAAGAAAATTTCAATTTTTTTTTTTATAAAACAATTTTATGGCCAGATCTATTATAGATGCATATAGATTTAATCTTTAATAGTTAAAAGAATAATTACCTAAGAAGCGATTAAGATGAACACCACGATCTACCCCTTAAGCTTCCTGGTACCACGATCTTCCTTGTCTAGTTTCCTACCAATCAATGCACTGTGCCTCTAATAATATTATTTTCAATACGCTTTCTCTCAAAGCATGAGATAGGTATAAAATTTTATGTCAAACTTTCTTGGGTTTCGCCTCACGTAACGCCCTTTTAAAAACCTAAAGTTGTTAGGTTTCCAAAACCAAAAATAACTCTATTTTTAATTCTAATTAATTATCTAATAATTAATTATATATCTATCTAAATATATATATATATATATATATATATCAATTGGTATATATCTATACAAATCACGTTAACAACATTAACATATATATATATAAATATATATTATATCTATATATAATATACACATATATTTTAAACATAATTAAATAATCATATTATTTAATTATTTAATTAATTCACAATTAACTAATTTACAATATTTGTAATAACATAAAAAATATATAATACATAAAAAATATTTTTTCCTGTATTACAATAAATAATAATAATAAATATAAAATTCAATAATTTTAAATTAATTATTCACATTCCATAAATTCAATACAAGTATTTGCAGAGATGACAAGGGGACCTATGAACCTATAATTTCAAGCTCCAATAAATTTGATAATTAATTAAACTATTTAATTAATATATCTAATTTAATAATTTCAGTATTACTCCACTAAAAATTGGAACTGCACTCTTGAAAATATAGATTAATTTACCCAAAATAAATATTGAATAATCCACTTATATAATCACTACATATAGATCAATCCTCCATAATTAGTTCATAATTAGAGCTAGGACTAAAAGACCGTTAACCTCTCTAATTACATCTTTATCCTCAAGTACCAACAATTCTATAATGAACAATAAATTCATAATCATATCATGAATTGAGCGCTCTGTTGTTCAAGACCTAAATTGTCACTTAAGAGAACTATTATCTAACTTCTATTCAGAAGGAATGGATTTCATATCTATATCTATCATTCCCAGCTATTCACTTTATCATGTTTCCACAATACAAGAGTATAGTTTATCATTAGTAATAAACCTTTTCGAGTAAATTAGAAAACACAACGTCATAAATAGGAGTATGTTAAATACTCAGGATTAAGATCGTTCTATATATGATCATCATAATGACAAATATATATTCTCTATACTTAACGAATATTATAAGAGAATTAATATTTATCTGGTCCAATCCTATATAATCTTATTATATAAAGTACCTCCATTAAATGTCACTACATTAACAGTCCGGATCAAACTGTTCCATTCTCAATGGTAATGGACCGTACTAATAATTTTGTAAAATTAAAGATTCCAAAACTTTAATTATTAATTACGGACTAATTTAAATTATTATCCTTAAACCTAATCCTCACATATATAACTCTTATATATTAAGTTTAAGGTCACATTAATAATGAAGGAATTTTCATGATATTTATAAAGTATTACAAATAATACTAGCAAAAAGAATATGAAAATCAATTTCTATTTTATTAATTATTTAGCAACAAAAATACAATAAATATGCTTTAGGGCACTATCCCTAACAATCTCCCACTTGCCCTAAAGCAAATGAGACATATTCCTCAATCCTAAACCTTCTAGATGACCCTCAAAACTTTTTGCAGGCAACATCTTGGTAAATGGGTCAGCAAGGTTGTTTTTTGATGCAGTCTTTAAAACTAAAACATCGCCTCTATGCACGATCTCTCTAATCACATGATACTTGCGTTCTATATGCTTTCCTCTCTTGTGACTTCTTGGCTCTTTGAATTCGCCACAGCTCCACTATTGTCACAAAACAGTGTAAGTGGTTTATCCATATTCGGAACTACTTCCAAATCCATTAGGAACTTACGAAGCCAAACACCTTCTTTAGCAGCTTCACAAGTGGCTACATATTCGGCTTCCATAGTAAAATCAGCAGTACATGCTTGCTTTGTACTTCGCCAAACTATGGCTCCACCACCAAGAGTGAATACAGATCCAGAAGTGGACTTGCGTGTATCCTTATCTGATTGAAAATCGAATCGGTACCAAGAGGGATCAAATCCTTACTTAAGTATACAAGCATATAGTTCGCTCTCCCAAGATACTTGAGAATATGTTTAACAGCAACCCAATGATCATATCCTGGGTATGATTGAAAACTACTAACTATACCCACTGCATAGCAAATGTCGGGCCTTGTACACAACATAGCATACTTAAGGCTTCCAATTGCTGATGTATAGGGTACCCGGCTCATATTTTCTTCCTCTTGAGGTGTTTTGACACCGCTTTTGAAAGACTAACTCCATGACGTGAAGGTAAATTACCTTTCTTGAGTTTTGCATCGCAAATCTTATTAATACCTTATCAATATACGATACTTGAGATAACGTTAATTGCTTTTACGATCTCAATAATCTGATCCCAAGAACATAACTTGCCTCCCCAAATCTTTCATTTGAATTGGTTAGCTAGCCATTTCTTTACATTTGACAATAATTCTACATTATTCCCAATGAGTAGAATATCATCAACATAAAGAACTAAGAAGACCACCTTCTTATCCTTGATGTATTTATATACACAAGGCTCATCAACATTTTTATCAAAACCATAAGATTTAATGGCTTCATCAAATCTTATATTCCATGACCTAGAGGCTTGTTTTAATCCGTATATGGACCTATTTAGCTTGCAAACTTTTTGCTCTTGTCCTTTAACTATAAAACCTTCTGGTTGCATCATATAGATGCTCTCTTCAAGATAACCATTCAAAAAAGTTGTCTTAACGTCCATTTGATATATCTAATAATCAAGACATGCTGCAATGGACAAGAGTATCCGAATGGATTTAAGCATGGCTACAGGCGAAAAAGTCTCTTCATAATCGACTCCTTCCTTTTGGGTGTAACCCTTTGCCACTAGCCTCGCTTTGAAAGTCTCTACTTTCCCATCCACTCCTCTTTTCTTTTTGTAGATCCATTTACACCCTATAGGTCTAACCTCATCAGGTAGATCTACTAATTCCCAAACTGAATTAGAGTACATAGACTCCATTTCAAGGTTCATTGCCTCTAGCCATCTTTCTTTGTTAGGATCTTCCATTGCATTTTTATATGTCAATGGATCATTTTCTGTAATAGCAACCAGTACCATTTCATCTTCTCTGTAGCGAACAGGTGGTCTAATAACCCTCCTACTACAATGAGAAGGTATGCATCCTGTACAACAGATGTGGTCTCCTCATTTTGTCTTTCGACAATGGTTGTCGGATGTGGTCTGATCTCATCAGAAAGTAACTCCTCTATAACAACTTTACTTCGAGGTTTATAATCCGTCATGTAATCATTTTCAAGAAAAATAGCATTTGTCGATACAAACACCTTCTTTTCTTGAGGACTATAAAATAAACCTCCTCTTGTTCCGCTGATAACCTACAAATAGGCATAGTTCAACGTGGTTCCAATTTTCCGCTTTTCCTTTCAATACATATGCTTTGGACACCCCATATGCGAATATGACGCAAACTAGGTTTACGCTGCTCCACAACTCTAAGGGTGTTTTAGAAACAGACTTAGATGGAACTATATTCAATATATACACTGCAGTTTGAAGTGCATATCCTCAGAAAGAAGTAGGTAATGAAGAATAACTAAACATTGATCTCATCATGTCTAGTAGCGCTCGATTTCTCCGCTCGCAACACCATTTTATTGTGGTGTGCAGTGTCGCGGACAAAATACCATGCTCAACTAGAAAATCCTTGAACTCATTATCAAGATATTCACCTCCTCGATCTGATCGAAGAGTTTTCACCACTTTACCTAATTGGTTTTCAACTTCAGCAAGAAATTCTTTGAACTTTTCAAAAGTCTCAGTTTTCCTTTGCATTAGGTATACATAACCATACCTTGAATAATCGTCAATAAATGTGACAAAATATTCATAACCACCTCGCTTGTAATGCTCATGTGACCGTAAACATCTGAATGTATTAGCTCAAGTGGTTCTTTGGCTCTTTGACCTTTTACTTTAAAAGATCTTTTAGTCATTTTACCTTCCAGACAAAATTCACAAAGCGGTAGAGTACCAATATTTAGTTCTCTTAAAGGACCATCCTTAACCAGTCTTTTTATCCTGTTTAAGTTAATATGACCTAGTCTAAGATGCCAGAGGTATGTTTCATTGTCCTGAGAAATCTTTTGCTTTTTATTTTTGGTTGTTCAATTTTAAACATTTCGTGTAAGCGGTTGAATTAGGTTTTGGTTTTATCATATAAAGACCCGAATCCAAATATCCAGATAAATATCCAAACCATTTTGGAAATAATAATGAATTACCATTAAAATTAACTTGAAACAATTGTTCAAATAAAGCGTAAGTAAATCAAATTTCTACGAAATCACGGAATAAAATAAACATTGTTTAAAACAAGAAATTTATTATTCCTAAATTGAAGTCTAACTTCTCCCACTGCTTTAGCCGACACCACTGAATCATTACCCATCCTCATCGTAACTCCGCCAAGCAAGCTCTCCAAAAGAACTAAGCATCCGAATGAAGAACAAACATGGTTAGTCGCCCGAATCAACTATCCAGGTGACAAATCATCTTCAACAAGAGAAGCTTCTAAAATAAGTAAATCAAATTTACCTTTCTTTTCTTAAGCTCCTCGAGATACTTTTTACGCTTCCAAAGGTCCATCTATACCGAATGGAAACATTTCCCTTTGGTTTCTTAGTGTTGTCTTTAGTGTTGTTGTTCTTATTCTTTTGAACTTGCCTCCACCACTTGCCTTTCCACCTTTGTTTTTCCTTTTGTAACTCTTACGAGAGGATTGACCCTTCAAAATATTTGTTTCAAAGAACATTTGCTTGTGCTTTTCTCTTCAATAAAGATTCAAAATTTTGAAGTTCATTCAACAATTGAGTCATATTGTATTGCAACTTATTCATAAAATAGTTGCTTTTAAACCTGAGAAAATCATGGGATGAGTTTCCAAAATCATTCCCACTGAAGTGGTTCATCGATAAGCGCATTAGTTTCAAAGATCATTGATGTAATTAACCATTTTAATCACATGCTCTCTGACTAAAGTACCACTTCTCATCTTAGCATTCATTATAGCCTTTATAGCCTCTGACGTAAGTCGCAAACATTCTTCAAAGACTCTATCGCACCTCCATATTCTCATGTTTAGTTCTTAGCACATCAGACATGCCAGCTAGCAGATAGCATCGAGCCATATTGTTGGCTTTGATCCAACGATCATATGCTTCTCGAGCATTAGTGTGATTGCAATGTAATGGAGGACAATTCTCCTCGAGGACAAATTTATAGTTGTCACAGTAGTACGATATTCATATTACTTTTCCACTGACAAAATTATCGCCGTTAATTTTTCAGCAAGTATAGCGATGATAGGATTGGTCATTTTGCTGAAATAAATAAAATATCGCATAAATATCATATCAAAATTTAGTAAAGTAAACATGATGCATGATGCTAAATTACAATACCAAGATTATTCAAGTTCCAAGTAACGTGCCTCCGTAGGGTAGGTCACAATACTTACTTTGAATAGAGACTTTCTCAATTAATAAATATTAAACAAAATATCTCATATTTTCACACTTATTAATTACCTTTATTATTTAGTCAAGATATAATTAACTTATTAAATATATCTTTATGAGTGTAACCCACCACTTCGGATTCCATAGATTTAATCCAATAAATGCCTCCGTAGGGAAGGTCAAAAATTGAAATCCATCTAGGTTTCCTATCTTTTAGAAGTCAACCTTGTTACAATCTAAATAAACACCTTCCGTAGGGAGGACAAATCAAAGCGTCATTTAAATTGAACGGTGTTGTACTAGTGGTAGAGACTGTAGGTCATATTGTCATATAACCTTCTCCCACTCATTATTTTATCATATTTTACTAATCTTAATTAATTAAACAATTTAATTAATAAGATAAGTTATACTAATAAAATCTAATTTTATTAATCGATTAAGAATAATTATATATGACAACCTATTTTTAAACTCTTTAAAATATATATATATATATATAATCAATCATGGTGGAATATTAATTTTAACTCTTAAAATTTTATCCACAAATTATCCTTTGAATTTAATCCAATTAAATTATTTCAAAACTATTTTAATATTTTTTTCTAATATAATATTAGAAAAAAATATATAAATGACAATTATATATATGTATGCATGTCATATTATATTATTATGAGTAGACACTGCTTAAACTAAATGGCATGTTACATGCATGATAAGTAATTATAATTTAACAGCCATAAAGTAAAACACAATTAAAATTTGACCGGGTCCCTTGGATATTTAAATAATTTACAAACCCTCCTTAAAAATAGAAGAATAAATTAAAGATAAACTAAAATAAAATTACAAATGTAAGAGAAGAAGACATCACGTGGGCTCTTTGGCAATTACAAATCCACCTTCATGTCATAATTACGTGGACCCAAGTCAATTGCAAATTCACCTTCATATCATTATCACGTGGGCCCCAAGATGTAATTTTCATGTCATCATCACATGGCATGTCTTCTTCATGACATCATCACACACAAAGGCATTAATTCAATTTGCGTACAATTAGGCTCACACATCCATCCTTTTGCCTTGACAATCAATCAATCACGCAAGCCCAAAATCAAAAAAAATATATGGACCTCATCATATTGGTCGTCCATGCTGAACAGCAGCCAAGAACGTGTTGTGGAAAGCTGGCAGATCATGGGTTGCGTGAGAGGGTATCATACAAGTGGGTTGTGTTCTCAACAAAACCCAAAACCCATGCGTGAGGCAGTGTGTATGAAGTCTGCGTCGAGGTCTGCTTGACAGCTTTCAGATTATGTATTTGTCGAAAAAATTGACTCCAATTTGATCTCCATCAATTACAATAATTTACAAATAAAATTGTATTTTACATAATTTAAACTATTGCTTCTAATTTAAAATAATAATAATAATTAATCCAAGGGAACCAACCAAAATAACGATCAAATTTCAATCAATCATTCATCACATAAATTTTAAAAATAAAATAATATACATCATATGCATATGTGCCTACTCAATCCATACAATAGAATAAATTATGCTTTCACAAAACATAATCATTAAATCTATATAGATCTATAATCTGGCTCTGATACCAATTGTTGGTTTTAATGATCAAATCAACGGAATAAAACCATAAAGAAAATTTCAAAATTTTTTTTTTATAAAACACTTTTATGGCCAGATCTATTATAGATGCATATAGATTTAATCTTTAATAGTTAAAAGAAGAATTACCTAAGATGCGATTAAGACGAACACCACGATCTACCCCTTAAGCTTCCTGGTACCACGATCTTCCTTATTTAGTCTCCTACCAATCAATGCAGGGTGCCTCAGGAATATTATTATTTTTCAATACTCGCTTTCTCAGACGTGAGATGAAGTATAAAATTTTATGTCAAACTTTCTTGGGTTTACATCACGTAACGCCCTTTAAAAACCTAAAGTTATTAGGTTTCCAAAATAAAAAATAACTCTATTTTTAATTCTAATTAATTATCTAATAATTAATTATATATCTATATATATATATATATATAAATATCAATTGGTATATATCTATACAAATCATGTTAACAACATTAACATATATATATATATATATATTATATCTATATATAATATACACATATATTTTAAACATAATTAAATAATCATATTATTTAATTATTTAATTAATTCACAATTAACTAATTTACAACATTTCTAATGACATAAAAAATATATAATACAGAAAAATATTTTTTCTCAGATACAAAAATAATAATAATAAATTTAAAATTCAATAATTTTAAACTAATTATTCACATTCCATAAATTCAATACAAATATTTACAGAGATGACAAGGGGACCTATGGACCTATAATTTCAAACTCCAATAAATTTGATAATTAATTAAACTCTTTAATTAATATATCTAATTTATTAATTCCAAAGATTACTCTACTAAAAATTGGGCAGACTTGAAAATATAGATTAATTTACCCAAAATAAATATTGAATAGTCATTTGATATAATCACTACATATAGATCAATCCTCCATAATTAGTTCATAATTAGAGCTAGGACTAAAAACCGTTAACCTCTCTAATTACATCTTAATCCTCAGTACCAACAATTACATAATGAACAATAAATTCATAATCATATCAATTGAATTGCCTCGTTGCAGACTAATTGTCACTTAAGAACTATTATCTAACTTCTATTCGTAAGAATGGATTTCATATCTATATCTATCATTCCCAGTTATTCACTTCATCATGTTTCCAAAATACAAGAGTATAGTTTATCATTAGTAATAAACCTTTTCGAGTAAATTAAAAAACATAACGTCACAAATAGGAGTCTGTTAAATACTCAGGATTAAGATCGTTCTATATATGATCATCATAATGACAAATATATATTCTCTATATTTAACGGATATTATAAGAGAATTAATATTTATCCGTCCAAATTCTATATAATCTTATTATATAAAGTACCTCCATTAAATGTCACTACATTAATAAATTGATCAAACCGCTCCATTCTCAATGGTAATGGACCGTACTAGTAATTTTGTAAAATTAAATATTCCAAAACTTTAATTATTAATTACGGAGTAATTTAAATTATTATCCTTAAACTTAATCCTCACATATATAACTCTTATATATTAAGTTTAAGGTCACATTAATAATGAAGGAATTTTCATGATATTTATAAAGTATTACAAATAATACTAATAAAAAGAATATGAAAATCAATTTCTATTTTATTTATTATTCAGCAACAAAAATACAATAAATATGCTTTTAGGGCACTATCCCTAACAGTTGCATACACATGGTTCTTCGAATGTTTCAAAAAAGCATATGCAGAGCCTGACAATTTGGTTTTCGTATCGGATAGACATAAAGCTATTGAGAATGTATTGAAGGTTGTTTATCCGAACTCTTACCATAGATTATTTATGTACCATATTAGTCAAAACCTTAAGGCTAAGAAGTTTGGACATGAAGACGAAATCCTCCCTACTTTTTACTTAGCTACAAAGGCATATTTGCCGTTAAGTTTTGACTACTATATGAATGAGTTGTGGAATATAAACATACGAGCCGTTGAATACCTATCGAAAATAGAAGTTGAAAGGTGGGCTCGTTGTAAGTTTCCAGTTACTAGATACAATATATTAACTACAAATATTGCTGAATACATGAATGCAATACTAAGAGATGCGAGAGAAATGGCACTCGTGCCTTTGTTGGAAACTATTCGGTCAAAGTTACAACAATGGTTCTATGATCGTCGGATTGTTGCCGGGAATATGACAACTACATTAACGACATGGATCGAGGAACGATTAAAAAAGAGGGAAGAAGCTGCACAATGTTCAATTGTTACACCTATCAATCCCACTGAGTATAGGGCTGTAGGTGTTGAACTAGAGGGTAAGGTAAATTTGACTTCCAAGTCTTGCAGCTGCAGGAAGTTTGACCTTGATCAGTATCCTTGTGAGCATACAATGGCAGTATGTTTGTACAGACATATCAAGTTCCATAATATGTGTTCCAAGTATTACTATACCGATACACTTTGTTTAGCTTACCGAGATTCCATATATCCTGTTGGTGACAGAAGACAATGGGAGGTTCCATATGAAGTTCAAATGAAGGTTGTTTGACCCCTAGACAATAGAAGACGAGCTGTTGGTAGACCAAGAAAAAATAGAATACTATCTCAAGGAGAGGAGAAGATGAAATACAAGTGTGGTCGATGTGGAATGATTGGACATAACCGAGCAAGATGCACTGAGCCAATAAATCGGGATGACAATTGCAATTAATTATGGTGTAAGATAAATTTACATCTTTTTAGGAGTATGTAACATTTAAACATGTGTATGTATTTATATCTACGCTTTAATTGGACATATTTTTTATGGATTGAATGTAATGATTCAAAAACATATTATGAACAACAACGGCAATCGTACTTCCATCAAATTTATAGGCTTTTTGAACATGTAAATCAACCAAGAAAATTATAAAAAAATATGTAAATTAAAGTTCATCCTCTTATCTTTCCAAGGATATGTCATATGTAAGAATCGGAGGTCAGGAAGGTGTTGAAAGTAAATTTTTCCCAAGAGTGCGCAGAAGTGCACACCAACTACATTCGCATATCTGTCAATTTCACTGTATTTTTTGAATACATAAATCAATCTAGAAAAACATGAAAAAATATGTAAATTGAAGCTCATCCTCTTAGCTTTCCAACTATATATCATACACACAAATCGGAGGTCGGAAAGGTGTTCAAAATCAAATTGTTCCAACAGCGTACAGAAGAGTACGAGAACGGACACACGTTGGTAGCCACTGACCCCCCCCCTGTAGGTGGCCACCGAAGGGGGGGTTGGCGGCCACCATATCCCCTGTTTTTCAAACTCACACTTCTATCAATTTTACTATATTTTTTAAACATATAAATCAACCCAGAAAATTATGAAAAAATTATGAAAATTGAAGCTCATCCTCTTAGCTTTCTAACGATATATCATACGTATAAATCGGAGGCCGGGAAGGTGTTCAAAATTAAATTGTTCCAACAGCGCGCAGAAGAGTGCTAGAACGGACACACATCGGTGCCCACCGACCCCCTATGCCCCGTAGGTGGCCATCGACGTGTGCCCGTTCTCGTACTTTTCTGCACGTTGTTGGAACAATTTGATTTTGAATACCTTCCGGACCTCCGATTTATGCGTATGATATATTCTTAGAAAGCTAAAAGGATGAGATTCAATTTAAATATTTTTTCATAATTTTCTAGGTTGATTTTTGTATTCAAAAAATACAGTGAAGTTGACAGACATGTGAATATAGTTGGTGTGCACTTCTGCGCGCTCTTGGAAAAAATTTATTTTCAATACCTTCCCAACCTCCGATTCATGTATATGATATATCGTTGGAAAGATAAGAGAATGAACTTTAATATGCATATTTTTTTATAATTTTCTGGATTGATTTATATTTTAAAAAATCCTGTAAATTTGACAGACGCCCAGAAGTTCAAAAGGGCACCGTATTTTATGCAAAATATTCTTTTTTAATTTTTTGAATGTTATTTTTTTATTAAGTAATTGTTATGTAATTATATAATAAATACTAAAAAAATACATTTTAAATAATTAATTATATATGAACATACTATTTTTATTTTACACAACTAAGTTGATAGTTTTTTATTATACAACTCGATTGCATATTTTTGCCTAAAAAATTCCATATCACCCTGGCTAAAGTTGAATTCCTGTTTTGCAAGCAAATACTCAATAGCCTTTAGTATGAATACACCGCAGTCGACACTGTAAAACAAAAAACATAAATACAATTTATGAAATTGTAACTTTTAAAACAATTATATTAAAATGAATGAATAATTTAGTTTGTAATAAATTACTCATTCCTTTGTATTGGAAAGTTTTCCACATAGGTATGTACGAACTAATTTAAAATGCCCTTAACATCGGATCGATGGATGAAAAAATTAGCTTGCCTCAATATGTATGGCAACATTATCCATAAGGGTTTGAATTGATCACGATTCGTAGACTTCGTAAGCATCGAATCGTAAATGAAAACATGTCAATTGGGAAGATCAATTTTGGCAAGCACCCAATGGGTATCCTTGATATTAAGTGGCATGAGTACCTATTAATAATAAATTAGTTAAAACAATAACGAATAAAATTATATATCAATTAATTTGGAAATAAATTTGTTATACTAGTGTTACTTACATAATCGCAATCAATCCAATGTCGCAATGAGGGTGTGTATGCAATGCCGGAAATGTAGTTAAGAAAACCCATATCAAATTTATATGTAGTTTTCTTTGACTTTCCATCTTTTCTCCATCTTTCAAAATTAGGCCATCGGCCCTCTATATTACCCTATATAAAATACAAAAAAAATTACAAAAATAGTCATTAATAATTTAATAAAAAAAATAAATCATGCAATACTTAAATATAGTACAACCAATATCTTACCAAAAAATATGCATCCATGACAGTCGTTCTTGGACAGAATAAATGAAGATACGCTAACATACGTTTGTATATGTACATGCATATCACATTGACGTGCTACACAAGACGGAAGTAAATCAATTTCCTCGCACGCTTTTTAATATGTGGTTCCCGCTGAATAACTTTTGATGGTGATATAAATTGGACCTCACTGTCATTCTACACCACGTTTGTTTCCTCATCACATATTTCACCCTCCTCATTCATAGGCATATTTTCATATGTATCCGGCCGATGATATTCCATTTAACAAAGCATCATATACAATTGTTAAGACTTATTAAATAATTTAAAAGGTATGAATGAAATAATTTACTTATATTTTTCATATAAATAAACATTTCTTGAATTGAATCCTTAATCGATTGGATCTCTCGCATTGATTCCGATCTAAAATCTTGAAAGTCTTGCATTGAATCCAATCGAAAGGTGTTCAAATCATTTGCCACACAATCAACTTTTATATCAAGCGAATGAATAGCCGATATAATATCATCATTGACCTATATTCAATAAAAATAAATAATTATATTAGTTAATTACTATAAAATTATAAAGTTAAAAATCATAATAACTTCAAAATAATAATATAATATTTTAGTTAAAAAAAAAGTAAATATATATTACCTCGTGTGAGGATCCTGTTTGTTGACCAACATTCTCAAAAGGACCCTCGACATTAGATGCATCTTGTTGTTGATAATAAGCAAAATCGGCATTCTCCTATTGATTGTCTCCTTTCTACGTTGCTTATGTTTTTTTGACGGATGTATTGGTGCGAGTGGAGGATAATCTTCATTAGTCGGATATATGGATTCTTCTTCAATATTGATCGGTAGCAATCTCCCAATCACATATAACTGTACATTATCACATAACAAGTCCGTTAATTTTATGAAAATAATAAGTAATGAAAATTTAAACGAATATAATTTATTTGACTAATAATAAAATTACCTCCACATTGTCAAAAAGTGCTTTTCCCACGCTCTTAAACACAGGAAGGTTGGTAGCCTTCCAATTGCAAATTCGTGGGAACGAATTATCAACCTTAGTTGCATATAGTTTTCCCATCAAAGGAATTGTCTCATATCTCCAAATCTATTAAAAAATTTAAAATTAATTACTTAAATAGTTAAATAGATAATGTGTAAACAAATGTAAATTAAAATGTTTTGTAATTGACATTACCTGGAATGCCTGAAGAAACCCATTTAGACTGTATGTGGCCGATTCATTTAATCGTCCATCATGCAAAGCCAAAATTCAGTGCATGGAATATATGGTAGCATTGTAGGACTCCAAACCCCATGCATATTAGTTGAAGTATTCTAAATCCTCAACCATAGATAAATGTTGTATGTCGATGCTTACTTGACTCTCTTTACCAAGTAGACTACATTCGAGGAAGTATATCAATGCCAACTTTACCATGTCATCTTTATCCTATAGTTTGCTACGCTTTGGATATAAAAAGGCATCCCTTACATTGGAATTTTTAATCTTCTTCAAGTGGCCAAAATATGTGTTCCTTATTCGATTGGATTGTGGAGGAGGAGGAATATTAACTGAATTTTCCATCTTCAATCCTTTAATAAATCCAAATTCTCTTTTTGTAAATATTACTCCTTTCCCATTAAAGTTGAACTCCATGACATCCTCACGCATACTATCCGCTTGCCTTACAAGCATATTGTGTACTATGGTGGCACTCATGATAATCTTCTGCATTCTTAGGTAGAGCGTACCAAAACAACTGTTCTTGAACTTCTTCAGCTGTCTTTTCTTAAACCTAGATGGCTTATCAGGATCATTCAAAAATTTCTCAAGGATGTCTTTGATGCATCTTATGAGTGACGACCTACAAGTGACACGCACGCAAAAATTATTTGCATTAGCTAAGGCATTTGGATACATCAAGGGCTTAGCTTCTGCCATTTTCCTATTTAAACAAATAAATGTAAAAGGTTAAGATCAAATAACTCATAATTTTGCACAAATTTTTCAATCACTTCAATCATATGATAATAAATCTATAAACAAAATGATAGCATGAATAAATACAAATATAAAATAAAAATGTAATTCAAAAGGGGAAAAAAATTGAGTGAAAAAAAAATTTAAGTAAAAAAATTTTAAAAAATAAGGTGGGGGTCGGTACCCACCAACTGGGGGATCGATACCCACCGACTCGGGGCACCGTACCCATTGACCCAACCCCAGCGGCCCACAGAGGCACCAGAGAGAGAGCGCGTGCCCGCCCAACGAAACCCCACCACGCGAGCGCGCCCACCTACCCCCCAGCCCCTTGCCACCCAACGCCACCACTATGGTGGGGGCACCGATGCCATATACCCATACACATTTTAATTATTTGTAAAATTTTAATTTATAAAGTTAAAACATAATTTTAAACTCAATACTCAAATAAACACATGTATTTGAAAAAAATACTTCACTAAGGCATTTATTCAAACACCTAATATGCATTTTTTTCAAACATTTTAAAAAAATAAAACTTGCAAATACATAACACCCAACATGAGAAAAATTGAAAAACCTAATAGTAACAACAATAATAGAAAGTAGTTAATGAACAATGGAACACAACATTGACAAAAAAAATAAATTTTTTCATTGTACACCAACCTAATCCACAATACCCACAAAACCCTCAATGTGTTTATGTGTTCTAACCTTAGTAGGAGTTATCAAGAAGGTGGTGGGACAACGACGGTGACGACGATTCACTAGAAAGTATAATTTTGGCGGCGACAAGAATAAAAGGAGGAAGAGAATTGACAATTGGTAAAGCCAAGAAGAAAAAAGGAAGGAAAGTCCAAAAAATACAAGGGGGTGCAGTTCGGTGAGGTTGGGTGCGGTTGCATACGGCGGAACGATGGGTTACAATTTTAATTTGATTAAACTGTATGTATTTTAAGGGTATAATAGTCATTTTTGGCTAAAATTTTAATTTTTCAAAATTAAGGCTACTTTTCATTATCTTGTATTAGGCTAGGTTATGGCATCAAAAAACCCATTTACAAATATCTACGTGACATGTCACACATGCAATTCTGTCACATACATGATATTTGTAATATTTTTTTATATGCATATATGTATGAACAAATATCTATGTGATAAGTGATACAATTCTATGACACATATGTGATATATGTTATATATATCACATGTGTGACATACGTGACACAATATTTATGTGCGTATCAATTTGATTTAGACCATACATTACTTTTTTTAAAGCAATTTATCTTAATTCAGTTTAGCATACTATCACAATTCTATGAAACATATGTCACACAAAGTCCTTGACACATGTCACACAAGTCCTTGACACATATATATGTGATACATGTTACACGTGTCACATATGTGATAGATGTAACATAATATCTATATGCATATTAATTTGACTCACATTATACATTATTTTTTTAATTCAATTTATCATATTTAAGTTTAGTATAATGTTAAATTACTCTCTTCTAAAATTTTAATATTAGAAATTGACATAATTTATAGCATAATATCTATCAATTAATATAATTGCTTAAAATTGAAACGAAATACCATAATATTTTTTAATTAAATTGTATTTCCTATACTTTATCATTTTCTTTTCTTACTTCTTTATTATTATTTCAAATTCATAACAAAGTAGTAATGGAAAGTTTTTTTTATTACCAAAAAGAAAAAAAATAACAATTTTATTACCAAAAAAAAAAAAGAGAAAAAGAATATGCCAAATCTTTTAGCTACCAAATTGATATTGGCTGCTAAAACTCCCCATCAGGAACCATTAAATGCTTGCTAATACATTCTTTTACCGATCAACTAAATAATGGTTAGTAAAAAATTATATATACAGTGGAAAAAATAAAATTGAAATCTTTTAGCGACCAAATTGACATTTGTCGCTAAGGATGATATTCAACAACCAAATATTGGTCGCTAGTTCATATTTACTATGAACAAACTTAACTTGGTCACAAAAAACTAAATTATCTGAGAAAAATAAAATTCCCACCAACAGCTTCAGCGACCAAATCATACTTGGTCGCTGAAACAACAAACCAGCAATCAGTATTTGGCTGCTAATAGATTTTCCCGTGCAAAAAATTATTGCCGCCAAAATCTTCAACGACCACAAGTTATTTGGTTGCTGATTCCATATATCAGCAACCAAAGTTTAGTCGCAATAGATTGCAAATTATTTTTTCCAAACTTGACCGACTAAATGCTTTACCAACCAATATTTGGTCGATGAAAGTAGTCTCCAAAGACCAATTTTGTTTGGTTGATAAATCTTTGGTCGGTGAAGCTCTTTTTTTTTTTTGTAGTGGAAGACATACCTTTGTTGGACATATACATTTATTTTTCCAATAGAGATATCATTTCTGCTACTACGAATTTTGTGTAATATTCATGACAAAAAAAATTGCAGTTGACAGCTATTTTTGTTGTTTAATTGCTATATATCCAATAACACGTATATGCATGCCAGCTAGCTGATCATCTTAATTTTGGGTATAAATAAGAAGTTGTTGTATGTAGCTAGGTGGAATGTGGTCTCAACCTATAATAATTAAAATTAAGTCAATCTCTGTTTAAAAAATATGAAAATGGCTAAGATGATGAATAAAAAGCAGATTAGCAATTTAACGGTGTTGGTTGTGGCTATGGTCATTATGGCTAACTACTTTGAAAGCTATGAGAATACCAATGTTGGAGAAGCTGGATTCGGTCATCATCATAATAATGGTAATAATATGAAGGAATGTCATCATCATCATGCTAATGATGGTAATAATATGAAGGAAAGTCATGATTTGGCTCCTCATCACCATCATAATGACGGTAATCATGTGAATGGAAGTCATAATTTGGCTCCTCATTCTCTTCATAATGGTAAGAGAAAGATGGAGGTTGATAGTGTAGTTGGCCTTAAGAGTTATGGGTGACCTGGTGAAGGAACAAAACTTCAGTACTCCGGGAGTACCAACTCCCGCCCCGTTGAAATAGTACCACGTAGATAAAAATATTAATTGAGTATTACGTGGCACCATCTCAACGGGGCGGGAGTTGGTACTCCCGGAGTACTAGAGTTTTTTTCCTGGTGAAGTAGGCGTCTACTTTTTCTGGACTTGCAAAGGTTGTTGTTTTGTGTTCCACTCTTCATTATTCATTATGACTAACTTTTGTTGGAGACTACTGTTAATTATATATATATATATAATTTATGTCATGTTAGGACAATTTAATAATTTTAACAGTATGTCTCTAATCCAAGTTGTTGGATTCATATACTTCAGATATGCCTTATTGTTTATCCAACCAAGTGCATGAATAAAATAAGTTGTTGATTCATGTACTTAGCTGGATGATCAATGATGCCTAGAAGTGCACAAATCCCTAACAACTTTGGATCAAAGACATAATGTTAAAATTATTGAAGTGATAGGAGATTTATACTATATAAATATTAAAATGTATCCGTATATATGATTTATTAAATAAGTTGGTTCATACATTCAATAATCTCATCTTCATAAAAGATTGGTTCATGCTACTCTTAGTTTTCAGCACAATAGACGAAGTTTAAATTCAATAGTGGTGCAATGCTAAGCAACTTAAGTGAGGTTGGATACTTCGACAGCAGATTTTATGAGTGTTGCATAACCGCTATTGATTTGTTGTTATTTTCCAAGTGGCTATGGGACCCAATTGTGACGTCACTTTATGCATCGGCTTAAGACTGAAGATTAGATTATTAATTGAATGTGAGATCATTGACTACCATTTGAAATTGTTAATTATTAAACAATCTCTATGGGGATAAGATTATTGAATGCATGAATTAATTTATTTCATAAATTATACATAGGGACACACTTTAATATTTATATAGAATAATTTTCTCATCACATTGATAATTTTAACATTATGTCTTTAATCCAAGATGTTAGATTCGTGCACTTCTGCTAGCTCTCATTTTTTATACGGCAAATGCATGAATTAAGAACTTTGATTAAATACTTTATGTTAAAACTATCAAATTGACTTAACTGACTATATATTATCGTCAGTGACAAACTTTCCAAGGCTAAGCCTAGTCACAGTTGTTATGGATAATCAACTAAGGTCCCCATGAAATCTAGCGCAATGGAGCCCATCAAGAGATAAGGAGATGAAGAGGCCTTATAGGTCATCAGCCCACCTGCCTAACCCAAGTAGAAAATAAAGGTGCATGGAAGTTTCCCACATAGACAAGGCATTTAATGGTTTCACCTACCCTTTCCAGTGACATTAATTACTGCAAACAGTGTTGATAAGTCATATAAGCAAAATCTTCCTTAAAATAGAGGGGAAAAGCCTTTATGCCTAAGGCACCCCTATAAGGAAAAGCTCCATCAAACCCACCATAATCTAAACATTCAACTTGCACAAACGAGGAAACCACCTACCACGCTTAAAAAGGCATCTGAAATGTCCATGTGGCACCTCCTAACAAATCTATGCCCTGCCACGTTAGCTGGACTGTCAGCTGGGGGTAGTTAGGTTAACAATGATGGGAGAGCTAGTTTAAACCCCATTCCAGCTAGGGCAGAGGTGGCAGTATCTAGTCCATTAAAGCCCACCACGTGCCGCCCATCTATGAGTCCCCAGGGGAGTACTTAAGGTGAAGGTAAGAGGGTGAAGAGGACTCTTGGCCATTTTCCACTCCATTGCTCACTATCTTCTTCTTTATTTTCTGAGCTAGCACAAGGGAGAGGAAGGAGCATGCCTTTTAGTCTAAGGGTCAAGAATATCTTCTCAGCAAGAAGAGTATTGACATATCCAGTGACCACCGTTTGGCTTTGAGTCTCACTTCACTACTCATTTCTTACTTGTTTGCTATTAAACAAGAGTAAAATACTAACTTGAGCGTCAGAGGGCGCGCACTGGCACCAATGCCGGCAGTCCCACTAACCCTATTTTTCTGTGATGAAGGTTTGTCCAGATGGACGAGGGTTCAAGCAACCTGAATGACACTTCCTGTTGACTTGCTTGAAGTGTGACGTATCGGCCATCTCAGTAGCAGACTACTTCACAATTTCACATCCCCATGCACTTATGAGAGAAAAGGGGAAGCAAAAAATTCACCACCAAACAATGGTGTTGTCCGTGTCGGAATCATCACATTTTATAGGTGGTTAAGTCTTCTTCTTGCCTCTCTCACCAACTCCCACGTGGTTAAAAGCCACAATGAGAGCCTAATAGTAAGGCCACAGGAAGTGTTTTTAGCATTTTGAGCCCAAATATTTACATTTCTCACACATAACGAGAAAGTACATCATTTTGATATATATCAATGACTAGGAGCCACAACTCAACCTCCGTAACCACCTTAACAAAATGTTAGCTGATAGAAGCCAGCATCTAGATGTTTCAACCTCACATCGTAGCTTGTGGGAGGTTAAAGAGAACTTTAATGACACCTTTGGAGCCAAGAAAGCCAAACGTCGAGGAGGTGCCCTGCAAGCTCTCCTAACGACGTATACTAAATAGATGAGCATGGTATAAATAAAGGAGCAGCTGAAACATGAGATTCTAAGCCAGTTCTTGAAGGAAGTACAGAGTGTGGAGAAAGAAGGCAGAAGACAACCTACCTACTCCTTTAATGAGGAAACCATGGCAACACCTTCCCACTTAACTTCGAAATGCCCAGCATTCCTACCTACACTGGCCATGAAGACTCCATCAATCATGTTGACTCGTTCAAGACATGGATGAACTTTTTGGGAGTATCAGAGCTAGCCAGGTGTTGTACATTCCCTCTTACTCTTTTCGGTTCCGCATAAGCTTGGCATCACAGCCCCACTCGATCACATCCTTCTCCCAGCTTGCTTGCCTCTTTGAGAAGCACTTCTTAGGTGCAAAACCTATGAGGAAGTCACCAGGTCACCTGATGTTAATCAGGCGATGCGAAGATGAACCTTTGGACAAGTATGCTAAGCGGTTCAATGACAAAGCCATGCAGGTTGAAGATTTCTTAGACCAAGCAACCGTGCAAGTCATGATGGGGAGTCTCCAACCTAGTTCTTTCAAGTGGGATATAGCGAAATACCAGCCTAAGAAGGTTTCCACCATGATAGAAGAGCCCTATAAGCATGTGATTGCAAAAAGGTTAGCTTTCGCAACAGAACTAAGCATTGAGAAAAGCGAACCCAAGCCAAATCGGAAAATACATTGTGAAACCTCTAAGGCAGGCATGACAGCCAGCTTAACATGCACTTCCAATCGAGCAGCCAGCCTAAAGGGATATCATGATGATAATTGGAGAGGAAATGACGTGGACTTAATGCTAGCATGCCAACACATCATTTGCTCCCAACAAATCTAGGGAGGATGCAATAAGAGCCCTAAGTTCACCATGGGGGGGAACATACAAGGTTAAACGCGCAACCTGTGAGCTAGTCAACATGCATGGAGAGTGCCTGTTTCCCCCTAAAGCGTGAAGCATTTTGGGAACGACCATCTTTAGGAGGATTTATCACGAAAAAAAAGAGAGAAAGAAAGCACACATTCAATAATTTTATTGTGTACTTTTTTTATATCAAAGTTGTAAAGCTCAATACTTTTTTTTATATATCAATGAAGAATACATTTTGAAAGTTATCAAGTTCGTTTACTCGCTGACTCGACATCTAAACCCAAGTTGTGCTAAACATGATAGTCAGGTGTGATCACACCTGACTAACCTATTTAAATGGCAGCTGGGTATGGCAACCTACATCTGGCTGGCTAGCATAACCATTACAGAAATTCCTTTTGAGGATGATACTTGAGAGGGGCTATGTGAGCTGATGAAACTCGCCCTTAAAGGTGTATCCAACATAAGGTCGACCCTCGGCTTGCTATAGGATACCTGCCTCCCAATAAAACCGAGGCTTCCTTTGGGACCAGAACTGGAAGGGCCAGACTAACGAGCCTCAATTCTTCAGTGGGTTATCAAGGTAGACCCTAGCATCAACTTGGAAGGATCCCCCTCCATATTGCCAATGTGGTGGTAGGCAACTGAGATCTCAGAAGACCATTGAGGATCCTAGAACTAGGTAGGTGTGGCTGATGAGCACCCCAGCCTAAGGAATTCCAATAGAGGAAGAGCTCTAGCTCCCATTAGGGGGTATTTGGTGGCTAGGCATGCTGCGTACCAGGTTTATGATTTTGACATGAGAAGAACTTTTGAGGTTTGCCAGGCAAATAGTGACAAACAACCTGAGTCAGCCAGGTGTCATGCCTTTGGAAACCTCATAGAGGATGACCACCCCTAAAGATCCTATACTGACTCTGAGGGATTCCAATATATGATCATAAAGGCTCATACTAAGTTTACGCTTAAAAAGATCCTTGAAGTCTCCAAGTAGGACCATGTCAACCTGAGGTCAGCTAAGTCTCCAACTTACTGGAGCCATTATAGGTAGATCGATTTACTTTTCTAATTTCACTTAACAGTGCATCTCCAACGTATCTAAGAAGCGATAAAGATATTTTCTAAGAAGACAATGCCATTACTCTCTTTTTGTTCCAATTTAAATAAAAAGAGAGTAGGAGGCGAGATGGTACACGCTAACCTACTTGTTCATACCTACATGCCTACAAGTTCGATCAAAGCAGAAAAATAGGAGGATTTCATAGAAAATAATCATTCAAGTACAATCAAAACCAACAAAAATGAAGGAGTATGAAAACGAAAGCCACAAGGTACTTAAGTACAAATTTTCAACATTATACTTAAAAGAAATTGGGCAAAAGAAGAATAGAGATTTTTCTTATCCTCTCCATCAATCTTAGCATCATTTGCTCCCTCTGGTACCACTTCTAAGATAGTTACAATAATGGTTAAGTTAACCTTCTTCTCAGCTACGCTCTACCTACTTGCCTCAGTTTGACAAGATGAATTTACCAGCCTTACTGTTGCCTTCGCCTCCTAGCTTCCTAACATTCGCATTAAAGGACTCGCTCACAGCATCAGCAGCCAGGTCGCAAGTTTTTCAACCAAAGATTCTGAGGCAGGCAGGCTACAGTAGTGCACATAAAATGTTTCAACCTTTCCAAGACAGTTAGAGCTTTTAATTTTCTAAATTTGAGAAGCATTCTCTCTTGATGCTGCCACCGAAGTGGGAGGTTCACCACCATCCATATTCAAATTTGAAGATACCATAATTTCTTATGTTCACAAGTGAAAGGATAGTCAGTGCTACACCAATGATGAGAGGTCAAAAGTTTTTAATCCACCTGCACCTGATGACACATTCAGGTTTAACTCGATAAAGGATATCAAACTCAGTCGAAGTAAGACAATGTTTACCTGCCTACCTAAGATCAGATACCTTCCGTGTACTTGGCTACCTAAAATAGAGTTTAAGAATTTAGGTTGTAGAAGACTCATCCACGACTAAGTTGTTAATGACTTACTACATATCCGAGTTATCAAGTATAGGTGTACCAACCTCAACTCCTTAATTTATTCTTCTCGAGGCTATCTTGGAATATGAGGTTCTTTTTATATAAAGCTTAGTGACTTTAGACTGCCTTAATTCCATCAATGCCTAGAATTCTTTTACCTCTTCAGGTGAAGTCTCCCTAGGTTGAAAATCTTCTTCCGTAGGTCGAGCTTTTCCTGGGTTGAGGAACCTCCTCCTCGAGTCGAGCTCATCCTCAGGTCGAGCTTTCCCTTAGTTGAAGAACTACCTCTTCAGGTCGAGTTATCCATGAGTTGAGGAACTTCCTCCCCAGGTCGGGCTCTCCCTAGGTCGAGGAACCTCCTCCGCAGGTCGAGCTCTCCCTGAGTCGAGGACCTACCTCCTCAGGTCGAGAAACTGCCTCCCCAAGTCAAGTTATCCCAAGATTAAGAACCTACCTCCCCATGTCGAGCTTTTCTTAGGTCGAGGAACCTCCTCCCCAAGTCGAGATTTCCTTGGGTTGAGGACCTACCTCCCCAGGTAGAGGTCTCTCTGGGTCAAGGACCTTCCTCCTCAGGTCGAGCTCTCCCTGGGTCGACTACCTACCTCCCTAAGTCAAACTCTTTTTGAGTCGAGGACCTGCCTCCCTAGGTCGAGGACCTACCTCCTTAGGTTGAGCTCTCTCTTTAAGTCAAGGACCTACCTCCCCAGGTTGAGGCCTTCTTGGGTCAAGAACTTACCTTCACGGATTAAGCTTATGTGAATCGAGCACCTTCTCCGGACACCCATTCCTCGAGTAGAGATGGCTTCACCATCTTACGATGGATATTCTTTGAGGATTGAAAATTCTTTTTTACTAGTTATGCTGGACCAAGATCACGTAGCCAGAATAGCATCGGGCTCCACCTGCATAACAGGGACACCCAATAGCCAAAGGGACGTCTACCTGAGAGACAGCCCAACTTCAAAATTTCTAGCCTCTCGACTTCTAGGCAGCTTTAAGTAGAGAGACTAGTAGGGCATCTTTTATGGATAATCAATTAAGGCCCTCATGAAATCTATCCCAACGGAGCCCACCAAGAGATGAGGAGATGAAGAGGCCCAATAGATTGTCAGCCCACCTGCCTAGCCCAAGTAGAAAATTAATGTGCATGAAGGTTTCCCACCTAGACAAGGCATTTATTGCCTTCACTTACCCTCTGCAGTGACATTAATTGCTATAAACAATGTTGGTCGGTCATATATGTAAATCTTCCCCAATATAAGGGACACGCCAGTTGCCCAGAAACCTTTTATGTCTAAGGCACCCCGATAAGGAAAGGCTTCACCAAACCATAATCTAACCATTCAGCTTGTACAAACAAGGAAACCACCTACCACGCCTGAAAAGGAGTCTGAAATGTCCATGTAACACCTCTTCACGCATCTATGCCCTACCACATTAGCTGAACTGTCAGCTGGGGTAGTCAGGCTGACAATGATGGGAGAACTGGTTTAAACCCTATTCCAGCTAGGGCAAAGGTGGCAGTATCTCATCAATTAAAGCCCAACACATGTCATTCATCCATGAGTCCCCATGGGAGTACTTAAGGTGAAGGTAAGAGGGTGAAAAGGACTCTTGGCCATTTTCCACTCCATTGCTCACTATCTTCTTCTTCATTTTCTGAGTTAGTACAAGGGAGAGGAAGGAACGTGTCTTTTAGTCTAAGGGTCGAGAATATCTTCTCAGCAAGAGGATTGTTGACATATCCAGTGACCACCTTTGGCCTTGAGTCTCACTTCACTCATCTCTAACCTCCTAAGCTGATTTCTTACTTTGTTTGCTATTAAACATGAGTGACATTTTAACTTGGGTGTCGAAGGGCACACGCCGACACCAATGCGACGTCCACACTAACCCCATTTTCTGTGATGAAGGTTTATGTATCAGCATATATAAAATAACAGCATAGAAACGTAAACACACCAAATTCCTAACCAGCGTCCTAAAGCCCTAAACTTAGCACAGATGCAGGCAAAATGGACCAACGGAATAAAGTGTAAAAAGATTTTATGCCACCATTTTTATGCTTACTTAGTTCTTATTATATTTTTGCACACTATTTTATTACCAAGGATCCCCTTTGTTTAATGTATAATTTCAGTACGTGGAGTACTTAAATCAAACAAGAGCAGAATAGCTCAGCCAGCAGTGGTCCGATGTACTATATCCGATATACTGAAATTGTTTTATTAAACCAAATTAATAATAAACACACTATTTTATAATAACACACTAATTTTTTATTTATAAGACATATGAACATTACATAAACATTACAAGTATTAAAGTTCACACTTACTTACTTAGAGTGGTAACTACAGAGGTTTGATGATGATGATGATGGAGGTAGAGAGTGGGAATGTAGGTGATGAGAATGCTAGGAGTGAGTGTGGTATTCATATAGCATGGTGTCTTTGCACCGTTTTAGCCATGCTTACTTATAGTCCTAAAAAGCATATATGTACAGCAAATCATCTTTGTCTTTTGCGTGTGCTGGATATTCACAATAAACCCGTGAATTATTACAGTCGGTCATGACAAAGTGATAAAGTGGTCTAGAAAATAAGGTCCTCAGCTTTTCTTTATTTAAAGTAAAATACTTTACTTTAGATAAAGTAGTGAGTGAAGGGACCTCAGGGTTCCATCATGTTTTCTATGTTGCGTAGCTCTTCGTCATCTAAATTTGACCACCACTGATGATTTATTTCTTGTGCATATGAGAGCTCTTCTTCTTCTTCCAGTTCTTGTACATATTCTATTTGATAGACATCTGCCAATTCAGTGTGTTTTGTCCATGATAGAAAAAGGACTTCAGGGAGTTCTTGTTTAGAGTAAATTTTTTGATAAAAATCCTCTGTTATCAGCTGTGGCTTTTTGCCTCTTTTTATTGTTCCTTTATAATAATCCTTATCAAATTCTCTTCCAATAGTTCGTTCCAATCAATAATTGGGCTTCTAGAGAGAGCTTGTCACAGCCCATGCCCGCTGATAGCAGTGTTGGTTTGTCCTTGTGTGCCTTGATATAGATTGCATGTTGAGCTGGCATTATTCCTGATAGATCCCATTCTGGAGCTTTGCTTATTATATGTGCTTCTACTGTTTTTGTTCTTTCTTTTGTAAAAGTGTTTAAAATACAAGTGGCTAATTATCTTCCAAATATATCTGTCTGATCTGGATCCGTTATTATCACTTGATAAAGTAGTCCATAGTCTAAAAGTAAAGGTACTGTCAATTCTACTTTTTCATTTTCAAAGATAATTTCTAAGGGCCTATATTTTTCTAAACTAATACAGTATCTGACTATACTATACACTAATTGACACTGACAGCTATTTCTTTCTAGTGGGACTGATCTACATGTTTCGTATTTTTCTTGACAACTGGCTTTTGGTGAATGGAAGGTTTCCCATATGAAAGATAATCCTAGATGGTGATAGCGGACTGTTGCTAAGTCTCTTAGAAAGCTCATAATAAATTTTTGTTTTCTTTCTGATGTGTCACATGCCATCTGTCTAATTTTTAACTTTATTTCTTCGGGTAAAGCTGATAGAGGGAAAGGTGTTTTTAGCTTTTCTTTATTTCTATTATTGTCTCTTTCTTTTTCTTTTTCTAAGGCAGAGACTTTGTCTTCTAGCATATGTTTCTGCTCATTCAACTTTTTTATAGTTCTGGACATTACTTCACAGTAGTCACATAAATTAATGGATGAGGATGAGGATGCTGATCTGTCTAATTATTGGTTGATCTGACTAAAGTAGAAAGACAAAGCATTCAAATTTCTAACTTTATCATAAGGGTTTCTACTGTTCCATAGATTGTCTAGTAAACACTGTTGTTCTATTCCTACGTTATTCTTGCTTCTGAATGTCAAATTCGTACGTGAAGGTTACTGTCTAAGATAAATAGGTCCGAAAGGAATATATCTTTCCATCCTGCAAAATTATTATTCAGATATTAGCCTTGACAGAATATCTGCTAAAGCATTATCTTTTCCTGTTATGTGTTCAAATTTTGCCTTATATCCTCTTCCACTTATTACTTCTAAAAAATATATCCATCTTTTGCTAATAAATGAATTTTTCTTTTCTAAATTTTTCTTTTGTACTTTCTTATAAAATTCTATTATATTTTTACAATCTGTTCTAATAGTAAATTCGTTATTTTGAATATATAAATGAAAAGAATTCAGTGAATTTATTATTGCTAGTATTTCTAATTCTGTTCTAGATTTTCTACCTTCTGCTTCGTTAAATTTACCACTAGAGTGCATAGTTATTTCTTCCTTATTCTTTTGACTTTCTCTTTCTGGTTTTTGTAATAGTATACCTGCCCATCCTAGACTACTAGCATCTGTCTGTATTATCTTATAGTAAGAGTCTATAGGTAAACTTAATGGTTCTATTTTTCTAACTATTTCTTTAATTTTTTGTATTAATTTTACATCTTCAGTATTGAAATATTTTTGTTCATTTTTGCTTAATTTGTTATATAATGGTCTTACTAATGTACTTAGATTAGGTATGAACTTTCTACTATAGTTTAATAGTCCTAAAAACTTTTGTAATTCTTTTGTTTCTTCTATCTTGTCCGAGAAAGTTAATATTTTTGTTACTATATGAGGTTGTAATATTATTTTTCCTCTATCTATTGTTAATCTTAAAAATTCTATTTTTTGTTTTAATAATTCTATTTTCTTTTTAGATATTACTATGTTATGTTTCCTAAAACATTCTAAAATTTTATGTAGATGTGTAATATGCATAAATCTATTGTAACTATATACTAATACATCATCAATATGTACTATACAAAAGTTTGAATACTGTTTAAATATTTTATCCATTCTAGCTTGGAATACTTAGGGTGCATTTTTTAAACCAAAAGGCATTACTAACCATTCAAAATGTCCTTCTGAACAAATAAATGCCGTCCATGGAATTGACTCTTGGTGTAATTTTATTTGCCAATATCCACTTTTACAGTCAAATTTAGAAAAATAGCAAGCTTTTTGTATACAGTTTATTAATTCTTCTTTATTAGGTATTTTATAACTATTGTCTAAAGTATTATCATTTAATCTTTTATAATTTATTACCATTCTACTTTTTCCTCTTTTTTATTCGCTATGATTATTTACTATGAATGCCGGGCTCCTATGTCTACTGGTACTTGTTCTAATTATTTTTAATTTTAATAATTCTTCAATATGCATTTTACATTCTTTTCTATCTTCTAGACTGTAGGCTAAATCCTGTGTTTTAATAGTAATATCTGGATTAATAATTTCTATTTTATATTCTTCATTATTTTGTTTTGTAGGATTATCTCCTATTATTTCTAGTTTTTCTAGTTCTTCTATTTTCCTTTTTATATCTAATGGCCAATTTTCACATTCACTACATTTTACTGATTTTTCTATTGTATTTAGATATGTTTCTATTTCTAGTAATTCATTTTCCTTTTCTATCTCTTTATCAATAGTTTCTATTTCTTTAAAAGATTCTATTTCTATAGTTTTTTTCTATATTACTAATGTTTTTCTTTTCGTATGGTACTATATTTGTTTCGAATCTAGGTTGTACAAATGTTGATTTTTTAAAAAAATTTACTCATGTAGGTGTTATCATAATACTACCATTATTTCCTAATATAAAGTTTAATCCTAGAATAAATTTATGTCCACTAGTTTTATTTGATATAAATGTCTGTGGTAAATTATGTACTTCTCCATTTATTCTTATTGGTATGTTATTTATACATTCTATTATTTGTATACATGTTCCGTCAAATTGCCTAATGCTTATAGGTTGTTTTAACTTATTTCTATATTCTATGGGTACTAAACTATCATGTATAACACATTTATTAGCTCCTGTATCTATCATTGCTTTAGTATGTATAGTCTCTTTTTTATATAATATATCTATATCTATGCTTATTAGTTCACTACCTGCTCTGTTGATTTCTATCTCTTCTCTATTTTCTAATTCTAAATTTCTATAACATATTTTACAACAATAAAATTTTTCTTTCTTATATCCTAATTCAAATTTTTTCTTACATAAGTTACATATTTTTCCAAAAAATGATTTACATTCTTCTAATGTATCTATTTTTCTTTCTAACATATTAATTTCTAATTCTGAATCTGTGCTTCTGTCTGACTCGGATTCTGTATAACTATATATACTATCATTTTCAGACAATTCATCTATATTTAATATTTCTTCTATTTCTTCTAAATAGTCTTCTATATTAAATGTTTCACTTAAATTAATTCTTTTTCTTTCAGGGCATTCTGGTTTAATGTGTCTTTCTTTTCCGCATAAAAAGCATTTACATTGTTTTTTCTTTTTAAATATTCTTTTTCCTTTTTTATATGACTTATGAATCCTCTGTCTATTAGGATAATATTTATAAAATCTTTTAAACGGTTTTGATCTAAAAGGTTTATGTCTCTTAAATTTTTTAGTTCTAAATTTTTTATGTTTTATGTCACATCCTAAAGTAGGGACTTCGTACATATAAGTGCACATGTTTTTAAACTGTTCATTGACCTGTTTTTTAAGTTTTTCATTTTCACAATATTCTTGTATTCTTCCTCTTACAAATTCTATTACTGGTAATAGGGTAGCATGAAAATTAAATCCTTCTTCTGCTTTTTCTTTAAACCAATTTATTAATTCATCATGTAATTTTTCTCCTAATTTTCCTGATAGCTTATCTACGAATTTCATTAATAAATCTTGATCTAAAGGTCTTCCTATTTGACTCCAGTACTTATAGAATAGGTTAGCATATTCATCGAAATATCTAAAATCATAAATTTTTAATTGTTCTAGATTTCTAATTGCTCTAATTTGTTTTATGATATCATCTTTTTTATTTATTCCTGCTCCCAACATTAATTTTCCTATTAAATCTGTAAAACTTATTAATGTAATATTTGTGTCGAAATTATTTAATTCTTCTATCATATTTACTTTCATCCAGTCTCTCCAGCCTAAATATATTTGTTTTTCATTATATCCTAAAGTACTTTCTAAATATATTAACTTGTAGTTAGGATCTATAATTGATTCTAAGGCTTCCATTGAATGTCTAAGTAAATTTCCTTCCCATTCATGTACTATTCTTTTCCAATCTCTAGGTCTATGATCCTGTAATTTTAAGACTAATAAATCCTTTACTTCTGGTAACTTTCCCCGGTCTTCTAATTTTGATTTAACTTTAAATATTCTTTCCGCTTCTTTATATGGTAATTTACTTTCAGGGACACCTCGTTTTTCTAAATATTTTTCTATTTCCGTTTTTTCACCTATTATTTCTGGTATTTTACTAGGTTCTTTACTAGTTTCTTGAGCTGTTCCACTAGTACTTGGTTTATCTTCTTCATTTACTAAAACTTTATATTCTTCGTAATATATTTCTATGTGTTTTATTTCTTCAAAATTTAATTTTTTAATTAATACTAAGTCTATGTCTTCATCTGTTATTTCTATGTTGTTACAGAATTCATTAAAAGTTTCTATATCTAAATATTTCTCTGGCTCTTCAAATATTATTTCTATAATTTTTTCTCTATTATTTTCTAATGTTTTTTGTTTATCTATTTTTGATTCTATTAATGCCATATTTATTTCTATATCCTCTCTTATTTCTTTATTGTCTTCATCAGGCATTCCTATTTTATTATAATCGCTAAATGACTGATAAGCTTGATTTTTACTATCTATATATATTTTACTATTTGTTGGTATTTCTTTCATTTTATTATTATTTAAATCTGGTAGTTTCCATTGTAATCCTTTTAATTCACTACTAGTTAGTTTAGTTGGAGTTATCATTTCTGCATATTTACTTTTAAAACATTCTACTATATTTTTTGTTTCGAATCTAAATTTTTTATGATATTTATTATATAATTTTCCTAGGAAGAAAATTTTTATTCTAATGTTTTTATATTCTGCATTCATCTTAAATCCCTTTGTTTGGACGCTTAATTTTATGTGTTTAGCAAATTCTTCTATATCTATATCTATGTTTGGGATACATCCTACTACTGCTACTTTATTTCTTAAATCTATTTCTGCTGTAGCTATTTGTGCCTGTTCATGATCATAAAATCTACTATCATATAAATATAGGTGTGCTTTTACGTCTAATCCTTCTCTTATTTGTCCTAATATTCCTATTACTATTATTCCCATATGGACATCTGTATATTTTAACTTTCTTAATTCTTCTTTACCTTTTCTACTTATTAAATTTATTTCTTGTCTATTATTTACCGCTGCTAATTTGGTTTCGTCTGTATAAATATATATACTACTTTTTAATTTATCTAATATTCCTTCATTATAAAGATTTTTCTTTTTAATTTGATTAAAACCCTTTTCTAATAGTATATCAGCATCTTCTTCATCAATTAAATCCTCTGTCCTTTCTATAATTTCTTTTCCTTTACTTGAAAAATTTAAAGATCTTTTTAATTTTTCTAACATTGTTGTATCTATACTAGATTTTCTTGCTAATTCCATTATTTAAATATAACTTTAGGTCCTAATATTTCTTTAGTATTTTGTTTATTTTTGAAAATTGATATATTTTCTAAGTTTTTATTTAAGTTTATTAGTTTTCTTCTAAATGCTCTAAGTTTATTTCTGTTTTATATTTTTCTGTATTTATCACTATCCCTAAATCTTGAATGGAGTTTTCTAAGAGTTCAATTCTACTTAATATTCTTACTAGCAATTTTATAATTGTATTAGATTGGGCTTGTGAAATATTAATACTATCTAAACTAAATATTTTTGTACTTATTCCTACAGGCTCTATTCCTATTTCTTTGTAAAGTTCTTCTAATACTTCTATTAAAATATTGTTGTTCATTACTGGTACTACCTATTTCTAATTCTCTGTTCATTTTTTCTATCAAATATTGTCTTCTTTTTGCTATTAATACTAATGTTGCACTTGTTTCATAATTATTTAATAAGTTTACTACTAGTAGATATCTATTCCAGACTTCTTCAGGATTTGGACTGTTATCTGCCAATATATGTCCTCCTAATATAGCTAATCTTCCAATATTATCCTCTTGATTAATATATTTTTCAAAGGTTTCTAAAGTACAAGATCGTAAGGCTATTGATGTAAATCCGTCTAAAGGCATATATTTTTATTCACTTACTATTTTATTTATATGTTCTATCTGTTGTTGTAATTTATTTTAAGTTTGTTTAATTTTTTCTACTTCTTTATTTAGTTCCTCTATTAATTTTCTTATTTCTAGTTCCACTGGTTTAGGTGTTTTTGTATCTATTAGGTTTATTAATTTTAATATTTCCTTTTTGTTTGGGAATTTTAATATTTGATTATTAAAATTGAAAATCAAATCTCTGATATAATCTAAATTTTTTCTTAAAGTACTTATGCAACTATTTTCTATTTTATTTATTATTATAGTTAAATGTTCTTCTAAATTCTGTCCTAAATTTATTAAAAGGTCTACTATAAAATTTTTCTGACTATCACTAGTATGAGGGATATGTTTATACTGATTTTCTAAATGATCTACGTTACAATATATTTTAAATTACTCAAACAAATTTACTTTTAATTTTTTATGTTGTGCTATTTCTAGATCTAAATAAGCTAGTTTAGTAAAAAGTTGCCACTTCATATCATTTTTGAGGTATAAAGATTTCAGGTTCTTTAGGTAATGTTAATAACACATATAGAATGTTTTCTTCACTCTTTAGGATCATTTAATTTCATATATATAAAATCCTAATAATTAAAAACCGAAGCAAACAATAATAAAGTTTTAAAAGTAAGTAATAAACTTGGCAATTTACAAAATCCACAGCGTAAAAAAAAAAGGGTTCAAAATCAGAGTACTATTATTTAAAGATAATGTAACAAAGTGTAGAAAATAAATTTACATTCCTACCCCTACCCTTCAGTGCCTCTGCTGCAACTAAGCTTGAAAGTTCAAGAGTAAAATTTACCTAGCATACAAAAGCAAACAAAGATGAGTGATAAACACTCAGTAGGTTCTCAAATGCACTTGCTGATGGAATGCTATATACTTTACAAAACTTTTCTCATTTTTTCCAAAATACTAATTTTTCTTTTTCAATGAATTCTACTATATTATAGAATCTTTAAAACATAAATAATGGACTAAATTTTCAAAACAATGGTCGTAGGATTTTAAAATGTAACGTCTGAAATCTCTTCAGTTACGCTAGAGCAAGTTATCCATCGGTAACTATTATTTCTCAAAGCAGCAATTAGACATAATTTCAAAGAAGCTAAATCAATTTAGCCATTAAGAGGAAACGATATAAGCGGGGAAGAAATCCGCTTACATTCGCGTCATGCAAGTGTCGGGTTACCAACTACCATATACACCAATACGGTCGCATGTATGCTCATACAAGAATTCATATCTCCACACTCACTAGTTAGTGCAACCTCAACTAAACGGTTCTCGTACATATTCATAGATGCTCCATCCATTACATATGTGCCTACGTGTGCATGACCATGACTATCTATACGCTGTTCGAAAATATATTTCGTTTGGAAAATCAGTCTCTTTACATAAAAACAGCAATTTTTATGACCTGTTTCTATGCAAATGTATATACATGATTGTTCGTCAACTTAACACACAGTTACCTTCATATATTTGATAAATGCATTCAGCGCCAGAAACTGCTATACATAACTCATTCACAATAAATAACCAAAGCGGTTATACACATACACATGAACATAAGAGACAATATCTCTAAATCACTCATACAGTGTGAATTTATAAATTTGTCCTTAGTGAGAAAATAAAATATGAATTTTTCTCTTAATAAAAATATGTATTTCTAATTATGCCCTTGGTAATATTTTAAAATTTCAAAAATGCCCTTGTACATATTTCAAAATTACAGTAATGCCCTTACTAAAAATATAAAATTTCAACTTTACCCTTAGTAGAAAATTAAAATTTTCATTTTGTCATTGGAAAGAACACCAAGTTCCTATTTTACCCCTAGGATTTTAATAAAATTATTGTTTTGCCCTTAGGGTATAAAATAAGTATAAATTAAATAGAAAATATTATTTCTTCAAAATGAATATACATATATTTAAAATACCAATTAAGTAAAAATACTTCTTGTAAAATTAACACAAGAGAGAATATATTTAATGATATTTTAAAAGAAGTGAAATTACTTATTTACCCTTAAAAATTAATTTAACTATAAATATATATATACACACACATATGATTTTATATTTTTACAAACATATATATATGTATAGCCACGTTTACACACACGACCACACAAACACATTCACATACACTTGCACATTCACACACATTCATACCGATATGTGCTTATTAATTCACATTTAATTAAATACACTTACACATATTTATACATTTAAAAAATATATATATATATATATATATAGGTATACACACACATATACACACTTATGTAAACTAATTCTACACTTTTACATTTCCATTAGAAGATTTATCATTGAACTCAAAACACATGGCATTAGAAAAAACTACTTAAAAATCAAGCCACATTGCTGAAAATTACCAAAATGCCCCTACATGTGAAAAGACCAAAATACCTCTACACAATTCAAAAATGACCAATATGTCTTCTAATAGCCGAAAATCCCATGCTTGGTTGCCACTACAATTCCACACCAAATCATGAAATTTCAAGGGGGTTATGCAAATCCAACATGCCAATTTTCAATATACAACACAAAAACTCTAAATCGTTAACAAAATTGTAAACTAGATCAAACCCTAATTCCACCATTTGAGGATTCTCATGTTCATCTATAATACACTCAAAACAATGGATTCAAACACAAATCAAGCATGGGGAACGTTCAAAACGTATAGATCTACAAGAAAACATACAGAAAAACCAAAAAATAAAACCGAAAATTAACTTAGTTTGGAAAACCTACCTCTTTCTTAAGTAACTTACTTAGAACTCACTTGAAAACACTTCAATCACCCGAACCAAGCTTCCTATAATGATCTACAGCATTGAAAACCTTTTTTTTCCCAATTTTTCCTTAATTTTCCTTTGTTTGCTTTTTTTCACTTTCTCTCTTTAGAACATGGAAGAAGCTTCAAATGAGGTGGGGTGGCTAGCCATACACTTAAGTAATGCTAGGTGTTCTAAAAAAAATTAATAAAATAATGGCTTTTTAAAAAAATTTGAAAAGGCGATATAATTATGCTCTTTTTTTGAACTGTTTTTCAAATCACAGTCAAAGTACATGCTAGGCACTTTAAACACTTGCCAAGTGTACCGATAAATCCTCACTGGTCTAGGTGATGATGTGGCGATAACATGGCACGATAATGTGTTGTCAAATGTTAACTTTGAAAAAAGTTGACTTTTGACTTTGATTGGTACTTAATTGTGTCGAGAATGCAAACAAACATTTCTGACCGCACAAAAAATGCATATGGACAGTGAAATCTAAGCCGAAAGTAAAAATAAGTAATACTGATAAAATAAAGAAAAATAAAGAAAATGAATATTTAAATATAAAATCGAATTAAAATAGGTACCGTTATTACAACTCACTCCTCCTAAAAAGAAATTTAGTTTAGGAAGTTAGAGTAACTGCTCAAACAAAGTTGGATACTTTGCTTTCATCTTATCTTCTCGCTCCCATGTAGCCTCTTCGATTGCATAGTTCCGCCAAAGAACCTTTATCAATGAAATCGCTCGATTCTGAAGTATTTGATCTTTCCTATCCAAGATCTTTACTGATTTCTCCTCATATGTCAGATTGTCGTAGACCTCCAGTGGCTTGTATTCAATAACGTGAGAGGGGTCATCCACATACTTCCATAGTATCGACACATGAAACACATCATGAATATCGATAACATTGAAGGTAGTTCTAACTGATAAGTTAAGTCTCCAACTCTTTCAAGTATCTCAAAAGGTTCGATGAAACAAGGACTTGACTTCCCCTTCTTTCTAAACCTCATTACCCTTTTTAGGGTGCAATCTTGATAAATACTTTTTCTCTGATCTTGAACTCCAAGTCTTTCCACAGATTGTTTGCGTAGCCTTTCTGCTGATCTTGTGCTACCTTCATGTTTTGTCTTATCTTATTGATGACTTGACAAGTTTGTTGGAGAATCTACGGTCCAAGAAACTTTCACTAGCCAATTTCATCTTAATGCAATGGTGATCTTCATTTTCTTCCATAGAGAGCCTCGTACGGTGCCATCCCAATGGTCGTGTGATAACTGTTGTCGTAAGCAAATCCCACTAATAAAATATGCTTCTCCCAACTTCTTTGAAAATCCAGCATGCACGATGTTAGCATATGTTCCAACGTTTGGATAGTCCACTCTAACTAACCATCAGTTTGGGGATGGAAAGCAGTACTAAAGTTCAACTTTGTCCCCATCGTTTTATGTAGGCTCTTCCAAAGATATGATGTAAACCTTGTGTCTCGATCAGAAACAATCGACACCGGTACACCATGAAGTCGGACAATCTTATCAACGTACGATTGAGCTAGCTTCTCCATCGAGTAAGTGGGTCCACAATCACTCAAACAACGTCATTATCTCATTGTGACTTTGGTAAACCTACAACAAAATCCATGGCAATGTGATCCCACTTCCACTCTGGAATCATCTGCGGTTTCAAAAAGCTCGATGGCCGTTGATGCTCGATCTTCACTTGTTAACAAGTTAAGCATTGTTCTACAAACTTTGAGATATCGCGCTTCAAACCAAACCACCAGAAATTTTTAGAGATGTCCTTGTACATCTTGGTAGCTCCCGGATGAACCATATAAAGTGTACAGTGAGCTTCTTCTAAAATTTTCTTCTTAACTTTTTCATCATTCGGCACACACAAACGGGTACCAAATCTCAGTGTCCCATCTCCGATAAGATTAAACTCTAGTCTTTTCCCTTAAATTACTTCATCTTTAACCTTCATGAGAGCTGGGTCGCTAGCTTAACCTTTTTTTATCGTATCCGCAATTGAGGGCTGAATCGTAAGCGATGACAACATACATAGACACTAGTTAGGAACCACTTCAATATCCATACTTCACAAGTCCTCTAAAATACGTGGTTGAGTTGTAATCAAACTACCATTATAACCAATGTATTTTTGGCTCAAAGCATCTGCTACTGAGTTTACCTTACCTGGATGATAGTTGATAGTACAGTCGTAGTCCTTGATCAACTTCAACCATCTTCTTTGCCTCATGTTTAACTCATTTTGAGTGAAGAAGTACTTAAGGCTCTTGTGATATGAATAAATTTCACACTTTGCTCCGTACAAGTAATGATGCCAAATCTTCAAAGTAACACTACTGCTGGCAGCTCTAGATCATACGTAGGGTAGTTACGCTCATATGGTTTCAACTGTCGCGAAGCATACACAACTACCTTGTCATTTTGCATAAGTACACAACCTAATTCTTTACCTGAAGCATCGTTGTAGATCACGAAGTCATCCTTGTCGTTTGGTAAGGTAAGGATGGGCACTGCGGTCAAGTTCTTCTTGAGCTCTTGAAAACTCTTTCCATACTCTTCGGACCAAACGAACTTGCTTTCTTTCCTTAATAGTTGTGTCTATGGTAGTGCAATCTTAGAAAGTCCTTTGCGTAAATTTAGTAATAACCAGCCAATCCAAGAAAACTTTGGATTTTTCCAACGTTGGTTGGTCTCTTCCATTCTTGCATTGCTGCAACTTTACTAGGGTCCACTGGAATACCCCTATAAGATATTACATGTCCCAAAAAAGTAATGCTTCTCACGTAATCTCTATAGCACCGCTCTCAAGTGCTCTTCATATTCAACAGCTGACTTCGAGTGAATATGTATGTCGTCGATGAATACCATTATGAACTTATCGAAATAGTCATGAAAAACTTGGGTTCAGGGCCATAAATGCTGCTGGTGCATTTGTCAGTCCAAATAGCATCATTACAAACTTATAGTGGCCATATCTTATTCGAAATGCACTCTTTGGCCTATCCCCATCCTTGATCTTTAACTGATGATATCCAAAACAAAGATCGATTTTTGAGAAAATACTCCCTCCCTGTAATTGATCGAACAGGTCATCAATCCTTAGTAATGGATACTTGTTCTTAATTGTCATCTTGTTAAGCTCTCGATAGTCAATGCACAAACGCATCGAAACATCTTTCTTCTCAACAAATAGAACAGGTGCTTCCCAAGGGGAGACGCTAGGTTTAATAAAACCCTTATCCAAAAGTTCCTACAGTTATTCCTTTAACTCGGCTGGTGCCATACGACATGGTGCTTTTGAGATAGGTGCAATTCCCGGTACCAAGTCGATAGTGAACTCCACTTCTCAATCCGATAGTAACCCTGGTAGTTCTTCTGGGAACAGATCTAAGAACTCTCGAACTACCTTGATATCTTGCGGTTTTAAAGCTTCTTGTTCCTTGTTGATAACACTAACATGGAATCCTTAACCACCTTGACATAAACAATTTAGTGGTTACATGACTGTTAGCAATTTTGGCCACGACCTCAGCTTCGATCCTGCATATACAAAACTCTAACCATCTATAGGGCTAAACATGATTTTCTTCTATTTACAATCGATGGAAGCCCTCTACTTAGACAACCAGTCCAGATCATATGAAAATCAAACATATCCAATATGATTAGGTCGGCACGCAACTTCTAGTTTCCGATGCACATTTCACATGATGTTAGCATAAAAAAAGCACACATACTGACACCAAAAGGTGTAGCCACACACAAATCACTGTCAAGCTTAACAGGTTCCATAACCAACTCTGAGACAAAACGTCTAGAAATAAACGAGTGTGTAGCACCCGAATCAAACAGAGCATATGCATCCAAACCATGAACATAAATTGTAGCTGCCACCACAACAATATCATCCTTTTCTACTTCCTCTTTGGTTAGAGTGAACACTCAACCTTGCTTGGGCTGCTATCTTATTGCCATCCTTGGGCAATCACGCATCAGATGACCATTCTTGCTACACTTGAAGCAGGTACCGGTCTTCCTCCAGAACTCTCTAGTGTGATGCTTGCCGCAAGTTGGACACTGGGAAAATTAGGTCTATTATCAGCTCCTATAGACTTCTTGCCATTGTTGTTGTTGCGTTACCATTGCCAAACCTTCTTCCTTCGAACTTCCTCTTTTGAGGATTCCATCCCCTCTACAACCTTCTCGAAGCATAAGAACTCTGTCCCATGACTTTAGTTGTTTTGGAGGGGTGGTCCCTTGCGATTAGCTATACTTGTTGGAGAATATAAGTAGGTAGTCGCAGTACAATTATGGCATTATATAGCTCCGGCCTCAAACCCCCTTTCAAAGCACCTAACTTTGCACTCTTCAGTATCCACTAGGTGTAGTGCATAGCGTGAAAGCTCATCAAACTTGTGTTTGCACTCTACCAAAGATGAATTTTCTTGCGTAAGCCTAAAAAATTCTACTTCCTTCTCATCTTGTTTAACCAACAGGAAATACTTTTCCAAAAATAACTTTTTGAACTGAGTCCATTCCATTGGATTTTCTTCTGTGTGGTGAGCTCTCTTCGCTATTTCCCACCAGTGACTCACTCCTTTCCTGAGCATATAGGTCGTACAAACAACCTTTTGTGACTCAGTGCAATCCATCAGTACAAAAGGATGCAATCCATCAGTACAAAAGGTTTTCTCTATCTCCCATATCCAATCATTTGCTACGAGTGGGTTAGTTAAGCCTTCAAAAATAGGTGGGTGGAAGAGCTTAAACTGGTCCACAACAGCACCACTTCCACCTGATTGTTGTGAACTTTGACCCACCATGCTTGCAAGGGCCTCAAGTAAGTGACTGGCCAAGTCGTGTGAATTACTTACAGGTGTGTGGTCAACTTTTTGTTCTCGACGTGACATCTAAGATAAAAGAATCTCATGCAAATTATGCAAGATAATTTGATAAGATAGACAGAATTTCATAACAGCGCAACACTACCAGTAAGGAAACAACGCAACACTTTACTACTAGTAGAGAAAATGTCATACCTCGGTTAGACACAACACACAGCTATTAAACAAAATCAAAATCACAACCATACACATAAATAGAAAACCACAAAAGCCATAAACATAAGCACTAACTAAGATCCTAATCATTGTTCGAATCATCCCACAAATCAAAATTCTCTAGGTCCCGGTGGTCCTCAAGCTCCTCAGAATCCATGGGGTCCTTAGATCTCTCGGAACCATCGATTTACTCAGGATCTTCTTCAGGGTCTTCTTCATCATTAATGTCTACCACGGTCGTTTGTGGCCATCTAAAGCCACGATAGGCTAGATGGTTATCTGTGGCTTGTTGTTCGTGCTGATTGTTTCCGAACCGTTTCGTAGCCATAATCCTGTTGAAACTGTACCAATGCCTTCTGATTCATATACCAAACCCCACCACCTGGTAAGGGTATCGCCACGGTTTCACCCCTAGAAAACTAGGCCACTTCATGCCTCTTTCGCTCTAAGTCTTGATTAACGGACTCTTCCATCGTACTAATATCTAGCCATTCAACATCAAAAGTCGATAAAAGATTGGAACTCTCCTTATGTCTCTTGGGACTTGGCTCCTCAGCCAGATCACGCTCCTCAACATACTTACCAGTTGACCTATCCTATGTAACAGTTTAAGTAATAACACACTGTCAAATAACACAACATATATAAGAAACAAATAAAACAATTTACCTTGGCGCGTAGATGGACACTGGAGCTGGCAGTCAATGTAAATTTAAATAAAAACTATACTCTGATACCAAAACTATAGCACCCCCATGCCCGAGCCCAAGAACCCGACTAAAGAGTTGTCACTTCGTATCATTTTCGAAGTATAAAGTTTTCGGGTTCTTTAGACAATGTTAATAACATATATAGAATATTTTCTTCACTCTTTAGAATCATTTAATTTTATATATAAAATCCTGATAATTAAAAACCGAAGCAAACAATAACAAAGTTTTAAAAGTAAATAATAAACTTAGCCATTTACAAAACCCACAGAAAGAAAATAGGATTCAAAATCAAAGTACTATTATTTAAAAATAATATAACAAAGTACGAAAAATAAATTTATATTATTGCCCCTCCCCTTCAGTTCCTCCGCTACAACCAAGCTTAATAGTTCAAGAGTAAGATTTACCTAGCACACATAAGCAAACAAAAGTGAGTAATAAACACTCAGTAGGTTCCTAAATACATATGCCGATGCAATGCTATATGCTTTACAAAATATTTCTCATTTTTTTCAAAATACTGATTTTTCTTTTTCAATGAATTCTACTACGGTATAAAATCTTTAAAACATAAATAGTGCACTAAATTTTCAAAACAATGGTCGTAAGACTTTAAAACGTAATGTCTGAAATCTTTTCAGTTATATTGGAGCTAGTTACCCATCGACAACTATTATTTTACAAAGTAACACTCAAATATATTTTTAAGGAAACTAAATCAATTAACAATTTAAAGGAAACGGTATAAGTGGGGAATAGATCTGCTTGCATCCACATCATGCAAGTGTTGGGGTACCAACCACCACATACACCAATACATATCCATACATATGAGAATCCATATCTCCACACTCATTAGTTAGTGGGACCTCAACTAAATGGTTCTCCTACATATCCATAGATGCTTCATCCATTACATATGTGCCTGCGTATGCATGGTCATGACTAACTATACGCATTTCGAAAACATATTTCGTTCAGAAAATCAGTCTCTTTACGTAAAAACAGCATTTTTCATGAACTGTTCGTCAACTTAACATACAGTTACCTTTCTATATTTAATAACTGCGTTCAGTGCCATAAACTGCCATACATAACTCATTTGCAATAAATAATCAAAGCGGTTATATACATACATATGAACATAAGAGACAATATCTCTAAATCACCATATAGTGTGAATTTATAAATTTTCCCTTAATGAGAAAATAAAATACCAATTTTGCCCTTAATAAAAATATGTATTTTCAATTATGCCCTTGGTAATATTTTAAAATTTCAAAAATGCCCTTGCATATATTTCAACAGTAATGCCCTTACTAAAAATATAAAATTTCAACTTTACCCTTAATAGAAAATTAAAATTCTCATTTTGTCCTTGCAAGGAACACCAAGTTCCTATTTTACCCCTAGGATTTTAATAAAATTACCATGTTGCCCTTAGGGTATAAAATAAGTATAAATTAAATGGAAAATATTATTTCTTCAAAATTAATATACATATATTTAAAATGCGAATTAAGTAAAAATACTTCTTGTAAAATTTACACAAGAGAGAACATATTTAATGATATTTTAAAAGATGTGAAATTACTTATTTACCCTAGAAAATTTATTTAACTATATACACGCACACACATACAATTTTATATTTTTACAAATGTATAGATATATATATGGATAGCCACATAAACACACATGGCCACAAAAACACATTCACATACATTCATACCTACATGTGCTTATTAATTCACATTTAATTAAATACACCTACACATATTTATACATTTTAAAAAATATATATATATAGATATATACACAGACACACATTTATGTAAATTAGTTCTCCACTTTTATATTTTCATTTAAAAATTTATCATTGAACTCAAAACATATGGCATTAGGAAAAATTACGTAAAAACCAAGCCACATTGTCAAAAATTATCAAAATGCCCCTACATGTGAAAAGACTAAAATACCCCTATGCAATAAAAAAATGACCAATATGTCCCCTAATGGCTGAAAATCCCAAGTTTGGTTTCCACAACAATTTCACACTAAATCATGAAATTTCAAGGGGCTTATGCAAATCCATCATGCTAATTTTCAATATATAATACAAAAACTCTAAATCGTTAATAAAATTGAAAACTAGATCAAACCCTAATTCCACCATTTAAGGATTCTCATATTCATTTATAATACACTCAAAACATTGGATTCAAACACAAATCAAGCATAGGGAATGTTCAAAGCACATAGATCCGTAAGAAAGCATACCAAAAAGCTTAAAAATCGGACCGAAAATCAACTTAGTTTGGAAAACCTACCTGTTTCCTTGCCAACTTGATTGAAACACACTTGGAAAAACTTCAATCACTCGAACCAAGCGTCCTTCGACGATCTGTGGTGTTGAAAACCTTTCTTTCCTGGGTTTTCCTTTATTTTCTCTTTTTTTCTCACTTTTCTCTCTCTAGAACGTGGAAAAAGCTTTAAATGGGGGTGGGGTGGCCGGCCATACATTTAAATAATACTAGGTGTTCTAAAAAAATTAATAAAATAATGGCTTTTAAAAAGACGGTATAATTACACTGTTTTTCGTACTGCTTTTTTGGAATGTTTTTCAAACTACAGTCAAAATATAGGCTAAGCCCTTTAAATACTTACCAAGTGTACAGATAAACCCTCACCAATCTAGGTGATGATGTGGCAATGACGTGGAGTGATGACACGACATGATTATATGGTGGTCAAACTTTGACTTTGACCAAATTGACTTTTGACTTTGATTGGTAGTCAACTGTGCCGGGTATGCAAACAAATATTTTTACAGCACCAAAAATGCATATGGACGGTGAAATTTAGACCGAAAGCAAGAATAAATAATATTGATAAAATAAAGAAAAATAAAGAAAATGAATATTTAATATAAAATCAAAGCAAAATAGATACGGTTATTACACAAGCAACCTAGATGACACTTCATGTCGACCTGCCTAAAACGTGACATACCAGCCATCTCAGTAGTAGGCTACTTCGCAGTTTCAAGTCCCTATGCACTTGTGAGAGAAAAGGGGAAGCAAAAAATTCACCACCAAACAACAGTCATTGTTAAAATGATTCTATATAAATCTCGAAGTGTATTCATGTGCATAATTTATTAAATAAGCTGTTCATGCATTCAATAATCTCATCTCCATGGATATTGTTTAATATATATATATATGTATATACAAATTTGCTAGAAAAGTCAATATTGCGTATATTAAAAAACATGCGCTCGTTAGTTTTTACGCCTTGTTAATTCCAAAACTGTGCGTTCAATAATTGAGAAAAGCCTTATTATTTTTGCTGTTTTCCCACAAATTGATTTTTTTTCCCCATATACCTTCTCCTAAAGCACACCCACAATAGATTGCATTTGCTTCAATAAAACTAAACTAGTGGAAATTAAAACAGTGATAATAGTATATTAAGGATACCTATTAAGTATCTCAGCTTGCTTTCATTTTTCAGCATTGTTTTAAGAAGAGCTAAGATGATCTACACCTAAGTCGATGTAGATCAACAACTCTATAAATGAATAATAAAAAAATAGAGGGAAGGATATATCATGCCCATAACAACACTAAAAATGAAAGTGCGCAAGTTGGGGAACTTGGCAAAAAGAGAAATTTCTAATATGAGTAAAAAAAAAAAAAACAGTTCCACATCCACAATGACAGCCAAACATTATACATGCTTAAAATAAATGGATGACATCCAGTTCGAGGATAAGAGGATATCTAACAAATAAAATCTAAAGAGAATCTAAAATAGAAAATGTACAGCTGAAAGTTTAACCAATTTTCAATTAAAAGATCAAGTTGAACAAACTTACATATGTAACAAAAAGGCATCCTCACAACAACTTAAATGTGATTAAGGTTGAATTCTAGCAATAAATTAACTCAAAAGTCACTACCAAAGTCTATTCCACAATTTCAGCACAATTAAACAATAAGCAAAATAAAGAGAACTTACTAATAGCTTCAGCAATGAAATGATTAGACCAGAGACCCCCAAGGTTTATATGTGATTCATCAATCCACTTTCTGGTAGACTTAATAACACTATCTATTTCTGGTAGACTTGATAACTTAGGTTGTTTCATAGGCATGCTTTATAATCATATAGGAATGCACATGAATACTTTGTAATCACTCAGGAATGCAAAAAAAATACTACGTAATCAAGCAGGAATGCACATGAATGCTTTATAATCAAGTAGGAATGTGCAAAATTATTTCATAATTTTGTAAAAATACATAGAAATGCTTCAAAATCATCCAAGAATCCTACTTTGCCATGCAAATATGCACATGAATGCATTGTAATCATGTATGAATGCCTTGAAATTGTGCAAAAATTCATAGGAATGCTTTAAAATCATGCAAGAATACTAAGTAATCACCTAATGTTTCATAATAAAGCAAAAATGCTTCATAACTATGCCGAAATGTGCAAGAGTGCTTCAAAATCATGCAAGAATGTTAAGTAATCGTGCAAGAATGCTTCGTAATCATGAAGGAATGCACAAGAATGCTTTGTAATCATATAGGAATGAGTAAGAATGCTTCATAATCATGAATAAATGCACAAGAATGCTTTCAAAATCGTGCAATAATGTTATATAATCACGTAGGAATGCACAAGAATGCGTAGGAGTGCTTCATAATCACGTAGGAATCCACCAAAATGCTTCGTAATCACGAGGAATGCGCAAGAACTCTTTGTAATCACGTAAAAATACATAGGAATGCTTCATAATCATTTAGGAATGCTTCACAATTATGTAGGAATGCATCGTAACAATACGAGAATGATTCTTAACCATGCAAGAAAGTTTAGAACTAATTCGTAATCACATAGAAATGCTTCGTAGACACACCAGAAGTATGGAGGAATATTTTGAAATCACGCAATAATACGTCGGAATGCTTTGAAAATACACATGAATGCACAAGAATGATTCATAATCACGCAGGAATACTTCGTAATCACACAATAATGCGTAGGAAAGCCTTATAATCACACAGGAATGCATAACAATTTAAAAATGCACATCAATGACTCGAAATGACACAGCAATGCTTCGTAATCAAGCAAGAATGTGTAGGAATGCAACATAATCACATAGAAATGCATAGGATTGCTTCAAAATCATGCAAGAATGCTAACTAATCATGCGTGAATGCATCATAGTCACAATGGAATGCACATGAGTGCTTTGTCATAATGCAAGGATGCACAAGAATGCTTCAAAATCACGCAGGAATGCGCATGACTTCTTAATCATTCAGGAATACATAGGAATACTTCAAAATCATGCATGAATGCAAAGAAATGCTTCGTAATCATAAAGAATGCTGATGCATGCTTCGTAAGCATGCAGAAATGCACATAAATGCTTTGTAATCAAATATGAATGCATAGAAATGCCTCATAATCATATAAGAATACTTCATAATCATGCAAGAATGCTCCGCAATCATGCAAGAATGTGCATGAAGGCTTCATAATCATGCAAGAATGCACAAAAATACTACTTAACCAAGTATGAATGCATATGAATGCTTTGTAATCAAGTAGGAAAGTGCAAAATTGTTTCATAATTTTGTAAAAATACATAGAAATGCTTCGAAATCATGCAAGAATGTTACGTTGCTATGGAAGTATGCACATGAATGCATCATAATCATGTAAGAATGCTTTGAAATCGTGCAAAAACTCGTAAGAATGCTTCAAAATCATGCAAGAATACTATGTAATCATCTAGGAATGCACAAGAATGTTTTGTAAACATGCAAAAATGCTTCATAATTATGCCAAAATGTGCAAAAGTGCTTCAAAATCATGCAAGAATGTTAAGTAATCGTGCAAAAATGCTTCGTAATCACAAAAGAATGCACGAGAATGCTTCGTAATCATATAGGAATGAGTAAGAATGCTTCATAATCATTCATAAATGCACAAGAATGCTATGTAATCACGTAGGAATGCACAAGAATGTGTCATGATCATGCAACAATGTGTAGGAATGCTTCATAATCACATAGGAATGCGCCAAAATGCTTCGTAATCATACAATGTGCAGGAACTCTTTGTAACAATGTGCAGGAATCATGCAACAATGTGCAGGAACTCTTTGTAATCATGCAAAATACAAAGAAATGCTTCATGATCATTTTGGATTGCTCCACAACCACAAGGAATGCATCGTAATAATACAAGAAAGATTATTAACCACGCAAGAAAGTTAAGGACTAATTCATAATTACATAGAAATGCTTCGTTAACACACTAGAAGTACGGAGGAATGTTTTGAAATCACGCAAGAATGCATCAGAATGGTTTGAAAATACACATGAATACTATGTAATCACATATGAATGCTTCATAATCATATAGGAATAAGCAAGAATTCTTCCTAAACACATAATAATGCCCATAAATGCTTTGTAATCACATAAAAATGTGTTGTAAAAGCACAAGAATACATAAGAATAATTCATAATCACATAAGAATGTGCAGGAAAGTTTTATATTCACACAAGAATGCATAGCAATTCAAAAATGCATAACAATGACTCGTAACCACACAGGAATGCTTCGTAATCAGGCAAGAATGTGTAGGAATGCAACATAATCACATAGAAATGCATAGGACTGCTTCAAAATCATGAAAGAATGCTAAGTAATCGTGCATGAATGCATCGTAGTCATAATGGAATGCACAGGAGTACTTCGTCATAATGTAAGAATACACAAGAATGCTTCAAAATCACGCACGAATGCACATGACTACTTCGTAATCATTCAGGAATACACAAGAATACTTCAAAGTCACGTATGAATGTAAAGGAATGCTTCGTAATCATACAGAAATTCTCATGAATGCTTCGTAAGCAAGGTAGAAATGCACATGAATGCTTCGTAATCAAATATGAATCCATACAAATGCCTTATAATCATATAAGACTATATAATCAAGTAGGAATGCGCAGGAATGCCTCATAATCACATATGAATACATAATTAAGCAGGAATGCACATGAATGTTTCATAATCATGCAAGAACGCATAGAAATGCATAGTAAGCTCATAAAAATGCTTAGGAATCCTAAAACATCATACAAGAATACTACGTAATCAGGCAAAAATGAATAGGAATCATCGTAATCACTCAAGAATGCATAGAAGTGCTTTGTTATAACACAAAGATGCACAAAAGTGTAAAATTAGGCAAGAATGTGCAGGACTGCTTCATAATCACACAGGAATGTTTCAACATCACATAGGAATACTTTGTAATCACACTAGAATGCATATGAATGCTTCATAATCAGAATGCATATGAATGCTTCAAAATGAAATAGGAATGTGTTTGCATGCCTCGTAATCACATATGAATGCACAATCATGATTCATAATCACCCAGGAATACACATGAATGCATCAAAATCACGTAAGAATGCTTTGTAATCACGTAAGAATGTTCAAGAAGGCTTCGTAATCACATAGGAATGCATTGTCATCACACAAGAATACTTTATAATCACTCATGAATACGAAGGAATGCTTCGTAACCAAGCAAGAATATGTAATATGCTTTGTAAACATACAGGAATGTACCAAAATAATTCATAATCGTAAGGAATGCACATGAACACTCCGTAATTACGCAAGAATGCAAAGGAATGCCTCGTAATAATATAGGATTGCTTATTTACCATGTAGGAAAATGAGTAGTTCATAATCACTAAGAAATTTGCAAAAATGCTTCCTAAACACACCAGGATTGCAGAGGAATGCTTCTAAATCACACATGAATACTAAGTAATCACACATGAATGTATATGAATGTTCATAATCAAGTAGAAATGCACAGGAATGCCTCATAATCACATATGAATACATAATTAAGCAGGAATGCACATGAATGTTTCATAATCATGCAAGAACGCATAGAAATGCATAGTAAGCTCGTAAAAATGCTTAGGAATCCTAAAACATCATACAAGAATACTACGTAATCAGGAAAAAATGAATAGGAATCATCACAATCACTCAAGAATGCATAGAAGTGCTTCGTTATAACACAAAGATGCACAAAAGTGTAAAATTAGGCAAGAATGTGCAGGACTGCTTCATAATCACACAGGAATGTTTCAACATCACATAGGAATACTTTGTAATCATACTAGAATGCATATGAATGCTTCATAATCAGAATGCATATGAATGCTTCAAAATGAAATAGGAATGTGTTTGCATGCCTCGTAATCACATATGAATACACAATCATGACTCATAATCACCCAGGAATACACATGAATGCATCAAAATCACGTAAGAATGCTTTGTAATCACATAAGAATGTTCAAGAAGGCTTCGTAATCACATAGGAATGCATTGTCATCACGCAAGAATACTTTATAATCACTCATGAATACGAAGGAATGCTTCGTAACCAAGCAACAATATGTAATATGCTTTGTAAACATACAGGAACGTCCCAAAATAATTCATAATCGTAAGGAATGCACATGAACACTCCGTAATTACGCAAGAATGCAAAGGAATGCCTCGTAATAATATAGGATTGCTTATTTACCATGTAGGAAAATGAGTAGTTCATAATCACTAAGAAATTTGAAAAAATGCTTCCTAAACACACCAGGATTGCAGAGGAATGCTTCTAAATCACACATGAATACTAAGTAATCACACATGAATGTATATGAATGTTCATAATCAAGTAGGAATGCACAGGAATGCCTCATAATCACATATGAATACATAATTAAGCAGGAATGCACATGAATGATTCATAATCATGCAAGAACGCATAGAAATGCATAGTAAGCTCGTAAAAATGCTTAGGAATCCTAAAACATGATACAAGAATACTACGTAATCAGGCAAAAATGAATAGGAATCATCGCAATCACTCAAGAATGCATAGAAGTGCTTCGTTATAACACAAAGATGCACAAAAGTGTAAAATTAGGCAAGAATGTGCAGGACTGCTTCATAATCACACAGGAATGTTTCAACATCACATAGGAATACTTTGTAATCACACTAGAATGCATATGAATGCTTCATAATCAGAATGCATATGAATGCTTCAAAATGAAATAGGAATGTGTTTGCATGCCTCAGAATCACATATGAATGCACAATCATGACTCATAATCACCCAGAATACACATGAATGCATCAAAATCACGTAAGAATGCTTTGTAATCACGTAAGAATGTTCAAGAAGGCTTCAGAATCACATAGGAATGCATTGTCATCACGCTAAGAATACTTTATAATCACTCATGAATACTAAGGAATGCTTCGTAACCAAGCAAGAATATGTAATATGCTTTGTAAACATACGAGAATGTACCAAAATAATTCATAATCGTAGGAATGCACATGAACACTCCGTAATTACGCAAGAATGCAAAGGAATGCCTCGTAATAATATAGGATTGCTTATTTACCATGTAGGAAAATGAGTAGTTCATAATCACTAAGAAATTTGCAAAAATGCTTCCTAAACACACCAGGATTGCAGAGGAATGCTTCTAAATCACACATGAATACTAAGTAATCACACATGAATGTATATGAATGTTCATAATCAAGTAGGAATGCACAGGAATGCCTCATAATCACATATGAATACGTAATTAAGCAGGAATACACATGAATGTTTCATAATCATGCAAGAACGCATAGAAATGCATAGTAAGCTCGTAAAAATGCTTAGGAATCCTAAAACATCATACAAGAATACTACGTAATCAGGCAAAAATGAATAGGAATCATCGCAATCACTCAAGAATGCATAGAAGTGCTTCGTTATAACACAAAGATGCATAAAAGTGTAAAATTAGGCAAGAATGTGCAGGACTGCTTCATAATCACACAGGAATGTTTCAACATCACATAGGAATACTTTGTAATCACACTAGAATGCATATGAATGCTTCATAATCAGAATGCATATGAATGCTTCAAAATGAAATAGGAATGTGTTTGCATGCCTCGTAATCACATATGAATGCACAATCATGACTCATAATCACCCAGGAATACACATGAATGCATCAAAATCACGTAAGAATGCTTTGTAATCACGTAAGAATGTTCAAGAAGGCTTCGTAATCACATAGGAATGCATTGTCATCACGCAAGAATACTTTATAATCACTCATGAATACGAAGGAATGCTTCGTAACCAAGCAAGAATATGTAATATGCTTTGTAAACATACAGGAATGTACCAAAATAATTCATAATCGTAAGGAATGCACATGAACACTCCGTAATTACGCAAGAATGCAAAGGAATGCCTCGTAATAATATAGGATTGCTTATTTACCATGTAGGAAAATGAGTAGTTCATAATCACTAAGAAATTTGCAAAAATGCTTCCTAAACACACCAGGATTGCAGAGGAATGCTTCTAAATCACACATGAATACTAAGTAATCACACATGAATGTATATGAATGTTCATAATCAAGTAGGAATGCACAGGAATGCCTCATAATCACATATGAATACGTAATTAAGCAGGAATACACATGAATGTTTCATAATCATGCAAGAACGCATAGAAATGCATAATAAGCTCGTAAAAATGCTTAGGAATCCTAAAACATCATACAAGAATACTAATCAGGCAAAATGAATAGGAATCATCGCAATCACTCAAGAATGCATAGAAGTGCTTCGTTATAACACAAAGATGCATAAAAGTGTAAAATTAGGCAAGAATGTGCAGGACTGCTTCATAATCACACAGGAATGTTTCAACATCACATAGGAATACTTTGTAATCACACTAGAATGCATATGAATGCTTCATAATCAGAATGCATATGAATGCTTCATAATCAGAATGCATATGAATGCTTCAAAATGAAATAGGAATGTGTTTGCATGCCTCGTAATCACATATGAATGCACAATCATGATTCATAATCACCCAGGAATACACATGAATGCATCAAAATCACGTAAGAATGCTTTGTAATCACGTAAGAATGTTCAAGAAGGCTTCGTAATCACATAGGAATGCATTGTCATCACGCAAGAATACTTTATAATCACTCATGAATACGAAGGAATGCTTCGTAACCAAGCAAGAATATGTAATATGCTTTGTAAACATACAGGAATGTACCAAAATAATTCATAATCGTAAGGAATGCACATGAACACTCCGTAATTACGCAAGAATGCAAAGGAATGCCTCGTAATAATATAGGATTGCTTATTTACCATGTAGGAAAATGAGTAGTTCATAATCACTAAGAAATTTGCAAAAATGCTTCCTAAACACACCAGGATTGCAGAGGAATGCTTCTAAATCACACATGAATACTAAGTAATCACACATGAATGTATATGAATGTTCATAATCAAGTAGGAATGATCAGGAATGCGTCTTAATCATGTAGGAATTCCCAGGAGTGCTTTGTAATCATCTACGAATACTCAGAAATGCTTCATAATCATGCAGGAATGCCCAAGAATAATTTGTAATCATATAGGAACGTGCAAGAATGCCTTGTAATCATGTAGGAATGCACAACAATGATTCATAATCACATAAAAAAGCATAAAAATGCATCGTGATCATGCTTTGAATGCTTATAAATGCTTTGTAATTTTGTAAGAATGCACACAAATGCATCAAAATCACATAGGGATGCACATAAATGCTTCATAACCATGCAAAAATGCAGAGAAATGCTTCGTAACTAGATATGAGTGCGCATGAATGCAAGACTGATACTGAATCATGTAGAAATGCATAGGAATGCATCATAATCACTCAAGAATGTGTAAGAGTGCTTTGTCATACCGCAAGGATGCACAAAAACCTTTAAAATCATCCATAAATGCACAAGACTCCTTTGTAATCAAGTAGAAATGCACAAGAATGCTTCGATTTCATGTGAAGTGCTAAAAAATGCTTGTAAACTTATAGGAATTCATAGGTGTGCCTTGTAATCAAGCTTGAATGTACAATAATGATTTATTATTATGCAGGAATGTACATGAATGAATAGAAATGCTTCATAATCACACTAGAATGTACATGAATGCTTCATAACCTTTGAAGAATGCATAGGAATGCATCGAAATCATGTGATAATGCATGAAAATGCTTTGTGATCATGCATGAATGCAAAAAAATACATTGTAATCACAAAAAAATGCATACCAATACTTTAAAATCATGAAATAATGCTACCTAATATGTTGGAATGCATCGTAATCATGCAAGAATGTGTAGGAGTGCTTTGTAATCATGCAATAATTTATCGAAATACTTCATAATTATATAGGTATGCACATGAATGCCTTGTAATCATGCATGAATGCACAGAAATGCTTCGTAAGCATGATAAAAGCTTCGTAATTACATATGAGTTTGTAAGAATTCTTCATAATGGCACACGTATGATCAGGAATGCTATATAATCATACAGGACCGCACAAGAATGCTTCATAATCATGTGGGAATACATCATAATTATGCAAAAAAGCACATAAGGGCTTTTTAATCACTCAGGAATGCTTTATAATTACGCAAGAAGGCATAGGAATGCATCGTAATCACACAAGGATGTTTAATAATCATGAAGAAATGGGCAGGAATATGTTGGGATACTTTTAAATCATGTAGAAATGTACATGACTCATTCGTATTCATGCAGTAATGTATAAGAATGGTTTGTAATCATATAGAAATGCTTCTATAGGAATGCGCTACAATGCCTTGTAATCACACAAGAATGTACATGGATGGTTCATAACCACGTATAAATGCACAGAAATGTTTTTTAATAATGTTGGAGTACTTTATAATCACATAATAATATGCAAGAATGCTTCATAATCACACAAGAATTCATTGAAATGCTTCGTAATCATGAATGAATGCTAAAAAATGCTTCAAAATCACCGAAGAATGCATCGCAATCACTTAAGAATACTTCATAATCATGCAAGAGTGGTTCAAAGTCATGTAGGAATGCTTCATAATCTTGCTAAAATGTGGAGGAATGCTTCGTAATCATTTAGGAATGCGCAGGAATGTTGTGTAGTCATGCACGAATGTGCAGGATATGTTCATAATCATACAGGATGTAATAACCCATTCCTACAAAATGTTTGAAGAATTTTTATTTGAAGGGTTGACTGAAGTTTGAGTTTTGGTATAGTTAGTGGCCCAATGTTGAGTTCTCGCCACGTGTAATTTTTTTTTATTTTAACTTTGATAATATCCAGCAGAGCTTATCGATATGAGTCCATAAATATGCAACACGTCTAAATCAAAGTTACAGTATATGAGATATGATTAATGAAAGACAATGAAAAAATTGTAATTTTTTCAACTTCTTAAAAAATTCTAGAATTTTCTTTTCTTTTCTTTTCTTTTGTCTTCATCACCCGACACCCTCCTCTCCTCACTTCTTCTTACAGCCGCTCCAAAACTAGCCATTATTGAAGCTTGCCACCATCACCATTGTAACTCCCCCTAACTGAATGTTGCAAACCCGATATAGGGGATATTACTTTCATAGCATGTGACGTAAAATAAGACCAATTTTTTTTCCTCTTTACTTTGGATCTATAAAATAATACTAACTTTAAAATTAACGAAATACCAATAATAATGATATTAATAGTATATCAAAAACAATACCCACATGTAAAGAGAAACTTAATAAATAACTTGGTCTTATAAACTTATTAAACAGAGTATTGTAGATTAAAACATAGCATAGCGGAAGCATTTTATTAACTTTGGATCATGTAGATCAACACAGCCGAACACCACCTCTCAAATTTCCGAATTTCACGTTCCATTTAATCAATTTTCAGTGTCATTACCTACACACATAAGCAAACAAGAGTGAGTGACAAGTCACCCAGTAAGTTCCACAATGCACACACACACAACGTGGAATGCTTATGCTTATTCATGAATCGATGCATACTTGTTTACTTTCAAATAGTTGCATAGTCCAAACCAAAATTTCTTTATTTAGATTGAAAACAAAACCACCGTTGTAGGACTTTTATACACATATCCATGGGAGCTACTACCCGTCGATAATCCATAAAATTATCCCTTGAATAGTTGAGTAGCATATCTCAAGAGACTTCAAACCATAAAGAAGCGTATGTGCATAAGTGGGGTAAAAAGGACAACTTGCATCCTAGTTATGCAAGTAATAATTGATGCCAATAACTCCAACCAAAGAGTATTAGGCAAAACCTCATTGTGATCCTTAATGAGTCCTTCCACATACACAAATCCGCTTACATGTGGCCATGTAAAACCTACAACTTGGTCGAATCCAACAAAACCAAGATTTCTCTTGTGCGGCTTCAAACATACATACAAAAGCCCCATATTAAACTTGTCAAATCTGCCTACAAGGTGTTTCCTTTAAAAACATACTTTACTTACCAATAAATCTTGAAGATGTACATTTCTTGTAAAATCGAATTTCATATTTATGTTTGAATACACATGCTCATGCTTCTATACTTGTGATCATACTTGTTTTACAAACTAAGAAACCAATTGTACATGCATTTATCAATCCATCATGTCCAAAACATATATTTCATATAGGTTTTAGTTATCTTCAATCACGAGTAATACATTCCATAACATGCATACCATACAAATTTCATATAATTCCATAATTTCTAGTAATCTAAATTGCAGAATAATTCATATATAACATGCATGCTAAATTTTCAGTAAGGTTTTACATATGAATATACCAAGTACTACACAATCTAAAGCATATTTATAACATAATTTCTATATATTATCCTTTAGTGCATAACCTAGAAAATTTCAGCAAACATAGTATGGATTCAAGTTCAATTAAACATATTTATTTGATGAATTAATCAAACTATTGTGCTCAGAATTTTTCAGCAAGTATTTCTTAATCCAAAATACAATTGTGACATGATTTTGACATAATATCATGCATATAAATGTCCAGAAAATTCCAGTAATATAGTATAGATTCAAACTTATTTGAAACATGAATATTCAGTGGAGTACATAGCTAAAATGGCTAAAATTTTTCAGCAAACAATATCCCTTCATAATTTGTTTTAGAACACATGTATCATAAAGAAAATTGTTATTGTTTTTTCAAAACAATTTACAGTTGTAAAAAATATTCATTCCTAAACATGATCAACCTTAATTTAATGTCCAACATGAATAAAAATTCAATCTTGATATGCATGTTAGGCATGAAATATTGATAATTTTATGTCATACTTATTGCTTATTATTTCTTAGTTTGCATTAAATTATCGTGGAAAGATACTTAATTTTGTGTGTTTCTAAATTTAGGTGAAAGAAGAAGAATCTATGGAAAACAATCATATAATTGGATTCCTTGGGTTAAACTATGGAGGGAACCAAGATGTGAGTGTAGTCGGACTAAGATTTTAGAAGATTAAAGTTTTAATTTAATATCCACCGTTGATCAAGAGAGATAAATTGAAGATCCAAGGGTCTACACTCATCCAAGTGATGGCAATCTAAGACTTCAAAAAGGAAAAGGAGTTTCTCTTCTTAGTTCCTTATTGGCTAGTTGACTTGTTGACTAGTCAAACTTTAATTTTATTGGTTGATTTATTTTTAATGAAGCACATGATATGTCACATGCTTCATTTAAGGGTAAATTAGAATAATTAAGTATTCTTTTTAGAAGGAACTAGAGAAAAGGAAAGTCTTGTTCATTAGTTTTTCTTCTTCTTCTCTTTCTTTTTAATTTTGTGAACATGTTTTCAATTGCTATGGATTTTGAGTTTAGTTTTGTCATGAACTAACTTCATAGCCAGGGTTATGATGTAGCCCTAACGATGAAGGTTTAATTATGTTGTTATGCAATTTATTTAATTAGTAGTATTTTTAAAAAATCATTGTTGTTCTTAAAGCATCATAGGCTTGATCTCCATGATTATTCTTAATAATATTTTGAGCTTGGAAAAGGATAAATATTGTGGATCTACAATGATTTACATGATTGCATAATTGATTGGAAAATAGTTATGTTTCATGCCATGTTTATATGCTTAATATTTGCTTAATGAGTTTGCATAAGTAAGTTTATGTCCGGAAGGAATAGGTTATGTATGTGAATATTATCAATTGTGTGTGGAAACAACTTTTGATTACCTTTGTGGTTAAATGTGGTTAAAAGGATTGCTAATTAAATTAATTCGCATGCCTAGATAAGTAAATTGGAGTAGTTAGTGGTGAAGTCAATGCCCTAGTGTTTCAAAATCATTGAATACATTCTCTTGCTTGAATTTGACTTGGTTTTACTTAATTACTTTCTCGTTAATTATTTAGTTTAAAAATTGTCATAAAAATTTGTAGTTCAAATATTACCAAAAACTTGATCAACATTAATGCTTAACAATTAATCCCTTGGGTACAATATCCGATATTTAGATCACTTTATTACTTGAAAACGATTCGTATACTTGCGAGTTGATTTTACATAACAATGCACAAAGGGATTGGCCATAAAGGGGTTTACGATTCAGTGTGTATTTTTTTTATAAAAATCAACACTTTTCACGTAAATCTATGTGATTTTCAGTAAAATAATAAAACTCATTCCTATATCAAAATTTTTCAGCACACTAATCTATATGGTCATGCATAAATTATTAATTCAATCCATAGAAAATTATTGGAGAAGAAGAGAGATTTGAACAATTAAAATAAACAACAAATAAACATGAAACTTGTCTTGATCTCATAAAATTTCTGTCAATTTTTTCTAGGGAATTTCAACACCTAGAGGAGAAGAGAATTGTAGAAATTTTTTCTTCTTAGACGCCTCTTAATTTAAAGACAAAACTCTAGTCAAAACTTATCTTATTTAATAGCTCTTGCTTTCCTTATTTCATATAAGGAAAGTATCAATCACATAATTGTCAAGGAATGCCAATTAAAAATTAATAATTTAAATATCAAATACACACATAAATGAGTGTCAACCTTAGAGACACACACACACACATACATGCTGCCACTAGATAATTTACACACACAGAAACTCAAAAATTACTATTGAATTCGACAACATGTTAGGGGTTTGTCACTGCACCTGACTCTGCACTTGACATGCACGGATTGTAGAATTGCCAAGCTTCAAATAACGTTAGGCACCTATCATTGCACCTAACATTGCGCCAAACACTTTTTGGGGTTTGAGGGGGGAAAATGGAGAACTTTGAACAATGTCAGGTGCCTATCATTGCTCCTGACATACTCTGACTTTGTGTCACGTAGTGTTTCACAAACTCGCACATGTACACTTATGCTCAAGCACACAAGTAAAAATTCACAAATAAACGTACCATCACGTAAATTTTGAAGGAAATTATTACTGTTCACCCCTCCTAAAATGAAATTTTGTTCTTGAAATTTTGCTCAAACAGGAAGTAAAACTTACCTGAAAACAAACTCGAGTACATGGATTTTATTTCATCTTTCTGTTCCCATGTTTCTTTTTCCACAGCATGATTTCCCCAAAGAACTTTAACCAAAGGAATGGTCTTAGTCCTTAGCACTTGATCTCTTCAATCCAGTATTTCCACCGGCTTCTCTTCATATATATGATCCTCACTTACTTCTAATGGTTCAAACTGTAGCACATGCAATGGGTCATGCATATTCTTCCTCAGCATAGATATATGAAACACATCATGTAGACTTCATAAGTTTGGCAGCAAAGCCAGTCGATATGCCAATTCACCAATCTTTTCCAAAATCTCAAATGGTCCAATGTATTGTAGACTTAACTTTCCTTTTTCTCAAACCTCATAACACCTTTCATCGGTGCTACTTTAAGAAAGACCTTGTCTCCCACATCGAAACTCAGATCCTTACGTCGATTATCAGCATAGCTCTTTTATCTATCTTGAGCAACCTTCATTCTTTGTCGAATTCTACTTATGATTTCACTTGTCTGCTGTAGAATCTCAGTCCAAGTAGCTTTCTCTCGCCTACTTCAATCTAATGAGTAGGAGATCGACACTTTCTCCCATACAAAACTTTGTAGGATGTCATGCCAATAGTTGCATGATAGTTGTTGTACGCGAACTCCACCAATGGTAGATGCTTCTCCCAATTCCTTTGAAAATCTAGCATGCAAGCACATAACATATCTTTAAGTGTTTGAATCGTTCTTCTGACTGACTGTCAGACTAAGGATGAAAAGCGGTACTAAAGTTCAATTTCGTTCCCATAGCCTTATGCAAACTCTTTCAGAACAAAAATGTGAACCTTGGATCACGATCAGACACAATTGAAACAGGCACTCCATGAAGTCTCACAATCTCGTCAACATAAAGTTGCACCAACTTTTTCATAGGATGTGTCATATGCATAGGTAAAGGCTAGCAAGGTAAATGGATTTAGAAAAAAAAGATCCCATAGCCCATACAAAAGCAGTGAACAGTATTGGTAAGTCAGTCCACTATTACCCATATTGTATTATTACCATCTTGAGACAATGGTAATCCTACAACAAAGTCCATAGTGATATTTTTCGACTTCCATTCAGGAGTTATCAAAGGTTTAAGCATACCAGAGGGTCTCCGATGCTTAATCTTCACTTGCTGACACGTTAAACATTGCTTCGTGAACTTCCAAACCTTAGAGTTCCATCTTCAGCGAGATTAAACTCAGGCCTCTTTCCTTGAATAACTTCTTCCTTGGTCTTCTTTAAACTTACATCTCTTACTTATTCTTCCTTAATCTTGTCAACTAGTGACGGTTGTACTTTGAGTGTAAACAACATGTATAAATATTGGTTAGGGACTAACTCAATATCCATTCTTCTCAAGTCTTCCAAAATATGCAGTTGCGTAGTAATTAGATTAACATTAAAATCAGCATACTTTCTACCCAAAGTTTCGGCTACTGCATTGGCTTTTCTAGGATGATAATTGATAGAACAATCATAATCCTTAACCAATTCCAACCATCTTCGTTGTCCCATGTTTAGCTCTTTTTGAGTAAAGAAACACTTCAAACTTTTATGGTCAGTGTAAATATTACACTTCAAACCATAAAGGTAATGTCTCCAAATCTTCAAGGCAAAGACAATAGCAACTAACTCCAAATCGTATGTCAGTTAATTGCGTTTATATGGCTTTAGCTGTCGTGATGAGTAAGCAATTACCTTCTCATTTTGCATAAGCATACAGCCCAGTCCCTTCCCAGAAGCATCACTATAGATCATAAACTTATATTTTCTGTTAGGTATAGTGAGTACAGGGGCCATAATCAATTTTTCTTTAAGTTCCAAGAAACTTTTCTCGCAAGCCTCAATCCAGACAAATTTCACATCCTTTTTCATCAATTATGTTAACAGAATAGTAATCTTTGAAAAACCTTCCACAAACCTTCAGTAGTAACCAGCCAAACCTAAGAACTTTGAACTTCTCCTATGTTTGACGGTCTTTCCAATCTTGCGTAACCGCAACTTTATTTGGATCAACTTGTATCCCTTCCTTAGACATAATGTGACCTAAGAAAGAAATCTTCTTAAGCCAAAATGTGTGCTTCTTGAATTGGCATAAAGTTGCTTCTCACGTAACCATTGTAACACAACTCTTAGATGTTCTTCATGCTCCTCAACACCCTTGGAATAAACTAGTATATCATCAATGAAGACAATAACAAATTTATCTAAGTAGTTATTGAACACTCTATTCATCAGGTTCATGAAGGCAGCAAGTGCATTGGTTAGTCCAATTGACATAACCAAAAGCTTATAGTGCCCATATCTTGTTCTGAAAGCACTCTTCGGTATATCCGCCTCTTTTATCTTCAATTGATAATAACCATATCAAAGATCAATCTTTGAGAACACATTAGCTCCATGTAATTGATTAAATAACTCTTCAATCCTCGGTAACGGATATTTATTCTTGATCGTCACACGATTCAATTCTCTATAATCAATGCACAGTCACATTGATCCATCATTCTTCTTCACAAACAAAACAAGTGCTCTCCATGGGCAAACACTTGGTCGAATAAAACCTCATTCCAAAACCAATTATTTCTTGAATTCTTTCAACTATGCAGGTGTCATCCGATACGTTGCCTTAGATATCGGTACAATTCCTGGCAAAACATCGATATTAAACTCCACCTCTCGATCAGGCGGCAACTGTAGTAGTTCTTCTAGAAACACATCTAGAAATTCATTTACAATTCGGACGTGTTGAAGGCCTTGAGCATCTACATTCATGTTGAATACATGAACCACAAAACCTTGACAGTCTTTTCATAAACTTCTTCGTGCTTGCATTGTAGAGATTAATCATGCCAAAAGGTTAGCCTTCGTACCCTTGAATTCAAAATAGTGTCCATCAAGTGGATTAAAGAGAACTCGATTCTCTTAACACGCAATTTGAGCTTTATTTTCAGACAAACAGTTCATACCAAAAATAATATCAAAATCATACATATCAAGCACAATCAAATCCACAAGTATTGTATTGCTTCCAACAGAAACTTCACAAGACTTAAACATAGAATTAGCACACATACTAACACCTGATGATGTTGCCACTTGAAATACAGAGTCTAATCTTGGCGGTTTCACTATCATCTTAGACGCGACTTGGCTTGATATAAAGGAATGCGTAGATCATGAATCAAACAAAGCATAAGTCTTGAGATTACCCAATTAAACCATACTTCCAATAATAGAGGGGTCTTTCTCTGCTTCACCACTAGTCAATGCATACACTTGTCCTTGAGTCAGTTTTTACTCCTTAGGAGCCTCCGAACAATCCCAATCCATGTGTCTAATCTTTTCGTACCTAAAGCATGTGCCAGTCTTCTTAAAACACTCTCCAGAATGATACTTCTTACATATAGCACATAATGGGAAATCCTTCATTTCACCATTATATTTATGCTTCTTCTTTCCACCTTTATGTCCATATTGTTTCCTCTTATTATTATTCCAAGACTTCTTTTCGTTGTTCACTGACTTAGTCTCAGTTATAAAATCATCCTTGGCTATAATCTCCGCCCTTTCTAATACCTCAACATAGGTACCGAGTTGTAGGACAGCTCTAACTTTGTAGAGATCATGCCATAAACCCGCTTCAAAATGTCTCACCTTATGTTCTTCAGTGTCCACCAAGTGCGGAGCATACCTTGAGAACTCATCAAATTTCTATTTGTACTCTACAAGCAATAGATTTCCTTGAGTTAAGTGAATCAACTCCGCTTCCTTCTCATTTCTCTTCACAAATGGAAAATACTTCTCCAGAAATCACTCCTTGAACCTAGCCTAAGTCATTGGGTTTTCAGCAGTATCGTAGGTCCTCTTTGTTAAATCTCACCAATGACTTGTGCCTTTCCCAAGTATTAAAAAACTTTTTACATCTCGGAACACAACATCAATGTGATAATCTTTTCTATCTCCCTTATCCATTCTTCAGCATGCAATGGATTTGGAGATCCTTCAAAGGCCGATGGGTGTAGTCTTCGAAAATGTTCCACTACATTTGTAATCCCATCTTATTGCACTCGATTTTGTGCAACCATATTTGTCATTACTTGAAGAAAATTTTGCATCATTGCTTCAACATTAGCTCCCTCACTAAGACTCGCTAGTCTAGGTGGTCGTACCATCTAAAGAAAGAAAGCACGTATAACTTAAACATAATCACCATATCATGTGGCCACATAACATATAATTTCTTTCCTTTAAGAAACCACACATAATTTGTACATAATCATATAGAAGTAAATATCCATACTTTATTCAAAAATCAAATAACGTTTAATAATGTTTATCACATTAAAGTGATTCAAGTCAACACATAAACAACTACGCAACCAAAAAAAAAACTCCAAGTAAGTTTAGGAAAATAAATCCTAACTCCTATTCCTCACTTTAGGAATCATCATGAAACTCATCACTATGATAATGGGGTGGGGTCTTAGGGTCCTCATCCTCATCAACATCGGAATCCTAGCATAACTCATCTCAAAATCCATATCCTTAAGTTTAGTATCAAACAATGAGCATCAGAAAGGATCAAAGTCTTCTTTTTCCAATTCCTTCATAAACTTTCTTCTCACTGCTTCGTCATACTTAAGCATCTCCTCTCGTTCCTTCTTATAGTTTTCTTCACTAGTGAACCAAGCCGAAGAGGTTCTTCGTAGCGCATCTCTAAACCTGCACATGTACTCCCAGACTAGAACCTATTGTTCTTCATCAAGTATCACGTCAAATGCGGCATCCCATTTGCGCTTGTTAACCTCCAATTCATCTTTTTAGTCAACTTCCTCCGAATCACTTAATATAATAGGATCGTCCTTCGAACCTTTCTTAGGAGGTTCATAATGTGACTCAACATCACTTACCTTACCAGAAGAGCAACTAATCTTTTCTACCATCTTTACAAATAAAATACATAGTCTCAACATATTCATGTAAAGATAATCATATAAAACAAACATAAAGCATGTACCTTAGGATCCCGAAGGGGTTCTCAGCTTGCATGATCCAAATACATTTTAAATAAGTCATAAGTCTTTTAGAAAAATAGGGTTTGAAAGAAACGGGGCTCTGATACTAAAAGTTGTAACACCCCCTAACCGAACCTTACGGACCTGATCTAGGAAATGCTACTTTCATAGCATGTGACGTAAAATAAGACCAAATTTTGTTTTCTTTTCCTCTTTACTTCAGATCCATAAAATAATAATAACTTTAAAATTAATGAAATACCAGTGATAATGATATTAATAGTATCTCAAAAACAATACCCATATGTAAAGAGAAACTTAATAAATAGCTTGGTCTTAAAACTTATTAAACAGAGTATTGTAGATTAAAATATAGCATAGGGGAAGCATTTTATTAACTTTGGATTATGTAGATTAGCACAACCGAACACCACTTCATAGATTCCCTAAGTCCACGTTTCATCTAATCAGTTTTTAGTGTCATTACCTACACATATAAGCAAATAAGAGTGAGTGACAAGTCACCCAGTAAGTTCCGCAATGCACACACACAAAATGTGGATTGCTTATGCTTATTCATGAATCGATGCATACTTGCTTACTTTCAAATAGTTCTTGTATAGATCAAACCAAAATTTTTTTATTTAGTTTGAAAACAAAACCACCGTTGTAAGACTTTCATACACATATCTATAGGAGCTATTACTCATTGGTGTTCCATAGAATTATCCCTTGAATAGCATAGCAGCATATCCCAAGAGACTTCAAGGGATTTGAATAGCTGAGATTATTTAATGGTTAACTTAATTTGATTTCTGAATTCAAAGGCTTTGTATATATAGTTCTTAATCATGTGGGGTATGAATTTTGGTTAGTTGGATTGAGTTTAATATTTTAAAGGCTCAGTAGCTTGAGTAGATCCTGCGTGGGAACGTTTGACTATTTAGAATGGATTTCGGATTAGGTACTTTACTACAGTTAAAGCCTTTCTTTGGAGATGAGTTTATTCCTCCTCCGGAAGAGACCTTGGCTTAAAAGTGAATCCGTAGAGTTGGGTCTCAAGGCTTTTGAAATGGACATGCAAAACAAAAAGAAAAACTACTTCTCTAGAGAAGTCCTCCGGAGATGTCCTTATAGCATAAGATTCCTTCCTCCGGAGATTCCGTTGACGGCCTAAAATCGCTAAACACCAAATTCAAGGCCTGTCCACTTGACAACAACCTATTTAAATAGCACCTCAACGTCTCCTTCAAGTTTTTTGTAATGTTGATGTTGAGCTGAGCCGGAAAGGTCTCTGGACATAAGATTCCCCATCTATTATAGCGCACAAGCACGACGACAAAATTTTTACAGTTTAAATCTATTTCAAAAGCAAATAGAGACTCTCAAGGAGAAATAGTTTAGGGGAGTAAAAGCCACGCACTATTAGTTAACAACTTGTAAGCCACAGATTATAACAACGTGGTAAATATCAAAGAAGAAGCTTTTGACAAAATAAACAAAATAAAACCTCTTTGGACACAGATTTGAAACTAAAACAGTTGGGACTTTATAAAATAAAGGAATATTCTTTATGAAAAAAGTAAGAAAAAGCAAAACTGAAAAGAAGAAAAGGAAACTTTTTTACAAAATTACAAGAGAAAACTTTTGAGACAAAAACTTCGTAAAAAAAAGGTGGCCCCTTTCCCATTTTCTCTCCTTCTCTTTTAAGTTGCACATACAAAGGTATTTATTGAAGAAAACTCAGTAAGATGTGTATGAGATGAAGAGGATTTTTCACTTACCTACACCCAAAAGGCCCTAAGACTAAAGGCATGACTTCCTTTATGGAAAACAACTCATTTTGTTCACTTGGTCACTTTAGAAGCATTTCATTTTTGAAAAATACCTAAGAAAATCCAAAGGTTTTCTTGGAGGATTTTATTTCAGAAAACAGCCCATTACATGGATGAAAGAGACAACAGCTCTCAAGAACGACCTCCAAGGTAGTTCACATGGGTGTACTATGTCATTCTCCAAAAATAAAGCTTGAAGATTCCTTTGGGAAAACTTTGCCTTTAAACTTTGTCATTTGTGATTTTTGAAGATAGCGGGAAAACAGAAATGGAAGGAAGAAAGATAGTAGAGAGAAGATAAAGAGAAGAGAATAGAAAAAGGGAAGAGAGAGAAAGAGAAAATATCTTGGAAAAAAAAGAGGTTTATGGCTTTCATATGATGGGTAAAAGAAAGCATGGTTTTTGTGTTTATGAGACAACCTAGCACACTTGCTTTTTGACTAAGTCAAACTCTCTTAAAGGCATTTTTTTTTCAAGAGAGCATCCAAAAAGAAGTATATCCAAAGAGTAGTAGATTTGGAGAAAAGTATATTCAGAGATAAATACATCCGGAGGAAAATAGATTTGGAAAAAACACCAAAAGTTGAAAATTCAAACTTCGAAAAATCAAGACTCAAGAAAGGAAAAGACTTAGACTTATAAGACACTCTTTATTTAAATTAAGTAAAGATATTTTGAATTAAAATCAAGTATAATAATAATAATAAAAGAGAGCAAAAATAAGTTTATTAAATAATTAATTTTCCTTCTTCCCCTTAGTGGGTGTAAACATGAAGATATAAAATTTAAACTTTGTAAAACCATTGGGCCCCAAGCAAGTAGGTTTAACAAATAGTCTAAATAATACATAGTAAACAATAAAAATGGCTTGCAAAATTACTAACCTACGGATTTAGGATAATTTATTTACACTAGTGGGCTCAAAACCCTTCAGTAAGCTAGCCAGTATAAATAAATTAGCCTAAATCCTACTCTATAGTTTTTATACCAACCAAACTATACCTCTTTGAAAAGCCCCATTAATGGTCTAGGCTCATTTCCTTACTAAAATCAGTCTTTGAGTGCTTTATAGGCTTAGTAGGCTACTAATTTCAAATCAGTCACTAGCAATACTATCAATGAGTGGATTAATACTTTTTTTTTATCTTTACGTATATTTATATTTATTTTATTTCTAAATTTATCATTAGTTGAGTTTATCTCCAAGTCTATATTAGTATATATATATATATATATATATTCATTTGAACATGAAGGTAAAATTGATCAATTGATTTTATAGCATACATGTATAATCTTATTTCGAGAAAATATTTTGAATATTTGGATTATCAAATGTGGTTTTGAGAAAGCTGTATTGATTTGATTTCATATCGATGAGGATGTTGTGAGGGAATTTTATATTAATGAGATCTTGAAATATTTTATCTTTTAGCTGAGTACACCATATATCAATCTATCACAACTATTGGTAGTGATGATATATATATATATATATATATGTTTTGTTCCCCTGCATGGTCATGAATGACATGAGACTGAAAGATGATTGATTTGTGTTTCGTCTCCCTTACTTGTTTATGTGTGAGAAGAGGCTGGACAACGATCCTCCTCTACTATGCCTTGGGACGCCAAGTACAATATGACATAGGTCTTCCCTCCTCGATCCCCATTTGCTACGCCTTGGGACTGTAAGGGTAGTTGGATGTAGGTCCCCCTCCCCCTATGACTAAGGATTGATAACTCAGCATATCTAGATTAATTGATGTGGATTTTTGATATATAAATATATGTGTGAGCATGTTTTTAAATCTTATTGTTGAGTGTTCTTCAAACTTTAAATTATATTACAAAATATACAAATAATTATTTTATGAAGATTTTTTTAATTTTAAGATATATTCTTGTAATATAATATTTGTGTATTATTTCATGATTCTCAAAGTTTTTTTTTAATTATATTTTTATTACTAATCCAGTCATTAAGCGTGTCTCTCATAATTATATTTATTGTGAGATTTTCAGTAGCATTTGTTATAGTTATTGGACATATTTGAACTGTATTTCCATTGCAGGTACAGATTAGGTTGATTCAAGTTTTAATAAAGGTTGTACTGACATTTTGATAGAATTTTCAAAGGCGGGATCCATTTCGAGTATAGTCCTGCCATAAAAATGTGCAACAATGCTTCGTAATCACGCATAAATGCACCGAAATGTATCATAATTACACAAGAATGTTGATATATCTCGTTTGCCTCACACCAATAATTAATTATTAAAATTACCAATCTTATAGTATAGGTAAGTCAAGGTCGAATCCATAAGAATTGTTGATATTTTAATTCTGAATTCAATAATGCTAATGAAAGAAGAGGGAAAAATTTCAATGTAATCAACTAATAACAACTAAAAGACAGAATTAAATAAACTATAAAGAATAAGTAACGAAACTTCGGTTCAAAGTAATTCCAGATTATCAATTCATATAGATCACAAGCAATAATAATTAAATTCCTTATCCAATTTGACATCAATAAATGGTACAGCCATTCTATTGTAATATTTCTTCAATGTTGAATAACCCAAAAACGTTCATAAGTACTTCCTAACTATAAAAGGTTAAAAATTAATGTGACTTTATTCAAATCAAAGTTTCTTTAATGATTGAGAACTAGGTAAACTATGCAAACGTTGCGTAATTTTAACCTAACCTATAATCTTCAATTTATTAGTATCAAATTACGACTTAAATCTAATTAGCATGGATTCAATTAATATATAAAATCTGCGGTATGATTATGAAATTTTGACTCGGAAGCTCAGAAGAAGATAGAATGAATAATAAATTCAATTGATATGAATTTGTGTGTTCAAGTTTCACGCATACAAAATTGACAATTGAAAATAACTTCTACCTAAAGAGAAAGAATTTACCTGCTCATCCATGGAATTTTGCAATCCTCGATATTGTTTTCTATTTTTCTGTGTACCACTAACGAGTGAAGCCCTATTTACATTAGTCATAACCCTACTTGTCTAGCACTTAAAACCCCAAATTTCTTAAATTCACCAGTTATTATACCATATGAAGTCAGGCATCTGTCATGGGACCTGATATTGTGCCTAACTACCACTTTGTTCCTCACTTCAAGTTGCTTCTAAACGTGTGTCTCCTTGATACATGTCAGGTACCTGTCATTGGATCTTACATTACATGGGTTGTTTGCTTCACTACTTCTCTTTGCAGCACCTTAAGCCTAATGTCAGGGGTTTAACATTGAACCTGACTTGTCTTGGGCTCTTTTATAAATTTAGTCACATCTTTGGTATTTCCAAGTTATTTCTCTTTCCAACTCAATTAACCTCACATACATAATAAATCAACATTAGTTTCAATTCCATAAAATAAAACACACAAGAGTTAATTATTTGATTAAATAAAAAAATAACTAAATGGAAACCCATCAAATACCCTCACAGTTAAGCCTTGCACGTCTCGTGTAAGCATTTGTTGTCTCCCTTCCCCCTCTTCAAATAACAAAACCATTCACGTAATACACTTTATGAAGAAAGACATAATCACTCAATCAAATAAAATAACACAACAAAATCAAGGTCATTTGACATTCTTCATCATAATAGCAGCTAAGATTTATCTAAACAAAATTACTAGCTCTGCAAACTATCACTGAAATCTCTCCAATCACTTGAGTGTTTAAATAGATTACGCACTAACTCAAATTCAATGAATGAAATTATGCTACCATATGCTTGTCAATTAGTCTAATTTCCACTACTCAATATACATTCCAACAGAAATCTGAAAGTCTTTTATAAGGTTGTAATGGGGCTAGGGTCAAAGGTAGGGAAAAAGAAGTAATGAAAGGCTAAACAATAAAATAAATAAGATATTAGCAACAAAATTAGAGTAAATAACCCACCCTTCAAACTATTTTAACACAACTCTACCTCCCAACTTCCCATCAACCAAGAACACCAAAACGTTTAACTATTGTCACTCATTTTGATTGAACTTTAACTATTGCCACTCATTTTGATTGAACTTTCTTTTTTTTTTTTTTTTTTTGTAATACTGAATTTCTTTTTTTTTTTTTTTCCAACTTAATATCCATCAAATCTTATTGTTCTCTGCGCAAGATTGCATGCAAAATTTAATCTCTTTTCCTCATCTAACTAATGGTTCAAATATCTCAACACCCAACTTCTTTAAAATTTTACACTTTACAAACAAAACTGAACTGAAGTCCCCATACCCCTACACTTATTTCATAAAGGCTATTAATATGAAGAAAAATACCAAAAAGGCTCAAATGGGCGGACTAAGGATTAATGTAAGGGTTGTCTATTTAGGCTAGTGGCTAAAGAAAAACAAATGGCTTTAATATGTCAAAATAAGTTCGAAAGTAACAAAATCTAACATGAATAATACTCACATAATTAACAAGAGATCTATTAGGCTTAAAAGCTCACTTAGGCTCAAGTTTACTGAACTAGCTCTTTTGATTGAATTCAGTTAACTACCATTACAATGTTCAATCAATTACACCACCTTAACTAAGCAAGTCATTCATTAAATTTATGTTCTTATTTATCTCCACTAATGAAACAAACACTTGCTTGGTCAATGTATTCAAAAAGAGAAAAGAACAAGTTATAAAATATGCCTAGAATCAGTCAAAATTAACCTAATGTAATGCAAAATAATAATAATAATAAAAAGAACAAAGTTAAAAAAAATATGCAAAATAGAAATTAAACATAAATAAACAACCTAAACCTATAACCTCCCCCACACCTGAATTACATTGTCCTCAAGGTGTTAAAAGTAAAACTTAACATAGAAAAATAAAGAAATAAAGACTAGAAAAAAGAAACTCCCTAAATACATTTAGAAATCAAGAAAGAGGAGGATGAAACCAATCAAAGGTAGCCGTAAGTTGCTCCACCTAGTGCTAAATCTAGGCCTCCACAACCCCTTATCGTGCCACCATGGTACTCTATCCCTTAACTAAGCCTACGTAGATGCTCTCTATCCTTTGCAAGGCATGATGCACAGACAATTCATGAGAAGAATGAATAGGTACACCAGTAGAAGTGGAAGGCATCGCAGTAGAACTCGGTGCAACCTAATGCTCCTCATCATCATAATCCATAACCCTAGACATATCATTGTCCTCCCCCATCACATCTATTCCAAAAAACTCAAATAATTTTGGAAGCATTACAAAGAAACACAATGATTTGCCCTTCGCTTAGATCAAACAAAATTACGAATGTACACGATAACCATAGAAGCAAATGACACACCTTCTACCCCTTGCAAACCATGTAATATCTTTTTCAAAAAATAAACATCGGTGCATCTAAAATTGCTAGCCCACGAGAAAACGTTGGAGCTAAATGGAAAAAATAACAATTACTGCCCAACAATTAAATCCTTTATCCGAAACACCATATTCTTTGTTACCTAATACCCCGTCCAATAATAATCCAACCTATATAGTGTCTTTTGCATCTTATAATGCCAATCACATGGTCAAAACTCTCAAATGCACAATCAAGAGTCCAATATTCACAACCAGTCTAGATACCATAAAGGAAAGTTTAGAAAATCCAAACTGGAATAGAAGAATATACACTTCAATCTTGAACACTATCTAGCTTGATACCATTTGATGAAATCGTTGATGAGGAGAAGAACAACAAAAAGAGGGATTTTGTAAAGTGGATATTAGGGTAAAAACATCTACTAACCTATGAGTGATGAATCAACGACTTTGCCATGATGTTGCTCAATGTGCGATGCAAGTCAACAATGGGGAAACAAATAACAAGTGTGGGTATGAAAGGGAAAGGAAAAAAGGATAAGGAATATAAAAGGGGAAATGAAAGGTTATGAGTTTAGAAACTAATATGATTTTTTTTATTTTGTTTTTTTTTCTTCATCATATTTTTTAACCAAACAATGTGGTCTGAAGCCTAAATGATGACAAGTGCCATGTCAGACTCTACATTAGGCGCCTGACATGCTGTTGCAAACACTTTGAAAAATTTGGGAGCACCCTTTCACACGTCTCCAAAAATATCCAATGTAGGGTATCTTAGATGCCATATCAGGCGACTAATATGCACCCACTTTTTTTTTAGTAGAAGATGAATAAAAAAGTTATAGGTTGCCTTCCACAAAGAGCCTCTATTTAATGTCGTTCGCTTGACATAGTCATAATTCACTTTAGAAGATGGGAGTCCTAAATTGTATATCATCGATCATCTACTCCTTATTCCTTTCATAGAAAAGCTTCAGTCGATGACCATTCACCTTAAATACTTTCCCTATATCTATACTTTGGATTTTAACTGCACCATGAGGAACCACTTTAGTAATAGCAAAAGGTCCAATCCAACAGGAATGTAACTTACTTGGAATAAGCTTGAACCTAAAGTTACACAATAAAATATTTTGACCAATTATGAAATTCTTCCTTGATAGATGGTTATCATGTACTATATTTGTTTTCTTCTTGTAAATCAAGTCGAAGTTCTTCCAACTCTTGCAATTGAAGCTTTCAATGAGCATCAATAAGATCCAATTCCATATTACATTATCGTACAACCCAATATGCTTTATACTCTAATTCCACCGGAAGATGACACAACTTAGCAAATACCATTCTATACGGAGACATTTCGATAAGAGTTTTATAAGCTATTCGATATGCCCATAGTGCATCTTGTAAATGAAGACTCTAGTCCATGTGATTCGGATTCACCATCATTTCCAAGATTGACTTCACTTCCCAATTGGATACTTTAGATTGACCATTTGTTTGTAGGTAACAACCACTTTAGAATCATTAGTCTTAGTGGGTTTTACTTCCACCAACTTCGAATACACAAATACATGAGAAGAAGGGAAAGGACCCATGAAATCAATACCCTATGTATTAAATATCTCACAAATCAATATAGGAAATTGTGGCATGTCATGCCTATAGGTTAGACTGCTTGTTCTTTGACACTTACCACAATTTTTATTAAAAAAAAAGGGAAAAATAATAAGCATCCCGAAATAATCTAGGCTAATAAAATCCACTATCAAGAATTTTCCTAGCTATATGTTTTGGCCCAAAATGTCCCCCACATGCATAATCATGACAAAAGGTAAGAATAGAGTGTACCTTAGAATTTGGTATACATCGTTAGATAATTTGATCTGAACAAAATTTCCACAAATACGGATTCTCCCAGTAATAATACTTAGCCTCACTTTTCAATTTATTACATTTGGCCTTACTAAAATCATAAGGCACAATCCCAGTTACTAAATAATTTACTAAGTCTGGATACCATGGAATCTCACCTTGTAGAGCATAGAGATGTTCATTAGGAAACAATTCTTGTAAAGGAAAAGGCTCTACCTCTCTTATTACTCGATTGAGATAATCCGCCACTAGATTTTCAACTCCCTTCTTATCTTTAATTTTAAATCAAATTTTTACAACAATAAATTCCAACAAATAAGTCTTGGTTTTGCCTCTTTCTTTCTAAGCAAATACTTCAAAACTGCATGACAAGTAAATGAGACCAGAATTTTTCTAAGGTAAAAACTATAGCCAAGAGCTCTTTTTCAATTCTGATGTAATTGCACTGAGCCTCATTCAATGTTCATGATGCATAAGGAATCACATAACTATGGTTTCCACTTCGCTATCCAAGCACGACTCCTATTTCATAGTTGCTTGCATCACATATGATCTCGAATGGTAATTCCAAATTTGGTGATTGAATAATTGGTGGGGAAGTAAGTGCAGCCTTTAACTTATCAATTGCCTCCTTGCACTGCTAATTAAAGTCAAATATGACTTCTTAGTGCAAGAGATTTGAAAGTGGCAAAGCTATTTTGGAGAAGTCCGTAATGAATCTGTGATAAATTCCTGCATGACCAAGAAAAGAATAGATTTTCTGCACACTTTTGGGATAGGGTAAGCTCATAATCAAATCTAATTTATCTTTATCGACATCCATACCCTTATTTGAAACTACATGTCCTAAAACAATTCATTTATCAACCATGAATGACACTTTTCATAATTAAGGACCAAATTAGTTTCAATACACCGCTTTAAAACACAAGTTAAATTATCTAAGCATACATCAAAGGAATCACCATAAACTGTAAAATTCTCCGTAAATACCTTAATGCATTGTTTGATATATTCAGAGAAGGTACTCATAATGCACCATTAAAAGGTTGTTGGGGCATTGCAAAGTCTAAACAACATCCTTCGCTAGTACCCATTTTTTTAAAAACAACATGAACTGGACTTACCCATTTACTGTTCAAAATAGGGTAGATAATTCTTACCGAGAGCAAGTTCAAAATGTCTTTTTTTCCTACCTCCATCATTGTTCGATTAAGTCATTTTTGAGCTTGTCGGCTCAACTTGGCATCATCTTCTAACAAGATTTTATGCATGCCAAGTGATAGTCTAATTCCCTTGATTTCAGCTATTGTCCATCCCATAATTGTTTTATGATCTTGCAATATACAAATCAATTTCTCTTTTTGAATTAGAGATAGTCCATTAGTTATTATAGTAGGTAATGACTCCTTATCTCCTAGAAACACGTACTTTAAATGATCTAGCAAAGGTTTTAGCTCCAAATCAAGTGGTTGGATAACATAAGGTAATAATTTGGCATTAAATATTGGTAATTCAAGTCGGGAAAGTATGTGTCTCTCTTAAATAAGTGGCAGAGACTGAAGAGCCATTATTGTTTCCTCAATTTTCTCATTCCACTGATCTCTTAGCAAGTGAGATTTATTCAAGCCTTAATGATGAACAATCTACAACTCAACTTCACCATGAAGTTCAAATGATTCCTGTACCACTTCATCAATAGTGTCAATGAAAAATATTAATTCAGTGTCAACAGGATATCTCATAACGTCAACAATATTGAATTTAATAATCTCCTCATTGAACTCCATCATGAGGGTTCCATCGTAAACATCTTTTTTTGTTATAGCAGTCTTCAGGAATAGTCTACGTAAACTAATTGGTGCAGAATTTTGAAACTTGTCATCTTCCATATTTAAAATGTAAAAATCAGCTGGAAATACCGTCTTACTCACTTGTGCCAAAACATTTTCTACCCTTTCAAGTGTAGGCATTAGACCGATCTGCTAATTGAATTATTATCCCATTTTGTTTCAATAGGCCCAATTGGAAAGTTGCATATAAAGATTGATGCATAACATTGATAAAAGCTCCTAAATCTAACATGGCACACTTAATTCGAGTATTTCCAATGGTACAAGGTATAGCAAACATACCAAGATCTTTACATTTTGGAGAAAGCTTTCTTTATAAAAGGTAGAAATTTTCTCACTTACACTCATTTTCTCATCCCATCTAAGCTTTTTTTTGTTGGTTTAGAGTTCCTTAAAAGCCTTCACATATTGAGGGACTTGCTTGATTGCGTTTATCAGTGGAATATTCACCTCTACCTTCCTAAAGGTTTGAAGAATTTTCTCTCTCTTACTCTTCTTTCTTACTTTTAGTTAACCTACTATGAAAAGGTGGAGAAGTAAACTTATCATATTTACTTATTGTTGGTTTAGGAGTTACCTTTAATAGAGTAGAAGGTTGGACTTCCGTTTCTTTTTCCAAACGTAGCTTTTTAGTCTCAACAATTTCTCTTCCTGTAACGCCCTCTTACTCGAGCCCAAAGACCCGATTAAAGAGTTGTTACCTCGCGTTATTTTCGAAATATAAATATTATGGTTTCTTTAGACAATGTTAATAATATGTAAAAAAAATGTTTTTTTTACTCTTTAAGATCCCTTTTTTTTTAAATAAAAACTTGTTGATTAAAATCAAAACAACCATAATATTATTTCAAAAGTAAACAGTAAAGTAGATGTTTATAAAAACCCACAACGTAAAGAAAACACAGTTTAAATCAAAGTACCATTGCCTAAAGATAATGTAGCAAAATGAGGAAAGTAAATTTACATTACTACTCCAGCTTTCCAGTGCCCCCGTTGCAGCCAAGCTCAAAAGTTTAAGTGTTGGATTTATCTTGTACACATAAGCAAACAAAGGTGAGTAACAAATACTCAGTAGGTTCCCAAATGCATATGCAGATGTGATGTTGTATGCTTTTCAAAACATTCCTCATCTTTCCTCCAAATATTGATTTTTCTTTTTCACTGAGTTTCACTACAATAACAAATCTTTTAAAACATAAATCATGAGCTAAATTTTCAAAATAACTATCATAGGACTTTCTATTTAAACGTAATGTCTAAAAACTCTTCAGTTACGTCGGAGCTAGTTAACTGTCATCAATTGTTATTTTTCAAAGCAACACTCAGACATACTTTCAAGGAAACCAAATTAACTTAATCATTTAGAGGAAACGGTATAAGTGAGGAAGGGACCTGCTTGCATCAACGTCATACAAGTGCTGAGTAATAACCACCACATACACCAATACGCTCGCATGTGCACTCATACAAGAATCTATATCTCCACACTCACTAGTTAGTGGGACCTAAACTAAACGGTTCACCTATCATATCCATATAAGCTCCATCAATTATGTAAGTGCCTACATATGCATACCATGACTAACTATACGTTTTTCAAAAACATATTTTATGCAAAAAAATCAATTTTTTTTTATGTAAAACAGCAGTTTCCATGACGTATTTCTATACGAATGTATGCACGTGATTGCTCGTCGACTAAATACACAGCTACCCTTCTATACTTGAAAATTGCATTCAGTGTCATAAACTACCATACATTGCTCATTCACAATAAATAACCAGATTGGTTATACACATTCACATGAAAATATAAGACAATATCCCTAAATCACTCATACAATATGAATTTATAAATTTGCCTTTAGTAAGAAAATAAAATACCAATTTTACCCGTAGTAAAAATATATATTTCCAATTATACCCTTGGTAATATTGTAAAATTTCAAAAATGCCTTTGTACATATTTCAAAATTACAATAATACCCTTGAAAATATTTCATAATTACAAATATGCTCTTGATAAAAATATAAAATTTCAACTTTATCCTTGGTAGAGAATTAAAATTCCCATTTTACCCTTATTAGTAACACCAAGTTCCTATTTTACCCCTAGATTTTAAAAAAATTACCGTTTTACCCTTAGGATATAAAATAAGTATAAATTAAATAGAAAATATCATTTAAAAGCAAATATACATATTAAACACTATTTTAAATGAAAATGATTTCTTGTAACACTTGTATTTGTGAAAATATATTTTATACCAAAATTATCTTACGCAAGATATATTTTAAAAGGGATAAAATTACATTTATACCCTTATAAACTAATATAAATATATATATACATATAGTTTTACTAGCGCGCGCGCGCACACACACACACACACACATATATATATATATATATATATACACTAACACACATCCACATTGCATACACACACATTCATGCCTACACATGTTCACAAATGCACATTTAATTATATACACCTACACATATTTATATATTTAAAAAAATATATAGGTATATACACACACATACTTATGTAAATTAATTCCTACACTTTTACATGCCCATGTAAAGATTTATCATCAAACTTAAAACACATGGCATTAGGGAAAATTATTAAAAAAAGCCAAGCCATATTTCCCAAATTGCCAAAATGCCCTTTACATGTGAAAAGACCAAAATACCTGTATACAATTTAAAAATTCTATCCATGTCCCACCTACAGCTGAATTCACCATGGTCACAAATCCAACATGCCAAATTTTAATATATCACTTAAAAACCTTAATTAATTAACAAAAGTAATAAATTAAAACAAACCCTAATTTCAACATTTGGGGATTTTCACAACCAACCATAATAAACTCTAAATAAGAGATTCAAGCACTCAAGCATGGAGAATATTAAAAATGCATAGATCAGCAGAAAATTATACCGAAAAACCTTGAAGTCAAACTAAAAGCTAAATTAGTTTGGAAAACCTACCTCTTTTCTTGCTAACTTGCTTGAAACACACTTGAAAACACTTCAATCACCCAAACCAAGCTTCCTAGAATGGTCTTTCCCGGTTTTTCCTTGATTTCCCTTTGTTTTTTCTCCTTTTTTTTCTTTTTTTTTCTCTCTTGAAAATGAAGAAGAAGGTGCTAGAACACTTAAAGTGGTCACCCATACACTTAACAAGGGTGATTGGTTTCTAAAATAATAATAATAATAATAATAGGCTTTTAAAAATATTTAAAATGACGGTATAATTACATTGCTTTTTAAACTACATTTTGGACTGCTTTTCAAACCACAGTCAAAATACAAGCTAGACACTTTAAATACTTATTAAGTGTATAGATAAACCTTCACTAGTCCAGGTGATGACGTAGCAATGACGTGGTGGTCAAAATTTAACTTTGATTGAACTTGACTTTTGGTTTTAACTAGTAGTCAATTGTATCAAAAATGCAAATAAACATTTTCGACGGTGCCAAAAATGCATATGGGCAGTAAAAATTAAGCCAAAAGTAAAAATAAGTAATACTGATAAAAATAAAGAAAATAAATATAAACTTAAAAATGAAAGCCAAATTAGGTACGATTATTACACTTCCACTCCTTAATGCGATGGCTTTCGTTTTCTCCCTTGAATTTATAGGTTGAGAAGGTAATTTTTTAGAATTTTATGCTTCAAGCTTGCTCGTAAAGGTTGCTAACTGACTCATTTACATTTTTTAGATTTTGAATGCTCGTTATCATTTCCTATTGAAATTGTTGCGTATTAGTTGTAAGAGCTTTAACAATACCTTCAAGTGACATACCTAATTTGGGAGCCTTTACTAGTTGTTGTCTTGGCAGATATAGTCGCTGGTAACGGTTCTAATCCTTGTTATTTCCATAGAAAAAATTTGGATGATCTCTCCATCCAGGATTATATGTATTCGAGTATAGATCATATTAATGTTGATATTATTTCATAAAATCACCAACTGCATTAGCTTGTTGAACTAAATCTTCTTCTTACAATGTTGGGCACATATCGGTGGCATTCCCTTGTGTAAAACAAATTCCATATGCCTTAACAGCTTGAGCATTTTTACAACTAATTGTCATACCAAAGAGATTAACTCAGATATTTGGCGTTCAAGATCATAAGTATCATTTACATAAACGACAGTAAGGTTCAAAGACATCGTGTCTATCTTCGGTCAATAAAGTAAATACATTCTCACAATGGAAGATTCAAAGGATAAAACTTACCTATCCTATACAGGCTCCAACCATAGAACTCTATCACTAGAGTCGAGTCTAGTAATCTTGGACAATTCATTCATGTGGGGGATTGTTGGAATTTTAAAGGTTTTAAAATGTTTCAATGTGAATGAATTGTGATTTATTGTAACTTTTCAGTTTTTAGAAAGTTTTAATTATGGAAATTAATGATATGGTTTAATACCATAATTATGTGACTTTTAGTGCTTTTAAAAGTTATATTTTTATATATTATTTTACACTGGAAATACATATGTTTTTTCGTACCTGAGTTTTGAACGAGTTAGAGTCTGTAAGTCCAGTACCATGATAGAGCTAAGGCAATTTTTAAGTTTGTGGAGGGGAATTTTGAAAGTGTTCAATTCAAATTTATGAAGATTCATTGTATTCTGAGAAACGGCTACTCTGAGATCACAGCACTGTATGTGGCGAATTCGTTTTAAAGAAACTATGGTAGCACACAGGCCTTGGATCACTCGGTTAGCACATGAAAAATACCAATTTCAATAGGTTGAATATTATTCCTATAAATCCGGTAAAATTTGTGTTAATTTATTTCGGTTTATACAGTGTGATTTCTTTTATTTACTATACATGTTCTCTATATTATTTTCTAACATTAAGTAACCATTCAACTATGACTCCAATCTCTATACAATCAAATTGGTCTTCAAAAGACTTGCTTTCGTCGACAACGTTCATGTTGAGTATGGATATAGTTTTGCGATCTTGTCCGTTGCCAAAAACTATATGGGTCATGTCCCTTGGTAATTACCAACCTAAAGGACAAACACTCTCGACTTCTTCAGTCTTAACGAGAAAAGCTTTTACAAGATGAACTTCTTCAGTCTTAACGAGAAAAGGTTTTACACGATGAACAAAAATTTGCCGGAAGGTTTGTATGGAAAAGTGATTCAATACATGATTTGTTGAGTGCAATCAAAACAAGGATGGATTGTCATTTTCATCAACAACGAAGAAACAAGCCCACTTATACTGTTTAATCTGTTTTCAGGAGATCACTTCTGACTACTACCTCACTTCCAACTTCCACCATGGACACTACAGTAGCCCTTTTTATCCAGTGGAAAAGAAAAACAAATCTATTTCTTATTGAATAGAATCCACTGATAGTGGACGTACAGAAGCCCTTTTTATCTAGTGGAGAAGAAAAACAAGTTTATTTCTTATTGAATATAATTTACGGAGAGTGAACAGAAGCCTTTCTGCGTCCTCAACAGTTAGATTATTATTTTTTTTTTTTTTGGTCAAAATTACAATTTTCTTAGCTAAAAAGGAGAGACGCGTGATTTAAATCACGACTTCAAAAATATGAATCTGAGGGGCATACTATGTGAGGGGTTCCTAGGCCTTATAGTCGTGTATTCTGTTGGTTCGGAATTGTTGGTGATATACATTCCTTAATATGGGTGATAATGCATATTTATTATCACAAAAAAAGCAGTGAAGAAAAATTATAATATAATTTTGTTTTATTATATTAAATCCCCCTCCTTAATTTTATTTATTTTGTGTTATAAAAAAAAGGTAAATAAGTATTTAACTCGTATAATATTATTATTTTAAACCGTCCTTTACAAATTTACTTTCACTACCTTTTATTCTCAACAATTTCTAGTCATTTAAACAATTAAAACAATTAGCTATTTCTTTCTATTATAAAACAATTTACCCCTGTTTCGTATAGTAAAGTTACGAATACTTATAAATTGTTGAAAATTTGTTTTTATATATCTAATGACAAAATTCACCTCTTTAGTGAAAATTTTGATAAATCTACGCTTACGTGAAATTAATCATTTTTATTAAATAAGGTCTAAAAGTGTCAATTTTGGAAGAAAAAAATTCATAGTTTGACTAACAAATCGATTAAATTGAAAAAATAAAATAAGATGCGAGGGGCTAAACTTTAATTTCCTAAAAGGAATTTAAGCTGCAAAAAAAAAAAAATATACAAGCAACTATTTTAAAATACACCCTCAATAATATTTCATATATATATATATATATATATATATTGTCCCATATTTGATTTCTTTTACAAATAGGGTTTGAAACGAATAAGGCGTCAAAACCAACACATGTTATAAGCTACAAATCCTATTTCTAAACGAAATCAAAGAACTAGAATTAAATTAAAAATATTAAGTACCAATAATAGCACGTCTGTCCAATGCCGACAAGTGTACTCAATCCCATTTATTACTTCAGTTGTATTCAATTTTACAATGTCAGATGGAGGGGTTTAATTTCCTAACTAATAATAATCATAATGAGGCCTTTTTTCATTAAAGAAAAAAAAATAGATTGTCCACAAGTAACTATAGACATCCTATGTTTCAATTGGGATTGTTGATTTTCTTTCGCTTGTCTTCGCAAAGTAACCTTCACTACAACAATTCTAACATATAGCTATGAAACTCTTACTACAGTTTTAATATTTGTTGCTAAAAGATAAGTGTTTAACCACAAAATAATATTTCATAACTGAAATCAATAAATATTAGGGTTAATTACATATAGCACTCTTATATTTTAAGGTCTGTATCAATATGATCCCTATATTTTTAATTTGATCAATATCCACCCTTGCACTTTGTTAAAGTGTGAAATAAGTCCTTCTGTTAACAATCCCGGTTAGATTTAACATTTATCAATGCCACATCATCATTTTACTGAAGTGAAAAAAAAAATCTCTTAAATCGTCCCTTCCACTCACCACACACCTCTACACGACCACCATGGCCACCATCCACCTTCATCCCACTACACCATCACATTTTGACAAAACAACAAATTGATAATTTAAACCCCAAAAATTGAACTCATCATCTTCTATTATAGAAAAGTCAAGCTTATACAATGTTTTTAATTGCATAAGTATAACAAATTCTATTACCCTAGCATTCAAAGTGTAACTAGTACTCAGTGGCTTACAAAAAGAAAGATTATATTGGCAGGGTTGAAGCTTTCTTTAGTGCCTATGGCGGTGGTCTGCCCTTCCCATGGGCCTAGTTTTATCGGTACTTGTTTTGCCATACCCACCATGGGCAGGGCCTTCGAGTTGACTGCTTTCATTCGACCTGTGTCCTTCTCCAACTTCAGGCTTAATCTCCTTGTCTCTGCTTCGGAGATAAAATTGTGCGTAGCACCCGTGTCCACCATCACGCTCCTCGCGACTTTTCCATTGATGGTGGCTTCCACAAACATTAGGCCCTTTTCAGCCACTCTCTTTGTTTCAACCATTTGTTTCTTCATGGCTCCAAGAAATCGAAGCGCTCCCATTCGAGTAGGCTCTTCCTCTTCTTCTTCGGCATTCTCCTCACTTGCCTGTTCCTACGGGCGTAAAGAAGCTTGTAAAGCATTTAAAGCAGTTTTGTGAGGACATTCGGCCACTCTATGTGGTCCGCTACATAAAAAACAAGACATGGGTCTAGGCTTTTGGCCATATGCATTTGAATTGTAATTTGAATTAGAGCTGGACGCTCTTGATGCTGCATGGTCCTTGAAGGAGGGAGGTCTTCTATCACCTCCCCCACTTTTTGTCTGATTCGGCTTGAAGAACTTTATCCCGCTCGTGTTAGGAGTATTGACTTGGTTCCTCTTGCTTCTTGGAAAAAGGACTGCATAGAGGGAGGGACTCAATCGACTGGAGCATAAGCATGGTGTGGGTTTTGGGAGGTGAATTAAAATATTTTTTTGTAATAGAAGGATGATGGGTTTGATTTATGGGTTTATATTATTAATTTGTTTTTTTGTTAAAATATGATGGTGTAGTGGGATGAAGGTGGATGGTGGCCATGGTGGTCATTTAGTGCAGAGGTGTGTGGTGAGGTGTGTGGTGAGTGAAAGGGACGCTTTAAGAGTTGTTTTTTTTTTTTTACTTCAGTACACTGATGTGACATTGATAATTATTAAATTTAACAAAAATTATTAACAAAAGGACTTATTTGACACTTTAACAAAGTGTAAGGGTGGACATTAATCAAATTAAAAATATAAGAATCAAATTGACACGGACCTTAAAATGTAAGGGTATTATATATAATTAACCCTAAATGTTATTCAATTAGCTATGACATAAATATTATAGCAGAATTTTATAGCAAATTTTTAAAACAATTTTGAATTCCACATTTATGCCAAATCAAAAGATGATGTAATACATTATTTAAAATAGCTACAAAATTATTTTATTGGTACAAAATAAATAGTTATAAAATTACGTTACTATTAATTGGTAATAAAATAAAAAGAAACTTAAATAATGTTAAGCTGCAAAATATTTTTATCACTAATTCGTAGAACCAATGTTTCAAAAGACATAAATAAGGCGGCGATGTCAAACCTCAAGCCTTACGAGTTTAGGCGATATTAGACGAAGTCTAGACGTCAAAAGACATTATGCTAGTATATATTATTCTAATTATTATAAGACTACTAAATAAATAAAATAACTTATATTTTGAATATCAAAGTTTATATAAATCTATGTTACTAAATATATATATGCAATTAATATAAATTAGCAAGTACATAATCATATATATTCATGAAAACTTTATACTTTTTAAATTTTTAAAAAAAAATTAGTTCAAAATTATATATACTACGAGTCTATAATTATTTAATAATATATAAATTAATATATAATTTAAGTATCACCGTATTTTAATTAATTTTATTTAACTCTTTATTATATATTATATTTTATTATTTTTAAAAAATAAAAAAATTATATTAAAAAAATTTCTATTTTTTAATAACTTTTTTTATATTTTATAATTTATTAAAAATTATATTTTTAAAAAAATTAATTTTTTTTAAAAAATATTTAATAAAAAAGCTCGCGTCTTTTGACGCTAGACACACATTGAACGGCCTAACACAGTATTAATCATCTTTTATTGAGTATTATTTTAATATGAAATATTTTCTAAACGCCTCACACTTAGCTGCGCTGGACGGTGCTTTTTCGCACCTTTTAAAACGCTGGACAGAACTAAAAACAGCGGCATAATCGTAATTTTACTAACTTATAAAAAATTTGAGATTTTTTTTTTCTTTTTCTTTTTTTTCCTTCTCTCTGAGGCCCTCTGTTTTTTTTCCCCTGACCTTCACCACCCCCATTTCCCTATTTGCAGCCATGTCACCACGTCACAAAAGGAGCTCGCCACCATAGCTGACCAACGCCGCCAGCCCTCGCGCACACCCGCCCCACTGTCCCTGAGCCACGCCGGCGCCGGCAGCCGCCGGTTTACCCCTAAAAACCATTCCCCTTCTTTTTGTTTTCTCTGAACGTCACACTGGATGACACCCACTTGATTTGCTCTTGGATTTTGGCTCCCATTGCATCAGGTCCCATGATCTGGAGTTGGTTTGATGTGTTAAAAAGCTTATGAGCTTGTAAAAAATTGATTTTGCACAGGTGAGGGTTACCAACAAAGGGATGAACTCTGCTTTTTTTTTTTCGAAAATTGGGTACGCACTTTTTTGGTTACTTTTATATTTTCCTCTTCGTCTCATCGAGTCTTATAGATTGTTCCTGATCTAGGGTATAAGCAAGCTTGAGAACTCGTCAAAATCCAAACTTCCGTTGAATTGAGATTGGCGGTGAAGAGAAAGTTCTACACCTAGTTTTTTTCTTTTTCTTTTTGATTTAATTTTTTTCTGATAGCTTGTTTGCTTTTTTTTCTTTTTTTTTTTTATTTTTTAATTTTATTTTTTTCCCTCTCGCCCTGCAGCTTCTTCTGCCACTCCTTTTCAAATTCTCCATGTTGTTATTATATATATTTTTTATTACTACTCATTAGTTTTGTTGCTGCTGTTTTTTTTTCTTCTCTTTTTGCAGCCTTCTTTATTGGCTCATAATGCCAGGTGATAAGAACAAAAGATTGGGGAGGACTTTACAGCGGCCAAAAGCCTTCTCTGTTTGGAACCGCTGCTTCACAGGTTTTCAAATTTTTGTTAATTATTATATTATTATTTAAGTTCTTATTTAGCAAAAAAAAATAAAAAAAATCTTAGTTTTCTTTATTTCCATGCATATTCGTGCCTTTTCTGCAACTGTCCAATCTTAATTTCTAGTAGAAAATTCATTAGACAGTATATTATGTTAAAAGGTCGAGTTGATATGAGAAATTACCTTATTGCATATAAGGCATGTGTGAACACTAAACTATTGGTAAAAACCATTTACTTTGAGTAAGTAAATCAATGAAGGCTCATAATAATCTCTGTTGCAATTGCCACTCAGTATTTGTGCATACAAAGTTACGTTATGCTTGTATTATTTTCGATTGTATGGTGTTTGTGTTTGACCAATGTAAGTTTCAGGAAAAGGAGGCTCGATGAGGTATGTTTGGAAAGGTTTCAACATACATACATGTATATGTGTTATTTGTCATAGGATATGGTGCTAATAAGGTTTTTTTTTTTTGGTCGAATATGGTGCTAATAAGTTGCTACTTGATAGCTAAGCAAATCAGCAGTTTTGAATGTTTGTATTTGACTTACGCATTGAAGTTCCTAATTTGATATTTTGTAGGCAAGCAACATTGTTTCTCCTTAACAGGGTACAAAGATCTTATCTTGGCTTGAAAGGGAGAAGTGCAGCTTAACCAGTTATGGTGGTTGTCCAGGAATGTGAATTTGAAAGTGCCAACTAGATGACAAATTCCGTTGGTGATGGGGAATGAAGATGTACATGTGGTGGTTTTTGTTCATTAGGACATTCTACTCATTTTGGTATAACATTGGAACTTAACCGTCTACTTGTTTTACTTATTTTGCTAGCAGAGTAGGAAGTGAATTAATTAACATAGATGTAGAATTAATATTTAAATCAGAAACTGTAAATACTAAAGCAATGATAAATACATGAGCAAATAAGTGTATAATACTTGAAAGCATCGTGCCAAAATATTATAGGAATAAGTTAAAATACCAATAAATATTAGACAATTTGATGGAAATATAATACAGATAACAGAATGTTTAAATAATGTATCAATCACAATAAATGGAGAAGTATATAGTTTACTACAGACTTTTATTTTAATTAAGATTAGTGGATATAAATTTATTTTAGGATTAAACTTTATTTTATGAAATAATGGTAGTATAATAATAACATTTAATGGAGTGAATTTCTTTAAAAAATCAATATTTGTACAGCCTAAGTTTGAAACTAATATTATTCCATACGAGAAAAAATTAATAAATATAAAAAAAATAATAGATACAGAATTCTTTGATTCATTATTAGAAGAAGATGTAGTAATAGATGAAAAAATAGAAATATTAGAATAAGAAGAAATAGGTTTATGTTTAAGTGATATAAGAAAAAATATTAATTGTGCAGAATGTGAAAAATGGCTAGAAGATATTAAATCAAAAGTTGAAGAATTTGAAAAATTAAAATATTTGGAAATAATCCTATTAGAAGTAATAATAAAGAACTATATAAAATAAAAGTTATTAATTCAGGTATAACTATTAAAATACAAAATTTAGCATATAGCATAGATGATAGAAATGAAGGGTTAATATCATTGACCTTCCTGAGGTTTGCCCTAAATACAGTAAGAGCCCAGTAACATCGCTTTTAGCTTATTACCGTACCGTTAGCTGACAAACGTAAAAAATTAACAGTTAAAGCGTAAATCTGCTATTGCATCTTAAACTTTTTATTAAATAAAAAAAATAAAGAAAATTTTAATTTTTTTTTTAAAAAATCTCTTTCTCCTGTTTCCCGATGCCCCCACTCCATTCGTTAGGACATTCTACTCATTTTGGTATAACATTGGAACTTAACCATCTACTTGTTTTACTTATTTTGCTAGTAGAGTAGGAAGTGAATTAATTAACATAGATGTAGAATTATTATTTACATAAGAAATTGTAAATACTAAAGCAATGATAGATCAGGAGCAAATAAGTGTATAATACATGAAAGCTTAGTACCAAAAAATTATAGGAATAAGTTAAAATACCAGTAAATATTAGGCAGTTTGAAGGAAATCTAACATAGATAACAAAATGTTTAAATAATGTATCAATCAGAATAAATGGAAAAGTACATAGTTTATTACAAATTTTTATTTTAATTAAGACTAGTGGATATAAATTTAATTTAAGATTAAACTTTATTTTAAAAAATAATGGTAGTATAATAAAGACATTTAATGGAGTGAATTTTTTTAAAAAATCAATATTTGTACAGCCTAAGTTTGAAACTAATATTATTCCATACGAGAAAAAATTAATAAATATATAAAAAATAATAGATACAGAATTCTTTGATTCCTTATTAGAAGAAGATGTAGTAATAGATGAAAAAAAATAGAAATATTAGAATAAGAAGAAATAGGTTTATGTTTAAGTGATATAAGAAAAAATATTAATTGTGCAGAATGTGAAAAATGGCTAGAAGATATTAAATCAAAAGTTGAAGAATTTGAAAAATTAGAAATATTTGGAAATAATCTTATTAGAAGTAATAATAAAGAACTATATAAAATAAAAGTTATTAATTTAGATATAACAATTAAAATACAAGTTTTAGCATATAGCATAGATGATAAAAATGAAGGGTTAATATCATTGACCTCCATGAGGTTTGCCTTAAATATAGTAAGATCCCAACAACATTGCTTTTAGTTTATTATCTCTCTTGCCGTTAGTTGACCAATGTAAAAAATTAACAGTCAAAGGGTAAATTTGTCATTGCATATTAAATTTTTTATTAAATAAAAAATATAAAGAAAATTTAGAAATCTCAAAAAAAAAAAACTCTCTTTCTCCTGTTTCCCGATGCACCCATTCCACCCCTTAGTACATTCTACTCATTTTGCTATAGTATTGAAACTTAACCATCTACTTGTTTTACTTATTTTGCTAGTAGAGTATGAAGTGAATTAATTAACATAGATGTAAAATTATTTTTTAAATAAGAAATTGTAAATACTAAAGCAACGATAGATACTGGAGCAAATAAGTGTATAATATATGAAAGTTTACCGCCAAAAGATTATAGGAATAAGTTAAAATACCAATAAATATTAGGCAGGTTGATGGAAATCTACTATGGATAACAGAATGTTTAAATAATGTACCAATTAGAATAAATGGAGAAGTACATAGTTTACTATGGACTTTTATTTTAATTAAGACTAGTGGATATAAATTTATTTTAGGATTAAACTTTATTTTAGGAAATAATGGTAGTATAATAATAACATTTAATGGAATGAATTTCTTTAAAAAATCAATATTTGTATAGCCTAAGTTTGAAACTAATATTATTCCATATGAGAAAAAACTAACAAATATATAAAAAATAATAGATACAGAATTCTTTGATTCCTTATTAGAAGAAGATGTAGTAATAGATGAAAAAATAGAAATAGTATAATAAGAAGAAATAGGTTTATGTTTAATTGATATAAGAAAAAATATTAATTGTGCAGAATGTGAAAAATGGCTAGAAGATATTAAATCAAAAGTTGAAGAATTTGAAAAATTAAAAATATTTGGAAATAATCCTATTAGAAGTAATAATAAAGAACTATATAAAATAGAAGTTATTAATTTAGATATAACAATTAAAATACAAGATTTAGCATATAGCATAGATGATAGAAATGAAGGGTTAATATCATTGACCTCCGTGAGATTTGCTCCAAATACAGTAAGATCCAAGTAATAACGCTTTTAGCGTATTACCTCCCTTGCTGTTAGTTGACAAATATAAAAAATTAACAGTCAAATAGTAAATCGAACCTTAAATTTTTTATGAAATAAAAAAAATTCAAAAATCTAAAAAAAAAAAAAACTCTCTTCCTTCTATTTCCCGATGCACCCATTCCTTCCCCAAAGCCTTCTCTATTCCTCATCTTTTTTCTCTCTTTCTCCTCTTTTTCTATAGTAGATCATCATGGCGGCATAGCTTGGTGACCATGGAAAAATGAGTAAAGGGTACACGTATTTGGTGGTAATTTTTGTATGTATATATATGGCTGGGTTTGAATGGTCGTGGAGGCCACTGGGTTAGTTGGTTCTGAATAAGATTCTTCCCGTTGGATATTCAATCGGCTAGACAGAGTATTGCATTGGGATTTTCTTCTTCTATGGAGGGTGGGTTATGGTGATGACTGTGTTTGTGTACTTTTTGTTGCCAGAGACTACCAATGTGCCGATTGAGCAAGTGAAGAAGGTGTGGAGTTTCACCACCTACAATATGTGAACTTCTAACACAGAAAACATCTGCAATTATATTCATAATTGGGAAAAGGATCCAAAACTATGTTACTTTCCCCCATTTGTATATCAACAAGCAAAACAAAAATTAAAGAAGCTAACAGACCTCCTTAGATTCACAGAGCCTAAAACAAGACTCATAGTTTCAACAGCTTAGACAGTAGAAGCAATCAACCAGAAGCAATTGGAATCGCCGAGGGATACGGGTGAGAAAATGATTCACTTTCCCAGGCTTATGATGTTTATGTCTATGAAGCCGAAGCAGTCAAGCGCCATGTCAGACGTCTGACATGACCTATAAAATTTCTATTAGGCTTCCTGAGAGTGTCAAGCCCAACGTCAACATGTTACGAAGTTGACTTAAAATTGTAATTTTACAGTTTTGTTCCTAGGGTTTTATTTAAATAGCCTGTTATGTTGTAGGGCTATGGTGTAAGAGAAAAGTGACGAAAATTGTTGCAGAGAGAGCCAAACAGAGAGAAAAGCAGAGAGTGAGCTATTTCTCATATGTGAGAGAGATTTACATTATAATCCTTCAAGTTTATAGTAGATTTGTGTGCTGGTGCTCTCCGTGGACGTAGGGATCACATTGATCGCCGAACCATGTTAAATCTCGTCTTGTTTATTTTTTCTGCAATTTATTTTTTATCTGTGTGGTTTGTTTAAATTCTTCTAAATCATCAATCCTAAGATCCTAAAGAATTAGGTAGTGCCCTAATTTTCTCTAGCAGGTGGTATCAGAGCGAGGTTCAGCTTGAGTGGGAACGATGGGATTAGAGAAGGATATTAAACTGGAAAAATTCGATGGATTGAATTTTTGGTTTCTGGAAGATGCAGATGGAGGATTATCTGTACCAAAAAGATTTGCATTTGCCGCTAAAAGGAGAATAGCCGGCAGAGATGAAGAAGGAAGATTGGGATTTATTAGATCGCAAAGCCCTCGATGCGATTAGACTGTCTTTGTCTAGGTCGGTTGCCTTCAACATCATGAGTAAAACCACAACAGTGTCTCTTATGGAGGCTTTGAGCAGCATGTATGAACAGTCGTCTGCAGCAAACAAGGTACACATGATAAAGAAGTTATTTTTCTTACGTATGCCAGAGAATGGAAGTTTTAATGTCTTTTTGAATGAATTTAATGAGATTATGGATCAATTAAATTCAGTTGATGTTAAGTATAATGAGAATATTCAAGCTTTATTGATACTTGGTCAAATGCCTGATAGTTGGAATGCTGTTGTTACCTCAATTAGTGCAGCATTTGGTAAAAATACAATGAAACTATCAGAGGTTATTGAGATGATTATGACTGAGGAGATTAGAAGACTAAAAGATGGGGCTTCCAGTTCAGGATCAGCATTGAATGTGGAAAGTAGGGGCAGAAACAAAAGCAGGGAGAATAACCAGAGTGGTAGATCCAAGTCCAAAAATTGGAAATCTAAATCCAGAACACCGAATAACAATTCGCAGAATCAAAGAAGTAAAAAGGATATTGACTGCTGGAATTGTGGTAGAAAAGGACACTATCAGAATGAGTGTAGGGCTCCTAAAAAGAACAGTGGCAATAGGACTGCAGCCAATGTGGCTTCTGAGGAGTCTGATGATGCTTTGATTTGTTCGTTAAAGAGCAAGACAGAAGCATGGGTGCTAGATTCAGGTGCTTCCTTTCATGCTACTTCAAATAAGGAATTACTTGATAATTATGTAGGTAATTTGAGAAAAGTTTATTTGGGAGATGACCAGGCTTGCGACATTGTCGACAAGGGGTCAGTACAGATCAAGTTGAATGGGTATGTATGGAAATTAGATAATGTTAGACATGTCCCTGATTTAAGAAAGAATTTGGTTTCAATTGGTCAGTTAGTAAAAGATGGGTATGTGACGACTTTTGCAGGAGACAATTGGAAGATTTTCAGAGGAGCTATGACTATTGCTCGTGGAGAGAAGAGTGGTACTCTTTATATGACTTCAGATGGCTTTGGATCAGTTGCAGTTACTGAAAGTAAGGAGGATCCAAATTTATGGCACCAGAGGCTTGGTCACATGAGTGGCAAGGGACTGAAGATTATGCAGTCCAAGGGCAATTGCCAAGTTTGAAGTCGGTTGATCTTGAGATGTGTGAAAGCTGTATATTTGGGAAACAGAAAAGAGTGAGTTTTCAAAGATTTGTAGAACTCCATAGGAGGCAAAGCTTGAGCTAGTTCACATAGATGTTTGGGGACCAACATCAGTTTCTTCAATTGGTGGAAAGTCATATTTTGTGACTTTTATTGATGATCAATACAGAAATGTTTGGATATACTTTCTGAGGCAAAAATCTGAAGTGTTTGATGTCTTCAAGAGATGGAAGGTGATGGTAGAGAATAAAACAGGTTTGAAAATTAAAAAGCTGCGTTCTGATAGTGGTGGAGAATATGAGGACTCCGGTTTTAAGAAGTTCTGTTATGAGAGTGGGATCAAGTTTGACAGGACTGTGCCAGGAACCCCACAGTAGAATAGTGTAGCAGAACGTATGAACAGGACGTTGACTGAGAGGGCCAGAAATATGCGTCTACAGGCAGGGTTGCCAAAGCAGTTCTGAGCACAGGCCGTCAACACAACAACTTACCTGATCAATAGAGGACCTTCAGTACCATTGGAGCACAAAATACCTCAAGAGGTTTGGAGTGGAAAGGAGGTGAAACTTTCGCACTTAAAGGCATTTGGTTGTGTCTCATGTGTGCATATTAGTGATCATGTTAGGAATGAACTTGATTCCAAATCATTAAAATGCACTTTTATTGGATATGGTGATGAAGAATTTGGTTATAGATTTTGGGATGACCAAAACAAAAAGATTATTAGAAGTAGAGATAAGGTGTTCAATGAATCTGTCATGTACAAGGACAGAAATACAGCACAGTCTGAAAGTTTGGTACAACCTGAATCTGTTTATTTTGAGCCAGATGATATACCAGAGAGCGGTATGGCAAACAAGGCTGGTCAGAATCCTCAGGAAGAGGAAGCTACAACACGAGATGTTGATTTGCCTAAGGAACCTGTTCCACTTAGGAGGTCCGGTAGGCCATATGTACCAAACAGAAAATATTTGAATTATCTGCTGCTGACAGATGGTGGAGAGCTTGAATGCTATGATGAGGCATGTCAGGTTAAGGATGCTAGAAAGTGGGAGCTTGCAATGGAAGATGAGATGAAATCTCTTGTATCTAATCAGACTTGGGAACTAGCTGAGTTGCCAATTGGGAAGAAGGCTCTTCAGAACAAGTGGGTCTATAGAGTCAAGGAAGAGCATGATGGCTTTAAACGATACAAGGCAAGATTGGTGGTCAAAGGCTTTCAGCAGAAAGAAGGGATTGACTACACTAAAATTTTTTCTCCAGTTGTGAAGCTGACTACCATTTGGTCAGTTTTGAGTATTGTAGCAGTAGAGGAATTACATTTAGAGCAACTAGATGTGAAAACTGCATTTCTCCATGGTGATTTAGAGAAGGAGATTTATATGCAGCAGCCAGAGGGCTATGAAGAGAAGGGAAAGGAACACTTGGTGTGCAGGTCGACAAAGAGCTTGTATGGTCTGAAACAAGCTCCAAGGCAGTGGTACAAAAAGTTTGATGGGTTTATGCAAACCAATGGCTATTTGAGATGCAACGCTGACCATTGTTGTTACTTCAAGAATGTTGGTTCCAGTTATATTATCTTATTACTTTATGTTGATGACATGTTAGTAGTTGGGTCAGATATGGGAGAGATCAACAAATTGAAGAAGCAGTTGTCTAGTACATTTGAGATGAAGGACTTAGGTGCAGCTAAGCAAATACTTGGGATGAGGATTAGCAGAGATAGACAGTTGGGTACCTTACGATTATCTCAGGCAGAGTACATTCGTAAGGTGTTGCAGAGGTTTAGTATGAATGAGGCTAAACCAGTCAGGACACCTCTAGCTAATCATTTCAGGCTGTCTAAGGGCCAGTGTCCACAGACATATGAGGAGAAGGACTATATGGCTAAGGTTCCATATGCTTCAGCCATATGAAGTTTGATGTACACCATGGTTTGTACAAGACCAGACATAGCTCATGCAGTGGGAGCAGTGAGCATATTTATGTCAAATCCAGGCAAGCAGCATTGGGAAGCAGTTAAGTGGATATTTAGATATCTGCGAGGTACTACAGAGAATTGTTTATGCTTCAATAAATGTGAACAGAAATTGCAAGGATATGTAGATGCTGATTTTGCTGGTGAGATCGATCATAGAAGAAACACTACAGGTTTTGTGTTTACTTTGGGTGACACTGCTATTAGTTGGATTTCTCAGTTGCAGAAGATTGTTGCTTTATCTACAAGTGAGGCAGAGTATGTTGTTGTGATAGAAGCTAGTAAGGAGCTTATTTGGTTACAAGGTTTGTTAGCAGAGTTGGGATTCAAACAAGTGATGAATGTCTTGCATAGTGATAGTAAGAGTGCAATACACTTGGCAAAGAATTCAGCCTTTCATTCAAGGACTATGCACATTGGTCTTCGATATCACTTTGTCAGGATGTTGCTTGATGATGGAGTGTTATCACTGGTGAAGATCTAAGGAACTAAGAATCCAGCTGACATGTTAACCAAAGCAGTGACTACAGAGAAACTGGAGCTGTGCGCAGCTTCAGTAGGTCTTCGAGGTTGAGGACATTTTGTTGAGTGCACCAGACATAGTTCATTGAAGGAGGAGGATGTATAGCGCCTGCTTCAGACTTCAAGTGGGGGATTGTTGGTGTCTGTGAAGCCGAAGCAGTCAGGCGCCATGTTAGGCGTCTAACATGACCTGCAAAATTTCTATTGGGCTTCCTGAGAGTGTCAGGCCCAATGTCAACATGTTACGAAGTTGACTTAAAATTGTAATTTTACAGTTTTGTCATTAGGGTTTTATTTAAATAGCCTGTTATGTTGTAGGGCTATGGTGTAAGAGAAAAGTGACGAAAATTGTTGCAGAGAGTGTCAGAGAGAGCCAAACAGAGAGAAAAGCAGAGAGTGAGCTATTTCTCATCTGTGAGAGAGATTTACATTGTAATCCTTCAAGTTTATAGTGGATTTGTGTGATGGTGTGCTCCGTGGATGTAAGGATCACATTGATCGCCGAACCACGTTAAATGTCGTCTTGTTTATTTTTTCTGCAATTTATTTTTGATCTGTGTGGTTTGTTTAAATTCTTCTAAATCATCAATCCCAAGATCATGAAGAATTAGATAGTGCCCTAATTTTCTCTAACATACGAAAGAATATATGAGTGATCTAGAGCAATCAAAGTGAGATTTCATTTGTAGTTTTTGCTTGGAAATGGCTTTTGGATAAACTTCTTGCTTGGAAATGCTTTTTGGATAAACTTCAAAGGGATCATCTTTATAAGAAAAGCACCACCAAAAAAATAAATCTATATCAACCACATTTATTAATAGTCTTATAATTACTAAACACTTCATTAGTAAGCGAGAAAGGTATTGAGCATGGTTCAAGGAAAACGAGATCACTTCATCACTAGATATTTTAAAATAGCAACAATCTAAAGAAGGTTCGAATATTTGTATTCATATGCACTCTATTTCATAATTAAGCAGAGAGCACAGCCAACCCGAAAAATTGAAACTAACAATTCTACTTTCCTTTAATTTCAAAAGTCTCTAAAAAAGTTGTGCACCACCGTAAAGAGTCCTCCAACTCTGATTTTCTCTTCCAATTATTATCAAATACCTTCCCCTTAAAATGCTTCAGATTAGGCAATGGACGAGAGCTTGTTTTTCTTATATTTTTAGGGAAAATAATATCCTACAAAAATTTAAACCCATGACAAATGGAACTTGTATCATTCATTTAAAGTCTTGCACTAAGACATTGTGAAAAAGAGAAAATAATAAAAATAACAAAAAAAGCAATAATAAAACCTTTCAGTGTCAGTGGAGAGCATCATCTTCTTCAAGCCATTGAAATTAGAAAGAAGACATAAAATATCAAAATGTGGAGCTTTAAGCGAACCAAATAATTGCAGGGTAGTCTCAAATCAGCTTGGAACAGGTTGGGAGCCTCTAGGGAAAAGATAGTCATCGCATCAATGGATAAAGATTTCAAACTATGATTACAGAAGCTAATGTTTTTTAACTCACAGCAATGTAAAACAATAAATCTCTCAAGGAGAGGTAATCCAGAAATTAGGTATTCCAACCACTGATCAGTTAACCTCAGACATGATAATGATAGATACGTAAGTGTCTTACTAACAGAAAAATCTACTTGATCTGACGAAGCTCTTCCAACTACATGCAAATCCTCAATGACAAGGCATCCACAGAAAACATTTTGAAGTGATTCACTATCAAACTTTTACTCTCAAATTCTACAAAATCACAACAGAGAATTTTCTAAGAGGGAAAGGTCGAAAGAGAAAGGTCCTCCAAGAACACAGCACACAACTTAGGGACAGTTAATGAACTTGCATTAAGAACGAACTGAGGTAAACTATTCAAGATTGAGATATAACACATTCATATTACTTTAAATGGCAATTTTTTAAGCAACTGTTTACTTGGCTATTACAAGTATATGACAACCCATAGGACGTAGCAACCTTAAATCTTGTTATGGACATTACTGGGACTTGCATATATTCTTTTGATATCTCACACGTTTTCCCACCAAATTAAAGAAATTTTATCTGCGACGTAAACTGAAGTCTTTGAAATATAAAAAGGGAGTGAAATCCACATCCGTATACAGCATTTGGAAAGAAGACTCATCTGGAGAATATAAATGGTGGGAAGGAATGATAAAATATTATGTATGAGATGATCAGGCACTTGTGATTTTGTCGCCATTGTTCTCACCTCTTTGTCAGAGCATGTGGGTGTATATATAGCACCACGGTATAACACATTTTAGTGTTGAAAGCAATAAATAGCTAACACACAAACTATACCAATAAATAGTTATAAAATAAAAATTGTAATATTACTGGAACAGCTCTCTTGAAAATGAATGGAATGTGAGGCTAGGGACCAAAGTGTACAATCTGAAGCACCACTAAATGCTCAAAAACCTTCTAAAAAAATGCAAAGACGCTCATTTTGGAAACATAAAAAAGACTAATCTATGCATAAATAAAATTTTAAAATGGAGTCAACATGCATTATAAATACGTACATAGACATATATTATTCATGCATATAACATTGTCGGCCAATATGAAGCCGTACACATCTAAAATTTTTGTTTAAAAACATAATTTTGAAAAGGAATCACTGTATTATTTGGTTATAATTTCGAAAAGCAAGTCTTCCCATGTTCTTCATCCTCCAGGACATTCTCGAAAAGGGCCAGAGCATCAACAAATTTGTTCCTTGAACGGAAAATATTGGCATAAGAAAGAGCATCTTTCCCTTCAAACCCCTTCAGTGCTGGATCAACACCTGCAATAGAACCACTACTACTAGGAGAAGGCTGTGTTCAAGAATCAGTTTTCTCCATTCAGGTCCCTTTCTCTCCCATTGCCTATGTCTTTGTCCGTCCATGCCATTGGTGAATGGCCAAAGACTGTTAGAAATAATATGCCGGAATTCTGAAACACAAAACACCAAAATAACAATAAAATAGATAAACAAATTAACAAAGTTTAGAATGGCCTGTATAATAGATTGAGGCACGCAAATGCACTGTCCTTAGAGAAGATACACCCTCTTCTACACTGAGTTGTCAACGTTCTTCCCCCAAGATACAACTATCCTCCAAGGACTCTTGTGTGCAGCTAAGAATTCTCACAAACTCACAAAAAATTTATAACGCTCAAAAATATATTTAGATATAACAAATAAACTAACATAAGAAAAATTAATATATATATATATATATTTGATCGGCACTTAAGCAAAAACAAACCATAAACTTTTATCTGTATGGTAAGAAAATATAGTAAAAGCAAACTTAGAAGAAAAGTTATCAAAAAGTAGTGTGTTTGAAGTTTGGCTGAACTCTAATTTATATAAGAAGTATGTAACTAAAGGATGCTGATTTTTAGCATAATCCCAAGTAAAAAGAAAACATGATCCCACGTAAAACAATGATCCCATATAAGACAACATCTCACAATTTTATAAAGCTGCCTAACAAAAATATATAGAAAATCTCTCCAAAAAATTAGCTTTGACTAGTACTCAACTCTGACTAGTTCAAAGTTACTAAGGTCTAAGGTCTATAACCACTTCAACATTATTAATAAATTTAAATCAAAATATAACAAACCCCCACATGATTTAAATTTATAAAATAAAAATTTGTAAGATATATTTTGAGCAATTTTACTATGCAAAAGATGTAGGTACCTTCTGGGTTTGAACCAACACTTTGTGCTTATTAGTTTTCACATGAAAGAACCATAGTGAACTAAGTCTTGAACTAGGTCCTTTTGAGCCAGATTTCCACTAACAACACACAGAGCACAGTAAACTTTGTGAGTTTTAGTCTGGTTTGCACTTTAATGGTCATGTGCACATATCTTGTATCATGAGTATTTTTAGGGAGTAGGCAAATTTCCCATAGTAACGACCAAACTACAATACCCACTTAGGTGAAACCTCCACAGGTAGTTTGTGATTAACACCCTACACTGTATATGCCTTGGTGTCATTCAGAGTTATAAACTCTTCCTCTACCATCACAATTTAAAAACACTACCATCATAAGAATGGAATTTATCCAAATTAAATTAGTGTTACATAGTCACACTTCAGCTTAGTTCTTACTCATTGAACCTTCTTCATGGGATCTCTAGTCATAAAGGTTGGGTGTCCACTGTGGTGATTATTTTATAGGCTTCAATTCCATTCCCCTCGATGATTCAATAACTCGTCCGTGCGCCAAGCTTTTTGCAAGTGGATCCGCAATATTCTTTTCAGATTTGACAAAATCAAGAGAAATAACACCATGAGTTAACATTTGTTTAATAGAATTATGTCTAATTCTTATATGTCTCCTTTTTTTTATTACATTTTTTACTCTTTGCCTTTGCAATAGTTGCTTGACTATCACAATGCAAAGGTATAGCAGGAACTGGATGAGGTAAAATTGGTATGTCAGCCAGGAGGCTTCTCAACCATTCAGCTTCACTACTAGTTAGATCCAAAGCAATAAATCTTGCTTCCATGGTTGATCTAGATATCAAAGTTTGCTTTGTGGATTTCCATGCTACTGCACCACTACCCAATGTAAAAACATAACCACTAGTGGCTTTAATCTCATCTAAGTCAGAAATCCAGTTAGCATCACTAAAACCTTCTAAGACTGTAGGAAAATCAGTATAATTAATACCATAATCAATTGTACCTTTAAGATATTTAAAAATCCTTTCTATAGCAACCCAATGATCATTATTAGGATTACTAGTGTACCTGCTTAACCTATTTACAACATAAGATATATTAGGTCTAGTACAATTAGACAGATACATAAAAGAACCAATAATTTGACAATACAAAAGTTGTGATACTGCATTACCTTCATTTTTCTTTTACCTTGATTGAGGATCAAAAGGAGTAGATACATATTTAACATTATAAAAATTGAATTTTTTCAATAACCTTTCAACATAATGAGATTGTGTTAATATAAAACTTGTGTCATGTTTAACCAGTTTAACCCCTAAAATAACATTGGCAATACCAAGATCCTTCATATCAAACTTTGTAGATAAAAAACTCTTTGTTTCATTAATAACATTCACATTAGTACCAAAAATAAGAATATCATCAACATATAAACAAAGAATTACACAAGCATTTTCTAATAATTTAACATAAACACATTTATCAGCATCATTAATTACAAAACCATTTGAAAGTATGACATTATTAAATTTTTCGTGTCATTACTTTGGTGCTTGTTTTAAACCATAAAGAGATTTAATAAATTTGTAAACTTTCTTTTCCTTACCGGGAATGAAAAAACCTTCAGGTTGATCCACGTAAATCTCTTCTTCTAATTCACTATTTAAAAATGCAGTTTTAACATCCATTTGGTGAATTTTTAATTTATAAATAGAAGCCAAAGCAATTAATACTCTAATAGTTGTGATTTTAGTAACTAGAGAATAAGTATCAAAGAAATCAAAACCTTCTTTTTGTTAAAAACCTTTTGTAAAAATTCTAGCTTTAAATTTTTCAATGGAGCCATCAGTTCTCAATTTTTTCCTAAAAATCCATTTACATCCAATAGTTTTACAACCAGGAGGAAGATTAGTTAAAAACCAAGTATTATTGCTAATTATCGAATCCATTTCGCTATTAATAGCTTCTTTCCAAAAATGAGCATCAAGAGAACTCATGGCTTCATTAAAAGTTTTAGGATGATTTTCAACTAAAAATGTATAAAAATCATTTCCAACTCTTTTTCTTTTACTCCTTCTAAGTTCAACTTGATCTTGAGTTGGAGTAAAATTAGAAGTTGAATTTTCAGCAACTTGTTTTGGAAGTTTATTTTTTACGGGAAAAATATTTTCAAAGAAAGTAACATCACGAGATTCAATAATTGTATTAATGGGAAAAACAGGAACATTAGAATTTAAAATTAAGAATCTCTAAGTAACACTATTCAAAGAATAATTAATTAAAACACAATCAATAGTCTTAGAACCCAATTTCCTCTTTTTAATCATAGGTATATTTACTTTTACAAAACACCCCCACACTTTGAGAAATTTCAAATTTGGTTTTCTATTTTTCGAAATCTCATAAGGTGTTTTGTCAAAATTTTTGAAAGGAACTCGATTAAGAATCATGCATGCAGAAGATAATGCTTCACTCCACAAATTACTAGGTAAACCAAAACTAATAAGCATAGAATTTACCAAGTCAAGCAGTGTTCTATTTTTCCTTTCAGCAACACTATTTGACTGTGGCGAATAAGGTGCAGTAACTTGGCGAACAATGCCCTATGACTCACAAAAAATTTTCATCTCAATCAATGTATACTTAACACCTTTATCAGATCTCAGAATTTTTATTCTTTTATTAAGCTGATTTTCTACTTCAGCTTTTTAGATCTTAAACATATCAAACAATTCACTTTTAGAATTAATTAAATAAACATAACAATATTTAGAATAATCATCAATAAAAGTGATAAAATATCATTTTCCTCCACAAGTTAAAATATTATTAGAATTATAAATATCACTACGTATTAACTGTAATAAATAAGTTTCTTTTTCCATAGATTTAAAAAGCTTTCTAGGTTGTTTTGCTTGAACACAAATTTCACACTTTGCATCAATAATTGAAGATTTAGGTATGATATCTAAATTCATCATTCTTTTAATTAAATTGAAATTAACATGTCCAAGTCTATCATGCCATGAATTAGAACATTCAACATTTGCAATAGAAACATCAGAAATAGAAGAATCATTAATAGTGTAAATCATAATATTAAGTTTAAATAAATCATTATTCAAATATCCTTTGCCAACAAAACAACCATTTTTAGTAAGTACAACTCTATTGGATTCAAAAACAATTTTGTAGCCATTCTGAACCAATAAAGAAATGTTAACTAAATTTTTCTTGATCTCAGGTACCAATTTAACGCGATCTAAAAGGATAAAATTTCCAGAAGAAAAATTTAATTTCACTTGTCCTTCTCCGTTTATTTGAGCTAAATTTCCATTTCTCATGCTTACGATTTTTGTGTCTGAGTCCTGATATGAACAAAATAGTTTTCTATCAGCACACACTTGTACATTAGCCCTTGAATCAATCCACCAATTATTTGTTTAGAGTCTAGAAATAAAATACCCGTCAGCATGAGAAGTAGAATTTGTCTCCACAATATTTGCTTATGGTTTTGTGCCAAAAAGAGGCCCTTGAAATAAACAGTCCTTAGCCTTATGATTCATTTTGCCACAAACCTAACAAGCAGCTATTTTTTTATGATTAACATGTTTATCCTTTTTATTGCCAAAATTGGTATTTTTGTTTTTGCTAGAACTAATATCAACAAAATGTGCTTTAGCATGAAAATCATTAGAAAGGGCTTTTAGAGTTTCACGATGTTTATGTTCCATTCGAAGACATACTAAGAGTTCATCAAAAGAAAAATTTTCTAGCTTTTATTTTAAAACTCTTTGAAAATCACACGAAGAAGGAGGCAATTTTTTAATCAAAGAAGCAATAAGTACAGTATCATTAAAGACAACATCTTTCATCTTTAAATCAAAATCAATACTCTCAAACTCATGAATTTGATCATAAATGGATTTATCATCAATCATATGATAATCAAGCCATTTTTCAACAGAATATCTCTTAAAACTAAGTTATTTAGATCCATATTTTAGTTCCAAAGCATCCCACAACTCAAGAGCAGATTTTGTAGAATAAAAATTATGACACACATTCTCAGATAAAGCACTCAAAATTCTACCATAGCATAAGATATCTTTTTCATCAAAATCATCAGCAGAAGTAGAGTCTTTACTAGTATCTAAAGATGCAGTAGATTTTGAAGAACTAACAATTTCAAAAAAAATTTCTTTTGAAGATTTAGAGATAACAGAGTAAAGGTCCAAAGTAGTAAGCCAAAAATTTATTTGTTGTTGCCAACATTTGAAATTTTGACCAGAAAATTTTTCTGGTTTGTAGGAATCAGATGCAGATGCCATTAAAATTATGAAACAGATAACCTAGCAGTATATCTTCTCTAAGAATGTTAGAAATAATATACTGGAATTCTAAAACACAAAACACCAAAATAACAATAAAACAGACAAACAAATTAACAGAGTTTAGAATGGCCTGTATGATGGATCGAGACATACAAATACGCTGTCCTTAGAGAAGATACACCCTCTTCTGCACTGAGTTGTGAACATTCTTCCCCCAAGATACAACGATCCTCTAAGAACTCTTATGTGTAGTTAAGAATTCTCACAAACTCACAAAAAAATTTATAACACTCAAAATATATTTAGATATAACAAATAAACTAACATAAGAAAAATTAATATATATATATATATATACATTTGATCGGCAAAAATTCAAGGAAAAATAAACTATAAACTTTTATCTGTATGGTAAGAAAATATTATAGAAGTAAACTTAGAAGAAAAGTTATCAAAAAGTAGTGTGTTTGAAGTTTGGCTGAACTCTAATTTATATAAGAAGTATGTAACTAATGGTTGCTAATTTTTAGTATAATCCCACATAAAAAAAAACCATGATCCCACATAAAACTAACATCTAAAAATTTAAAAAGCTGCCTAACCAAAATATATGAAAAATCTCTCCAAAAAATTAGCTTTGACTAGTACTTAACTCTGACTAGTTCAAAGTTACTAAGGTCTAAGGTCTATAACCACTTCAATGTTATTAATAAATTTAAATCAAAATATAACAAAGGCATGGCTTTTGGTCAACACCGGTGAACTCTCTTCAAAGCATCCCATTCCATCCTAGCAAGAGAGAAACATCCTTCCTTTTGAGAGAGTTTAGAAAGAGAGAAAAATTAGTTTCTCTTTTTTGAGTGTTGTCTCCTTAAATTTGTGAGAGAGTTATTTCTCCTTTATACAAGAGAGAGTGTCATTGTTCTCTTATTATATTTAGAGAGAAAGTATTGTAATCTTCTTTCATTAAAGTAAGATCTCTCAAGTTTGCCCGTGATTTTTTACCCCAATTTATTTAGGAGTTTTCCACGTAAAATATTTGTGTCTATTTTATCTTTTATTTTCTCAATTTACTTTAGTTGCTAATTTGCTTTGACCCATTATTTCCTAACAGTGGTATCAGAGCTTTCAGGTTGTGGGTACTATTCATGGTTATTGTTCACGTATACGGTGAAATAGTACAATCTGATTTAAGTGAGAAGTAAGGTTGTCATCAACAATGACAACAAAGTTCGATGTTGAGAAATTCAATGAAACTAACTTCTCATTGTGGAAAATGAAGCTAAAGGCAATTTTAAGCAAAGACAATTGTTTAGCAACAATTGAAAATCGGCTCGTGGAGATCATCGATGATGGCTAGTGGCACGAGATGGATGGCAATGCAATTGCTAATCTACATTTAAACTAGCCGATGGAGTGTTATCCAGTGTGGCGAAGAAGAAGACGACAAAGGAGATATGAGATATTTTGACAAGATTGTACGAGGCCAAGTCATTACATAACAAAATCTTGTTAAAAAGAAAATTGTATACTCTTTGAATGGTGGAGTCCACATCAGTAACCAACCACATCAACACCCTAAATACTCTATTTGCGTAACTCATATCAATGGGTTACTCAATAGATACAATTGAACGTACAGAGCTTCTACTTCAAAGTCTACCTTACTCGTATGATCAACTTATCATCAACCTGATGAACAATTCTGGCAATCTAGTTTTCGACGTTATTGCAACCGTAATTTTGAAAGAAAAAAGTAGGCGCAAAAACAAGGAAGATAGGCAAACAAGTTCGCAGTAAGCGGAAGCGCTGATGGTGGTAAGAGGAAGATCGATGGAATGTGGCTTCAATGGGAGTAAAAAATATGGTAGGTCCAAATCAAGAAGTAAGAAGTACATCAAATGCTACAATTGTGGCAAGAAAAGGCACGTTAAGAGAAAGTGTTGGCTTCTCAAGAGGAGTGGAGAGCCTAAGTCATCAAAAGCTTAAGGAAATGTAGCAAGTACCTTAAATGATGGTGAAGTTCTTTACGGTGAGGCAACTACAATTGTTGAAGGCAGAAAAAGTTTTGCTGATGTTTGGATTTTAGATTCTGGAGCTACATGATATATGACCTCTATGAGAGAATGGTTTCACAACTATGAGCCTATCTTAGGAGGATCTGTATTCATGGGTGATGATTATGCCTTGGAGATCATTGGTGTTGGTATTGTCAAGATAAAGATGCATGATGGTACAGTTCGCACTATTCAAGGGGTACGACATGTCAAAAGTCTGAAGAAAAATTTATTGTCCTTAGGACAAATAGATGATCTTGGATGTAAAACCCATATTGAAACTGGGATCATGAAGATTGTCAAAGGTGCGATTATGGTGATGAAGGCAGAAAAGATCAGTGCAAATCTATACATGCTTAAAGGGGAAACACTGAAGGAAGCTAATGCGTGTGTCGCATTGAGTAGTAAAGGAGAAGAGTCAACAATGGTCTGGCATCTTAAATTAGGCCACATGTCAGAAAAAGGATTGAAGATTCTTTCAGACAGAAAGCTACGTCCGAGGCTCAAATTAGTAAGTCTACCTTTCTACGAGCATTGTGTTACAAGTAAACAGTGTAAATTAAAATTTACCAGATTTGATGCCAAAAGTAAATGCATTCTAGACTTCATTTATTCTGATGTCTGGGATCACTGAAAATATCCTTAGGAGGAGTAAAGTATTTTGTGTCTTTCATTGATAATTACTCCAGGAGATGTTTGGTGTACCAGATCAAGAAGAAGTCAGATGTGTTTTCAGTATTCAAAGACTTCAAAGTGTGGATGAAACTTGAATTTGGAAAGAAGATCAATTGTTTGAGGACAGATAATGGAGGAGAGTATACAAGTAATGAGTTTCTTGCATTTTGTAAGCAAGAAGGTATTACAAGGCAATTCATAGTTGCATACACTCCACAGCAAAATGGAGTGGTAAAGCGGATGAATAGAACTCTTGCAGAAAGGATGAGAGCTATGTTGAGGACTGCAGGTCAATCCAATTTAGTCTGGGCAGAAGTAGTCAATACTATTTGTTATGTAATAAATTGGTTGCCTTCAATAGTGAATGAGATGAAAACACCGATGGAGATGTGGACTGGTAAGCTAGCTGATTACTCTAATTTACATTCATTTGGATGTCCTGTATATGTGATGTATAACACCTAAGAAAGAACAAAGTTGAATCTGAAATCCAGAAGGTATATATTCTTAGGGTATATTGATGGTGTAAAGGGGTATCGCCTGTGGGATCCCACTACCTACAAGGTTATTATCAGCAGGGATGTCATCTTTGCAGAAAATCAACTGCTGTAGAAAGATGAAAATGATATCACATTAAATGAGAGCTCAGAGACTATTCCGATATATGTGGAAAATAATCAGGAAGAAGAAGATTCAGACTTTTCTGAAGTAACACCAGAGCACGAGGTACAAGAACAAGTTAAGTCCGAGACTCCAGAAGTTTGTCGATCAGCTCGTGAGATAAGACCGCCAGCTTGGCACTCGGAGTATGTTATGGAAAATAACATTACATACTATCTTCTAACAGAGGATGGAGAGCCATCAACTTTTCATGAAGCTACAAGTAGCACAGATGTATCTTTGTGGATGACAGCAATGCAAGAAGAAATTAATGTTTTGTACAAGAACAAGACTTGGAAATTAGTGTTGTTACCACATGGAAGAAAAGCCATTAGTAATAAATGGGTCTATAAGATCAAGCGAGATCGTAATGATCAAGTAGAACGGTATCGTGCACGATTGGTTGTAAAAAGATATGCTCAAAAAGAGGGCATTGATTTTAATGAGATATTTTCCCTGGTGGTTCGACTTACAACTATAAGAATAGTTCTAGCTATGTGTGCTACATTTGATTTACACTTGGAGCAGTTGGATGTTAAAACTGCATTTCTTGATGGAGAGCTTGAAAAATAAATTTATATGCTAAAACTAGAAGGTTTTGCTGAAACAGGCAAGGAGAACTTGGTTTGCAGATTGAACAAATCTCTGTATGGTCTCAAACAAGCACCAAGATGTTGGTACAAGAGATCTAATTCCTTTATAATAAGTCTTGGGTACAATAAACTCAATTCAGACTATTGTACATACTACAAAAAGTTTAATGGTGATAATGATTTTATTATCTTGTTATTGTATGTGGATGGCATGTTGGTTGCAGGCCCCAATGAGGATCGAATTCAAGAATTGAAGGCATAGTTGGCTAGGGAGTTTGACATGAAGGACTTGGAACCAACAACAAGATTTTAGGGATGCAAATTCACCGAAATAGAAATAGCAAGAAGATTTGGCTTTCTCAAAAGAATTATCTAAGGAAGATCTTGCGATGCTTCAACATGCAAGATTGTAAGCCAATTTTTACCCCACTTCCTATTAATTTCAAGTTATCCTCAAGTATGAGTCCTAGCAGTGAAGCAGAGAGGAGGGAGATGTCTCGAGTACCGTATGCATCAGCAGTAGAAAGCCTAATATTCGCTATGATATGTACAAGACCAGACATTGCACAAACAGTGGGAGCAGTTAGTCCTTTTATGCCGAATCCTAGTACAAAGCATTGGAATACTGTTAAGAGGATTCTAAGATACATTAAAGGAACTTCAAATGCTGCATTATGTTATGGAGGATCAGATTTAACTGTCAGGGGTTATGTTGATTTAGAATTTTGCAGGAGATCTTGACAAAAAAAAATCTACTACTGATTATGTATTTACACTTGCAGGAGGAGCTATAAGCTGGGTTTCAAAATTATAAACTGTTGTGGAGCCATCTATGATAGAAGCAGAATACATGACAGCTACACAAGCATGCAAGGAAGTTGTTTGGATACAAAGGTTATTGGAGAAGCTCGGGCACAAACAGGAGTAGTTCACTCTGTTTTGTGACAGTCAAAGTGCCTTGCACATTGCAAGGAATCCAGCTTTTCATTCAAGGATGAAGCACATAGGAGTTCAATATCACTTTGTTCGAGAAGTAATAGAAGATGGATGTGTAGAAATGCAAAAGATACACACCAGTAAAAACCTAGCTGATATGATGACCAAACCAATCAATACTGATAAGTCTGTATGAGGTAGATCCTCATACGGCCTATCAGAAATATAAGTAAGCATGAAACTGCAAACTTAGAGAAGAGTGGAAGATTACATAAAAATGACTTTAAGTGGGAGAATGTCTGCTGTAAAGTGTAAAGTCACTTTTGGGTTCAATACAGCTATAGGTGCTAGCCTCAAATTTCTTCTTTAATGATGGTATGCCAACCACTTGCTATATAATATATATGTATTTGTAATGTGAAGGGGGTGAAGCAACTATAAATAACCCCCCTTCTCTTAAGCTATTTGCATTCCTCAATTTAGAAATCACCATTTAATAAGTAGAAGATTGTCACAGCACTGCGATGAAAAACCATTATTCCTCAATAACACCTGAACATATTTAATTTAGATTTTATTGGTAATTTTTTTATTATTATTATGACATGCATGCTTCGTTGTGATTTTTCAAAAAAAAAAGGGGAAGAATTTACATAATTAAGTGTCTCTACAAACAAAAGTAACCTAATTATATCAACCACATTTATACATAATTGCTTTATGAATTGCAAAAATGTAAAAATTATATAAAATAAATAATACATTACATAATTAACATGCTTTAAGTTTAAAAAGAGAGGGTATTTCCATTTTGAATAATAATTTAAAAGAGGTTAATTAAGCACCTCCCAATTCGTTCAATCTACTACTTCAGCAGAGTTTAACTAACCACAACATAAATTAAAATTAAAAATTAGGGCTAATATCACAAACACCCTTTTAAGTTCAGGATGATTACACTTACACACCGTTAGTTTTAAATTTCATCAAAAACTTACCATTCGTCTATTGTGTGCCATTAGTTTTAACAATTTAAGGCTAATAATGTCTTTTTATACACATAATTTTAAATTTTTTTGAATTTTTTTATAATTAAGTTCTAAAAGAATACTTGGACCAATAGAATTTTTTTGAAAGTTTTTTTTTAAAATGTCCAAACTGTTAAATTCCATTGCTTAACAAATTTAACAATATGATAATTAAATAATAATTTTTAAACTTTAATTACTAATAAATTTACAGGGTGTATTTAATCAAGATATTAAAAGACTTTTACAAATTTAAAAAGTTTAGATGTATTTAATTAAGACTTTTAAAATATTTTTAAAGTCATGGGGTATTCAATTAAGACTTTTATAAATTTGTAAAAAGTTTTAGAAAATATTGATGTATTTAATTATAACTTTTTAAAAGTTCATAAAGTTTACAGGTATTTAATTTAGATTTTACTTCTACAAATAATGGATTTATACAGATTTTTACTAACTTTTGGTGTATTTTATATGTATTCAATGTTATAAATTGTCTTCTTTTTTTTTTTTTCTAAAAACTTTCAAAGACTTTTTAATCCCGATAATATATTAGAGTCGTACAGTAATATTTACTTCCATTAATCTATTTTGCTTTCTCTTTCTACTTTCCTTCTCACTGTAAAATTATTCTATCGTCATCTTATCATCATTCATCATTATTTATTGAGCTCCTTTTATTATGAGAAAATAAAAAAATAGCGTTTTTGTGAGGAAAATTAAAATCCTTTATTACTATTTATTGACATCCTCTTAATGTCATTATTGTCGAAAAAAAATAAATTTGGCGTCCTGTGAGGAAAATGAAAAAAAAAATGATCAACTTGTAAAATAAAAAGTTTATAAAAGTCTTTCAAAATCTATAAAAATCAAAATAAAAAAGTCACTTTAAAATCACTCATACTCTTATAAACACTATAAAAGTTTATAAAAATCTATTAAAAACTCTAAAAGTTTCTGACTAAAAAAATTTATCAAAATTTTTTAAAATCTAAATTGAATACATTAATCACACAAATTTATTTATATGTAAGATATGTAAGAAAAAATAAGGGTAAAATAACAATTTTATTAAATTTGACATTCAAAAGAGCTAAAATGGACATTTGCATGGTGAATTTGGTTAATGTTCAATTTTTAGACATTTTAACCCTATTTGATAAATTTGTAATAGTTTTAGAAAACTATAGTAATCAAGTATAATTATATTAAATTTTATGAGTTTTGAATGAATTTTTCCTTAAAAAATATTACATCACATCCATTTCAAGAGTCTCTAAAGAAGGCGCACACCAATGTATTGTGATTTACTCTTCGACTCATGATTTTGAAAAAAATTCTCATATTTCTGGAATATAGTATGAACTCTTGTACCAGAGAAATAATATTATATTATGGTATTATTCCTCTAGTATGTACCGGGAGTGTATTTTTTATATTTTTTGAAAAAATAATTTCTTACAAAAGTTTAAACCGTAGCGATTAGAACTAGAAAGTTTAATAATTAATATACAGCTTTACATTAATTTGTGATAATAAAATTAAATAAAAGAACATAAAAAGAAATCATAAATACCTGTGTCCTTAACACACGACATCATCTTCTTCAAGGCATTGAAATTTGCAAGAAAATGTACAGTATTATTGTACGAAGAGGCATAATTAGAGTAGTAATTAAATTTCAAATTGCCTTCAAACAGATTGGGAGCCTCAATAGAAATGACTGACTTAGCTCCACAAAACAAGCTCAGGTAAACTAAAAGTGAACATAAAAATGTCGCTCAATAATTATAAATAATTTAAATATAAATATGTAGGACATTTATACCTGCTTTACTAATGGAGTTGGGCCAAATTAATTATTCATTTTTGTTAAGGAGGAGCTTAATTTACATGATAATCATTATATATTAACATTCAAATACTGGATTTTTTTTCTTAATTACTTATATATAATGTGGAATAACTTGTTGATGAACTAAACCAGATTAGAGTTTCAGTTTGAATTAGGTGAAAATAGGAGCTTAATTAAATATCAACCTTAATTAAGATACATATATTGTTAAAAAGTTAAACCAATTTTTAACCTCTGTACTAATTTTCCACATGAATATATTAAACTTATTATTAACGTACGTACTGCTTATTTAATAATACAACAACATCATAACCTTAAAGACCAATAATACAAAAATATCATACATATAATACATGAAAATAATCAGAAATATAAATAAATAAATTTCTAATGTTTAAGCTTCTGTGTATAGATGTAGTCAATGTGAGCAGTGAGTGTCCTCCTCATCAAGCACTCTTCTTCCCCAACTCCCTCACAACTTTCCTCCACGATTACTTTCTCTGCTTGATCATCCTCCTATTCAGTATATATTCAAACACAAATTAAATATAAAAGAAAAGTTTTTATAAAAAAAAAAAAAAAAGCCTAGAGCTGAGCATACCAGGTGTTGAACTTTGACTGGGCTGTTAGCACCTGCAGGCTCGGGGCGAGAGCTACAAGTGAGAGAGAAAAAGAAGAGGAGAAGAGAGACCATGCAAAGTGTGGTGGTGAGCTTTGACGACGACATGGTTAATTGGCGGCTAGCTTTCTAGAATTAACCGGGAAAATAAGATCTAGATATACGTACAAAGAAGAGGACACAGTTGTGGATTGAGGGACCCATCGAACTATGTAATTTATAGCAATTGGGAGAAACCAGACAGGGCAAGTTTGGAATTTTAATTCATGGGATTGGGCATCGCAAAACTATGAAATAACCAACTACCGTTAATAATATTACGTTCGATTTAACAGGTAGAAGGCATGAAATAACCAACTACCGTTAATAAGACTAATTTATTTTATGAATAACATGTGGCTCTAATTTTTTCTTCCCTTTTCCCGTTTAGCGGTTATCCATAGTAGCTATGATTCCGTTGTTTGTATTCAAAGAATAGAATTAATATTTAGGAGACCATATTTATCTAAAAGAAACCGTTTTATGAAGCAGCGATTGGATAATTCAAGGGATTAATCTCTGGTTATATACATCCAGTCGGTTTGAGTTTGAGTGAAAAAAAAAAAAAACGAAACTAATTAAAAGTTAGAACAATATTAATATTTTTTGAATTCGTTAGGGTTAGTTATCTTGTCATGGGATGGCTAACGTCTTAAAGTTTATCATCATTCAAATGTGATAAAAAAAAAAAAAAAAAGAAAGAATTCTAGCATCTCCAGCAATATGCTAAAAATACATGTTAATGCCAAAATATATATTAATGTTAAATTTTGACATTAACATATGTGTTTTTGGCACTCTCAAAAAAAAAATTATTTAATTATCCTAAAAGAACAATATCATTTTTAATGTTAAATTTAACAATTATCATTGATACCTTAAATTTGTTTTGAAAAACAAATGTTAATGTAAAAATTAAAAAATAATAGTGTCATTATAGCATATTCTATTGGAGATGCTCTCGTTCATGTATCTTCTCTCAATAGTTTGGTCTAGCTAATATTTAGCCAAATTTCATTTTGTTCTTTTATCTACATAAAGAGACAAAAACAATTTAAAAAGAAATTAAGAACCATACCATAAACCTTACTACATGGCACATTTAAAAGGACCATTAACCTTGCAACACAATAATACATGAAATTTATTACCAAAAACAATAATACATGAAATTGACAATGCCAAAACCAGCAACTACCAAACAAATAGTGATATGATGACCCTTTTCCATGTTACTTGAAACCCAATTGCCAATTATATTGGTTTCCAGTTTAGTAATATCATCCACAGCCCTCAAAATCAAACTTGATACCAAATTCCCAGCAGAAGTCTCCAATGCATAGAGCTTTAAAACCTACTGATTAGTGATAATTACAACCCATCATAAATACATACATATCCTTTTGTCCCTCTCTCCCTATTAAACACAAACCAAAAAAGGGAGGATTACATAGAAGCCACTCTTTTGCTTCACTACTCTAAGTCCTACTATTAAAAAATCCAAGCGAATTAGGATTATATTGACAAAACTACAAACACCTACAATGCATATACCAAAATTCTCAAAACTAATCCACTTCTTCACCACCACCACCATCATCATCTTCATACGCCAAACCATCACCTTCAAATCCGTTTCCCAAATCACAGATCTTATCCCACACATCCTTTGGAACCGGAACCACCGATAGTCTCGGCTGCCTAAACAGAGCAAACCCTTTGAGCCCGCCATCCCCTTTCATCTCCTTCAAGTCCACTGGCTTCCTCATCTCCCCAACCGCCTTCACATCCACCACAACATCGTCGCCGCTGCCTTCCTGCGAATACCATTCGCGGATGACAGAAACGACGCCTATGACGCGGCGGGCCTTGGTACCTGAGTGGTAGAAGAAGCAGAGGTCGTTGAGTTTCATGGACTTAAGGTTCTTCTGTGCCTGTTTATTCTTGACGCCGTCCCACTTTGTTACGCCTCCATTGGCCGCTTGGTCCTCCCACGACCACTCTCCTGGCTCCGTCTTCAAAAGCCAATGTTGCTCCTGTTTTGCCATTGATAGAGACCTCGATTAGATTCCAAGCGGTGGCCTTTTGGGGAGTTTGGGTGGGGAATATATTCTAGGGATTTTGTAAAAGTTGTTTGCAATTGGCGGGAGTGAAGTGAGGAGTTTGGCGGCGATGGATCTTTTGGACCAGTTTTGGGCCTTAGGGTTCCTTTATTTTTTTATTTTTGGAGTTTTTTAAGTTAACTTTATTATTATTATTATTATTATCTAGAAAGATTAATTAGCTTTTCTCGAGGATAATTTTTTAATTTAAAATTAATTATGAAATCATTAAAGATGTTTTTGGTTTCTAAATTATTTGTTTAAAATAGAAATTTTACTCTTTATTAATCCTTTCTTTATTGGTCCCCTCCTCCTTTAGAATAGGTTAAACTCAATACTGATAATTGTACAACTTAAATTTTTGGAAAAATTGTCACAGGCCAACAATAAGAGTGATTGGATTGTTGGGTTTACTGCCGATTTAGGTGTAGGAGATACTTTATTGATAGAAATATGGGGTTTATTCTTGGGTTTAAAACTTGCTTGGCATAATGTAGACAAGTGCTTTGGAATCATATTGTTCTTAATTTGGTGGTTCTTTCTTGAATCTTAACTCTCACCGTCTTCATCATCTCTTTGAGCTTTATGAAAATTGTCACCAATTCTTGAGAAAAGATTGAAACTGTTTTATTGCACAAATATACAAGGAGATTAACTACAATGTCGATGATGTTGCTAAATTGGTCTTCATTCTACCTCAGGCTATTGAGAGTTTATTTTTCCTCCTCTTTGAAGATGATATAGCTAGATGCTCTAGACCTAGAAGGTTTTCATTAGTTTATTTTTGTCTTTTGGTTCTTTTGACCTCTCACTTTTACTGGCAAAAAACGAAAAAAAGAAAAAGAAAAGAAAATATAATATAAAAATCAGAAAATTAAAGTGGAAATAAAATCATAATATGAAAATGAGAAAATAAATATACATTTATATTTTTCGTATAAATATAGTATAAATTTATTATTATTATTATTAGTATTATTATCTTATGTTTTATACTTTTCCACAAACATCCAACCTCCAAAACATCAGTTTAAGGTCACAACGAGTGATTTAATAATTTAGAGACATTTATAATGTCTTCTAGTAATCTAATTAAGAACCGAAGATCATTTTCCATAACAAACATACGTATGTGTTTCCATATTTTAGGCCAAAATTTAAGCTTAAAAGATTTATTTTAGGATTAGGTAATGATCCCCTACTTATCAATTCACATGAAAGTAAATGTTTTATTAATTACATTTTAGGATAATTTTTAGGGTTTTTTGATGGTATAGCCAAGCCCAATTATATTTAATGAAAAAAAGCCCAAAAGTCATATAATTAAAAAAGTAGCCAAAAATTACCCTTATACCCTTATGAATAGTTTCATTTTAAAATTGACATAACCCATTTGACCTATACTGCTGGTGGCCATCACCAGACTAAGGCCAAGATGCCCATTGATGGGCCACCAATGGCTTGGTGGTGGGCCACCACCAGTGCCATACTATCGGTCTCTGTCATTGTTAATTGTTATATTTATCAACCGCATACCATTTAGATTTCAAATATGATTTGAAAACCTAAATTTATTCCGAAAATTCTAAAAAAATATTTAAATTAAAGCTTATCCTCTTAGCCTTCTAATCATAAATCATATACCTCAATCTAAGTTCGGAAAGTTTTCAAATTTAATTTATTGTAAAACTGTGTAAATCTACCGAGACAACACTAGGGCATCGATGAGCCCAATGATGAGCCATCGATGAGCCCACCCACGCTATCAAAAAATTCTAAAAAAATATTTAAATTAAAGCTCATTTTCTTAGCTTTCCAACCATATATCATATGCCTCAATCCAAGTTCGGAAAGGTCTTCAAATTTAATTTCTCGTAAAACTATGCAAATTTTTCTAAACAACACTAGAGCGTCGGTGGGCCCAACGATGGACAGTCGGTGTCCCACTGAAACATCCAAAAATTCTAAAAAAATATTCTAATTAAATTTCATCGTCTTAGCTTTTCAACCATATATTAGATGTTTTAATCCGATACCGAAAAGGTCTTCAAATACAATTTCTATAAAAACTATATAAATATGATGAGACAGTATGTGAGTCAGGTTTAAAGCATCATTTTATGGCATAAATTAACCCAGAAAATTATAAAAAACTATTCCAAAAAAATCTTATTCTCTTAACTTTCCAAAAATATATAATTTACCTCAATCCGATACCAGAAAGATCTTCAAATATAGTTTCAAAAAATATATACAAATCTGCCGAGGAGGATTTGAAAATAATTTGGTGGTGGGTGGTCCACCAGACCACTTCCAAATCCTCCTCCGTAGATTTGTATAGTATTTTTTAAAATTATAGTTGAAGGCTTTTCTGATATCGGATTGAGGCAAATGATATACGATTGGAAAGCTAAGAGGACAACCTTTTTTAATAATATTTTTTTAGAATTTTTCGGGTTGATTTTTCCTTTTTAATCGTGCTCCAAACCTGACTCACATGCAAATCTGCCGAGACAGGACTTGAGCCAAGTTTAGGGCATGATTTAATGGCCTCAATCAACCCAAAAATTCTGAAAAAATATTCAAGAAAAAGTCATTCTCTTAGCTTTCCAACTATATATCATTTGCCTCAATCTAATACCGGGAAGGTCTTCAAATATAGTTTTAAAAAACATATACAAATCTGCCAAGGAGGATTTGAAAATGACTTGGTGGTGGGTGGTGGTGGCCACCACCAGCCCATTGTGCCCGTCGGTGGGCCCACCACCAGGCTATCGGTGGCTCCACCGACATGCATATGGGGCTGGTAGTGGCCACCACCAGCCACCACTAGGCCCACCACCAGACCACTTTTAAATTCTCCTCGGCAAATTGGCATAGTATTTTTTGAAATTATATTTGAAGGTCTTTCAGATATCAGATTGAGATAAATGATATACGGTTGGAAAGCTAAGAGGATAAGCTTTTTGTTTTTTATATTTCTTTTAGAATTTTCTTAGTTGATTTGTACCTTCTAATCGTGCTCCAAACCTGACTCACATGCAAATCTACCGAGACAAGACTTGAGTGAGGTTTGGAGCATGATTTAAAAGCCTATATCAACCCAGAAAATTCTAAAAAAGTATTCAAGAAAAATTTTATTCTCTTAGACTTCCAACTATATATCATTTGCCTTAACCTAATACTGAAAAGCTCTTCAAATTTAGTTTTAAAAAAACACAAACAAATCTACCGAGGAGGATTTGAAAATGACCTACGGTTGGTAGTGGTGGCCATCACCAGTCCATTGTGCCTATCTGTGGGCCCACCATTAGGCCATCGGTGGCCATAACAACAGGCATAAGGGGCTGGTGGTGGCCACCCCCCCCAACCACTAGGCCTACCACCAGATCACTTCTAAATCCTCCTTAGCAGATATGTATAGTATTTTTTGAAATTATATTTAAAGGCCTTTCCGATATTGGATTGAGGTAAATACTATACAGTTGGAAAGCTAAGAGGATAAGCTTTTTTTTTTAATATTTTTTCAAAATTTTTTAGGTCAATATATACCTTCTAATTGTGCTTCAAACCTCACTCATGTGCAAATCTACCGAGATAGCACTTGAGTTAGGTTTGGAGCATGATTTTAAGGGTTAAATCAACCCAAAAAATTATGAAAAAATATTCAAAAAAGCTTATTCTCTTAGCTTTCCAACCATATATCATTTGCCCCAATTCGATACCGAAAAAGTCTTCAAATATAGTTTCAAAAAAACATATGCAAATCTACTGAGGAGGATTTGAAAATGGCTTGGTGGTGGCCACCACCAGCCCATTATACCTGTCGGTGGGCCCACCACCAGGCCTTCGGCGGCCCTACCACCAGGTAGTTTACTTTTTATGGAAACTGTTCATCTTCTTCTTCAATACGATGTGTAATTTTTTTAGTGAATGCGATTTTTTACACTTTACAGTTTCTGCTTGAAAGCCAATATCAAACCCAAAATCATTAACAAATCAACAACCCAATCAATAATAGAGAAAAAAAATCAACAATTACTGTTAATATTAACTTATATAAAGTTAATTATATATTAATAGTTGGTTTGATGACGACAAAGGAAATGTGTAATTCGATCGAAATACATATTAATAAAAATGTGTTTTTGTTGTTTAAGAAAGTTTTTACTACTTTTATATGCATTTAATTTGGGAAGATGGTAAGAGGTGTGAGCATTAAATGGGAAGAAGAAAATAAAAAGGGTAGTTAGGTAAAACCATTTATGAAATGGACTAAAATTTTAATTTCTACAAAACGTGGCTAAAAAAAATTTAACGACCTCACCATAGGCTATAGCATCAAAAAACCCTAATTTGGCTTCAACCCCTTAGCAAGCTTGAAAATAAGAGCCCAAGAAGTCTAATAAATGCAAATAATGGGTCTTGAGCAGTGACAAGTGAGATTTTTCTTGAAGTAGTCACTGCCACAATTGATCATATTAATGGCATAGGTTCGCCCTTTCACCATAAGGAAGAGTTGAACCAGCCTTTTAGGAAGGCAATACACCCTTGCCTTGATTTATGCATAGCTTCCCATCTCCTGAAGATATAACTCATCATCCACGTGTCACCCTGAGAGAAGATCTGTATAAATGCCACATCAGTAGGTCCGACCCATTAAGCACCAATTCTTAGTCACAACTCTTGTTGGAGAACCATATGTGAGATCCAAGGAACAACTGTCGACATTCACGGGGATTAGGGGTCACGTATCATCCATCCAACTCCACACCATTCCAATATTAAATGTAATTCTAGCATTCAAGAGTCGAGGAAGGTGATTCTTGGTCTTGGTCACTTTTTAGTTCATATTGGTCTCTTAAGAGCATTCTCATGCTCAATAGCACCAAAAAAACACAAAAAATCTAAGACAAAGCCATTGACTCTCCTCATTAGAGAGTTAGAACACTAAACATTAGTACACTAAACACATCCCTGCTCATTATATTTGATTATACTTAGACTAAAATTGTTACTTGGGCGATGGAGAGTGCATGCCGATGTCCACATCAGCGTCATCTCTAACATTTTTTCTTTGGTTATAGGAAAAATACCAATAGACATTCATCACTTCCCTGACCAAACCTGAAATCATGCCCAACAATACATAGAAAGTTCTCCCTAGGCTTTTGATCTAGTCGAAAACCTATAGACTCAACCCATATTTGGGGGCCCAACCCAACTCTATATGTATGAAAATTTGGTGAAAATAACAACATTAGATAAAATTATGGACTAATAAAAATTTTGTTCTCCACGTATATAACAAACCTTTTTTTCTCTATCATTATTTTCTTTCATAAATGAGAAGAAAATAGTTTACATAAACTTGTAGCATGCAAAAATTGAAGTTGCAAAAAAATTCACCACATTCTAATCATAATAATCAATATTTATGTGTTTGCAAAGTAGTTGAAAAGGATGTACGTTGTAATATCTATTTTTTTTATGTATTGTTGACTTTTGGTCAAAGTCAACTCTGATAAAAGTTAATATCTTAACCGGTGACTGCCATATCATTATTTTAACTGGTATTAAGTTGACTAAGACTAGTTTGGTTGTTTATTATTATATAAGTGTGCTTGTGATTGCTGGTCAAAGTCAAAGTTAAAGTCAACACTACTACGCCATCACCTTAATTGGCAGGGGCTAATTGAGATTTTCTTTCTTATACATATGGCATGTGTAGGAGAGTGTTTTAGCAAGGTCTGATATAACTAGTAAGGTTGAAGACCAAGTTTGAATTTGTCAAATTTTGGTCAAAAAGTGATCTTACTTGCATTGCCCTCTTTAAAACCCTAGGACCACATTATTTAAACCCCATTTCAAGAGACCCAAGCCTTATTTTGAATCCCTTGCAGCTGACCACCCTTTTTTAAGAAATAGAAAGTATTTTTTAGTTAGAGAATATGAAGGAAAATTAAGTATTTTTAAGAGAAAAGCAAGGAAACTCAAGAAAATGGAGAAGGCAAGGAGGGTCGGCCACTTGGAGGTGTAAAACTTGGAGTTTTTGTGGTGGATCAAAGTGTTTGTAAAGGGATTTAAGCTTTTTCAAAGGTAGGTTTCCATACCCATTAGTTATTTCGTTGATTTTTGGTGTTTTTAGTTTAGATCCATCTATTCCCACACCTTTTCTACTCAAACCTTTTCTTGATTTAATTAAATCTTGTGTAAAATTGTTAGATTTAGCATGATCTAGGTGTGATATAGTGTGATTAGTGAAAACCTCAATTTGTATGTTAGGGTTTTTGGACATTTATGGAAATTACTACATTAATTGCGTGTTTATTGTTCTAAAATGATTGCCCATGTTATATCTATGTATTTTTGCATGTTTATTGTTGGATTATGATGAAAAATTGATGGATTTGGACACATGGAATTTTTGGCTATGATGGGAATTATGGGAATTTTGCAAATTTTTCATTGTGCTATGGAATTACTTTGATATCTATGTAAATTGTGATGAGTTTATGTGAAAATTTGATGGGTTTATGTTCAAATGGGTAACTGGCCATATGTATGGAATTTTTGGGTTGATTGAAGTTGGAATTTGGATGGATTTTGGTGTATTATAGTATTAAATTTCCATGGATATGTTTAATTTTTTGTTTAATTTGATGAATTGTACCCTAAAGTATGTGCTTTTTGTTTATTGTGGTATTTAATTAAGTAAAGTTGATATTTTTACTATAGAATATACTTTCTGAAAATTATTTTGGAGTAAAAATAATATTTTTACAATTGAATACATATATTTAGAAATTATTTTGGTAATAATATGGTATTTTTATTAGTGAATATACTTCTAAAAATTATTTTGGTGTAAAAATGGTATTTTTACAATTGAATATATATGTTTAGAAATTATTTTGGTAATAAAATGGTATCTTTATTAATGAATATATATTTTGAAAATTATTTTGGTGTAAAAAGGGCAATTTTTACAATTGAATATATATATTTAGAAATTATTTTTGAATAAAGATAATATTTGCATAGTTAATATATTTACTGAAACTGTTTTGGGAGTAAAAATAATATTTTTATATTCAAATATATTTATTTAGACTATCCTGAGGGCAAAAATAGTATTTTATATTTAAAGCTGACATAGTGACTGAGTTTCATCAGGCAGAGGTAAAGACTAAGAGTCCATCTGACAAGTCATGCCAGCGCACCAGAAAGGGAATTATGGTAGAGGGAGAGTCATCTCATTGTATGACAATGTCTACCCTAGCATCTTCGTTTGGAATTGAGTACTGGGATATTGGAGTGCTTGAGGATTCCATGCATTAGGAGATTGAATGAAAAAGCCTTGCAGTAGCTAAGTTCTTAAGCGGCTTTATCACTGCTGTACCTTTACCTAATGGTGAGGTATGATATGTTGATCCAAGGGATTTAGATTAGTTCCAAAAAGACCATGGCTACAAGATGTATCACTGGTATTTGGATTAGTACAAGGATGACCTTGGTGAGCATGAAGCAATCGTTGATCATTTCGCTTACCTTGGTTATGGAGTTTTACACGCAGTAGAGGCAAGCTCGGAAGATGAGGATCTTAAGGAGTCTTAGGATCCTGAGGAAGAAAAAGACTTCGAGGAGTTCCCTGCTGAGGATTAGAGAGTTTAGTTGTCACTATTATATACGAGTTTAGATGTTTCTTGTTGTGGTAGTAGTAATAGTTTAGATTAGGAGCTGTTGACTGTGAGTTGTGATTATTAGCTGTTTCCTTTGTTCATATGATGTATAACAAAGTTCTTTTATAATTGAAGTACTATTTCTATGTTATTTTAGTTGTTTCTCTTATCTAGCTTTCTTGTTTATCTTGCATGGGATTCTTCTATTAAGATGCCATGTGTAGCACGGGATACTAACAATGCTAAAAATAACACGGCAGACTTGCCTAGCCAATTGGTTGAGACTCTTCCAAGTATTACGAGCTAAGGATCTCAGCAGTCCGACGGAATCAATGGGGTTGTAGAGCAGTTCAAGCGATTCCATCCTGCAATGTTCGAAGGCTTGACCAGTGCATTGATAGGCAGATTGGATCTGAGAACTAGAGAAGATTTTCACACTAATGGACTGCACTAAGTCTCAGAAAGTTGTATGATCCTCTTTTATGCTAAAGAGAAGAGCTAACAACTAGTGGGACATGGTCAAGTGAGCTCATAATTTTGAATGAAACCCTATGATTTGGACCCAATTTAAGGAGCTATTTCTGGAGAAGTATTTCCCTATTGTGACAGAATGAAAAGGAGGTTGAATTTCTGAGGTTGACTCAAGAAAACCTTTCTCTAGTCGAATATGAGTGAAAGTTTGACGAGCTTTCTCACTATGCTCCACATCTAGTGAACACTGAGGAATGCAAAGCAAGATGCTTTGAGAAATGATTAAGGCTAGAACTCTGTAATGCTATAGCAGTGTTGCAGCTGGCTACTGCAGTGAGTTTAATTGATCGTGAAGGATTATACTTTGAAGATGACCAAGGCAACTGAGTAAAGCTCCACGACCCAAAGGAGAACTTGGGGAGAAAGTAGCCAGCATAAGAGAACATGCTTCAAGTGCGGCAAGACTGATCACTTAATACGAGATTGCCTTGAACTTGGAAGAAGGAGATAGCAAGCCACTTAAGGTCGAGTGTTTGCATTGACAAGAGAGGAAGCAGAAAAAGACGATGCTGCAGTGGTGGTAGGTTTTATTTCTTTACAAGGACTGGATGCATATGCTTTATTTGGTTTGGGTGCTACACACTCGTTTATATCTAGTCAATTTACATCTAAGTTAGCACTAGAACCAGTTTGACTTAACAACGATTTGTGTGTTGCTACACCATTTAATGTTAATATGTGTGCCTTGTTTATGTTGAATTCCTGTGAGGTGTGTCTCGAAAACGAGAAACTATATGTCAACTTGATTATATTGGATATCTATGATTTTGATGTGATCTTCTGAATGGATTGGTCGTCTAAGAGTTGAGTTTGTATCGAATGCAAAGAGAAGAGAATACTGTATAGCCCCGTAGGCAGCTAATAATTCAAGTTCAAAGGGTCAAAGCTAAGACCGCAACCGAAATTGTTGACTGCACTTGTAACACCCCCTAATTGAACCTTACAGATCCGATCTTGGGGTTGCTACTTACATAGCATATGACATAAAAACAAGATCAATTTTTTTTTTCTTTTCCTCTTTACTTCGGATCCACAAGAATAACATTACTAACTTTAAAATTAACATAGTACTAGTAACAATTATTATTATTATTATTGTTATTATTATGTTTCAAAAATCATAACCCATATATAAAGAGAACTTAATAAAATATCTTGGTCTTATAAACTTATTAAACAGAGTAAATGAAATTAAAACATAGCATAACGAAAGAAAAACATCTTATTAACTTGGATCATGCAGATCAACATAGCTGAACAGCATCTCGCAGATTCCCCAAGTTCACGTTCCTCTTAATCAGTTTCAAATCCATTAACTACACACATAAGAAAAGATGAATGAGTGGCAAATCACTCAGTAAGTTCCACAATGCACACACACAACATGGAATGCTTATGTTTAAGCGTGAACCAATGCATACTTGCTTACTTACAAATAAATCTTATATAAATCAAACCAAAACTTCTTATTTAGTTTGAAAACAAAACCACCATTATAGAACTTCTATACACATATACATGAAAATTATTACTCATCGGTAATCCATACAAATATCCCTTGAATAGATGAGCAGTATATCCCAAGAGATTTCAAACCACAAAGAGGAATATGTGCATAAGTAGGGTAAAGGGGACGACTTCCATCCTAGCTATGCAAGCACAAACCGATGCCAAGAACTCCGGGCAAAGAGTATTAGTCATACCCTTATTGTGATCCTCAATGAGTCCTCCCACATATACAAATCCGTCTACATATGCCCATGTAAACCTTTCAAAGTTGGTCAGATCCATAAAATCAAGCATTCTCTTATGTGGTTCCATATATATATAAACTCCAAATCAAACTTGTCCACAGTTGCCTACAAGGTGATTCTTTTGAAAATGTATTTTACTTTTCAATAAACCTTGATAATGTGCATTTCTTGTAAAACTGAATTTTACATTCATGTTTGAATGCACATGCTCATGCTTACATACTTGTGGTCATGCATACTTTGTTTCAAAACCCAAGAAACTAGTGCATGTACATATATTAATTCATCGTAACCAAAACATATAAATTACATAGCAAAATATTCCTACAATGCTCATATAGATTTCGACAATCGTTATTCACAAGTAACAAATTTCATACCATATATATATCTCATAATTCCATATGATTCCATAATTTCCAGCAACATGTTTTGTAGAAAAATTCTTATTTAGCATGCATACTAAAAATTCCAGCAAGCTATTTTGCAAAAACTTACATGTATTTTTGCTTATTAATTCCCAGCAACAATTAACATCATATTCATGTAATTTAACATTCATATAACACATATAAAATGCATAAAACACACATCTATCTTTTCCTTAGGTAATCTGCATTAACAAACTTAATATTCAATTATCAAGTCATGCCGAAATAAATCTTAATAATTTTCCAGCAAGTAATACTTACAAAATTACCATATAGATTGCTAACAAATGTGCAGAATCTTATGATAATCCTAATTCCAATAAACCATATAATCATATTTGCCATATAAAGTCTCACATAATAGAATACCAAAAATCCCAGCAAGCATAACATAGAACGTAATTATAAGATGATTTCGGAGTAATAACATTTATACAATTACCCAGAGAATTCCAGCAACATATTATGAATTCAAGTTCAATTAAAACATAATTATTGGATGATTTAATCAAACCAAAACGCCCAGAATTTCCAGCAAACAAAATCCCATTTTAAAAATTGAAGTAGAACAATCTTAAACATAGAAAAATTGTTGTTTAATATTAACCTAGTTGAGATTAATCAAATCCATTCACTAACATGCCTAATCATCCATGATTTAATGATCAATCAAGATGAAAATTCAGTCTTGATACTTGTATAAGGATCAGCCATTAGAGAAAATTAGGGTTTAGTGTGCAACTTTGTAAAAATCAAAATTTTCTTATAAATACTTGTGATTCTTGGTAATACTATAAAATCCCATCTTAAATCCAAATTTTCTAGCACACACAAATCTATATTATCATGCTCAAATCATCCATTCAATCCACATAAATTTTGGAGAAGAAGAGAGATTCAAGACAAATAAAAACAAATAATAATTAAATGTGAAACTTGCCTTAATTCTTCAAAAACCCTTGAAATTCCTTACTTGATCACACAAAGTTTTCTCCCAATTTTTGTCTAAGAAATTTCAGCACCAAGAGGAGAGGAGAATGTAGAAATTTTTTCCCTCTCTGTGGTAACTTAATTTATAGACAAAACTCTAGTCAACACTTTCATAGTTTTCTTAGTTTTCCTTATTTCAAATAAGGAAAATAACCAGTAACATAATTATCAAATAATGCCAATTAAAATCAAAAAATTTAAATATCAAACTCATACATAAATGGGCATCAGCCATACAGACACACACATACACATACTTTCTTGCACAAGACAAAACACACACATACACAAACTTAAAATCACTGCACACTTTGAGAACATGTTAGGCGCCTATCACTGCACTTGACACGAACCGGTTGGGGAACCTTCAAACCTTGAAACATGTCAGGAGCTTGATAAAGAGCCTATCATTGCACCTGGCATTCTCTAATTTCGTGTCTATGTGCTTCACATAACTTGCACGTGTACACTTGCACACAAGCACATAAGTAAAACTTCACAAATAAATACACCAACAAGCAATTTTAGAGGCGGTTATTACAGTTCCCCCTTTCTAAAAAGAAATTTCATCCCCAAAATTTGCTCAACTGGAAAATAACACCTACCAAAAACAAACTTGAATACTTGAACTTTATTTCGTCTTCTCATTCCCATGTTGCTTCTTCCACAACATGGTTTCTCCAGATAACTTTAACTAAAGAAATGGTCTTAGTCCTTAGCATTTGATCTTGTCAATCTAGAATTTCCACTAATTTCTTTTCATAGGTAAGATCCTCTTATACTTCTAGCGGTTCAAACTCTAGCACATGCGATGGGTCATGCATATGCTTAGTCAACATAAATACATGAAACACATCGTATACACTTGATAAGTTTGGTGGCAAAGCTAAACGATTAGCCAATTCACCAATCTTTTTCAAAATTTCAAACGGTCCAATATATTGTGGACTTAACTTTCCTTTCTTTCCAAACCTCATAACACCTCTCATCAATGCTACTTCAAAAAAAAAAGACCTTGTCTCCCATATCGAAACTCAGTTTCTTCCTCCAATTATTAGCATAACTCTTTTGTTTATCTTGAGCAACCTTCATTCTTTGTTGAATTCTACTTATGACTTCACTCGTTTGCTGTAAAATCTCGAGTACCTACTTCATCCTAATAGGTCGGAGATTGACACCGGTGCCATGCCAATAGCTGCATGATAGATGTTGTTGTACTTGAACTCCATAAATGGTAGATGTTTCTCCCAGTTCCCTTTAAAATCTAGCATACATGCAAGTAATATTTCTTTAAATGTTTGAATCGTCCTTTTGAACTGTCCGTCAAACTGAGGATGAAAAGCAGTGCTAAAGTTCAACTTTGTTCCCATAGCCTTATGCAGACTCTTCCAAAACAGCGATGTGAACTTTGGATCTCGATCAGACACAATCAAAATAGGCACTCCATAAAGTCTCACAATCTCGTCAACATAGAGTTGTGACAACATTTCCATGGAATGAGGCATACGCATAGGTAAGAAGTGAGCATACTTAATGAGTCAGTTCATTATTACCCATATTGTGTCATTGCCATGTTAAGATAATGGTAACCCCACAACAAAGTCCATGACAATATTTTTTCACTTCCATTCATGAATCATTAGAGGTTTAAGTATACCAAAAGGTCTCTGATGCTCTATTTTCACTTGTTGACACGTTAGACATTGCTCCATGAACTCCGCTATGTCCTTTTTCATTCTGTTCCACCAATAAACATTGGTGACATCCTTGTACATCTTAGTAGCTCTAAGATGTATCATGTAAGGCATACAATGAGCCTCCACTAAGATTTCCTTTCAATCGCTTCAATGTTAGGCACGTAAAACCGACTTTCAAACCTTAGAGTTCTATTTTTAGTGAGATTAAATTCGGTCATCTTTCCTTGAATAACTTCTTCCTTGATCTTCTTCAAACTTGTGTCATTTTCTTATGCTTCCTTTATCTTGTCAATTAAGGATCGTTGTACCTTGAGTGTAAACAACATGTATGAATATTGGTTAAGAAGTAACTCAATATCCATTCTTCTTAGGTCTTAAAAAATATACAATTGTGTAGTAATTAGATTACCGCTAAAATCAGCAGACGTTCTACTCAAAGCATCGGCTACTACATTGGCCTTTATAGGATGATAATTTATAGAACAATCATAATCCTTGACAAATTTTAATCATCTTCATTGTCTCATGTTCAACTCCCTTTGAGAAAAGAAATACTTTAAACTTTTATGGTCAATGTAAATATTATACTTCACACCATAAAGGTAATGTCTCCAAACTTTTAGTACAAAAAAGACAGCAACTATCTACAAATAATGCGTCGGGTAGTTATGTTCATACAGTCGTAATGCAAAGGCAATTACCTTCTCATTTTACATAAGCATGCAACCAAGTCTTTTACCAGAAGCATTACTATAGATCACGAACTTGTCTTTTCCATTAGGTATAGTAAGTACAGGGGCTATAACCAGCCTTTCTTGAAGCTTCATGAAACTTTTCTAGCATGCTTCAGTCCAGACGAACGTTAGATCCTTTTTCATGAATTGCATCAATGGAACAGTAATCTTTGAAAAACCTTCAACAAACATTCGGTAGTAACCAACAAAACCTAGGAAACTTTTAACTTCTACATTTGTTGGCCTTTTCCAAACTTGCATAGCCGCAACTTTGCTTGGATTAACTTGTATTCCTTTGTTAGACAAATTGTGACCTAAGAAAGAAATCTTCTTAAGCCAAAATTCCCACTTCTTGAATTTGGCACAGAGTTGCTTCTCACGTAACCGTTGCAACACATCTCTTAGATGTTCTTCGTACTCCTCAGCACTCTTGGAATAAACTAGTATGTCATCAATGAAGACAATAACAAATTATCCAAGTAGTAGTTGAACACTCAATTCATCATGTCCATAAAGGTAGCAGGTACATTGGTCAGTCCAAACGGCATAACCAAAAACTCATAGTATCCATACACCTATTTCTAAAAGCACTTTTTGTAATATCTACCTCTTTTATCTTCAATTGGTGTTATCCAGATCAAATATCAATCTTTGAGAACATGTTAGCTCTTTGCAGTTGATCGAACAAATCTTCAATCCTTAGTAATGGGTACTTATTCTTGATTATCACACGATTCAATTCTCTATAATCAATGTATAGAAGCATTGATACATCATTCTTCTTTACAAATAAAATGGGTGCTCCCCATGGGAAAACACTTGGTCAAATGAAACCTCTTTTTAGAAGTTCTTGTAGTTGTTCCTCCAAAATTTTCAACTCTGCAAGGGCTATTCGATATGGTGCCTTAGATATTGATGCAGTTCCTAGTGAAACATCGATAGTAAATTCTACCTCTCGATCAAGCGGCAACTATGATAGCTTATCGGGAAATACATCCAAAAATTCAATTACAACCCTAACATGTTGAGGTATTCAGCATCTACATTCATGTTTAATACATGAACCACAAAATCTAAACATTCCTTTCATAAACTCCTCTGTGCTTGCATCGTAAAGATCAATCGTGGCAAAAGGTTAACTTTCGTACCTTTGAATTTGAAATAGTACCCATCATGTGGGCTAAAGAGAACTCACTTATCTTGAGACACAATTTGTGCTCTATTTCTAGACAAACAATCCATACCAAAGATAATATCAAAATCATACGTATTAGACATAATCAAATCCACAAGTATTGTGTTGTTTCTAAAGGAAACATCACAAGACTTAAACATAAAATTAACGTACATATTAACACCTGACGGTGTTGCCATAAAAAGTTTAGAGTTTAAACTTGACGATTTTACCATCATCTTAGATGTAACTTGGCTTGATACAAATGAATGCATAGATCTCGAATCTAATAAAGTGTAAGCCTTGAGATTACCTAATCGAACCACACTTTATTAAGAAACAAATAACGTTTAACAATGCTTATCACATCAAAGTGATTCAAGTCAATATATAAACAACTAAGCAATTGAAAAGAAAGCTCTAACTAAGATTACCAAAAGAAATCCTAATACCTACTCCTCACTCGAGGAATCACCATGAAACTTATCACTATGCTAATGAGGTGGGGCCTCAGGGTCTTCATCCTCATCAACATTGAAAACTTGATAATCCTTATCTTTCACTATAGCATAACTTATCTAGAAATTTATATCCTCTGGATCTCCTTTAAGCTTCTTCTTGGTTCCTTGAAGTCTAGCATCAAATGATGTGCATCAGAAAGGGTTAAAGTTCTCTTCTTCCAATTCCTTCATAATCTTTCTTCTCAATGCTTCATCATACTTACGCATTTCTTCTCATTCCTTCTTATAGTATTCTTCACTAGTGAACCAGCTCGAAAGAGGTTCTTCCTTCTCAAATGGCAACACATCTCTAAACCCATACACATACTCCCAAACTAAAATATGTTGTTCTTTGTCGATCATCGTGTCAAATGCAGCGTCCCATTTGTGTTTGTTATTCTCTAATTCATGCTCTTGGTTAACTTCCTCCGAGTCACTCACTATGATAGTGATCAACTTTTGAACCTTTCTTAGGAGGTTTCTAATATGACTCAGCTTCACTTACCTCATAACAAGAACGAATAATCTTTTGTACCATTGCAATACAACGGAAAGTTGTATGCTGCGTTCGGGAAGGATGAATCGCTCCCAAAAAGGAATCTATTGATTCTCTCCCAATTGGTTGGACCGTAGGTGCGATAATTTACTTCACGGGCGAGGTCTCTAGTTCAAGTCCAGAATGACCCAGTTACACCAAGGAAAAGAATAGAAGAAGCATTTGACTCCTTCATGCATGCTTCACTTGGCTCGGGGGGATATGGCTCAGTTAGTAGAGCTTTGCTCTTACAATTGGGTCATTGTGATTACGGGCTGGATGTCTAATTGTCTACGCGGTAATGATAGTATCTTGTACCTAAACTAGTGGTCACTTTTTCTAAGTAATGGGGAAGAGGACCAAAACATGCCACTGAAAAACTCTACTAAGACAAAGACGGGCTGTCAAGAATGTAGAGGAGGTAGAATGGGCAATTGGTCAGATCTAGTGATGATAATGGTGGTGGAGATGATGGGAGGATGAAATTTTATACAATTCTTAATTTAGTTGTTGAAGTGAATTATATTTATGACAGATGTGTAGTTTTGTTTAAATGCATTTGGTTTGACACTAAAGGGACTTTTACTTTACAAGCATCAATGTGAGTCACAAATGGTAGGCCAATGATCCTTATGTGTTAGCATATCAAGCTAAACAATTTTTCTACATTGATGATCCTATGTTGGTGGCCAATTGGAAACTTATACAAAACATGCAACTTAGCAATTTGTACGGCATTCCCAATAAAATTGAGGAAAGTCAATCAAGATTGTATGGCACATATCAAGCTAATAATTCAAATGAATTTAATTTTGATATTAACGTGGAAGTTAATGAAATAAGAACTTCATAGGATGGATGTGGAACCAAAGGTTGTTCAATTTGTTAAGCCAAGCAGTAAAGTTAATGATGATTATATTTGTTTCATAAATGATGATGGTGAAAGTGAGATGAGTGATGAAAACTATACCACTCAAAGTGAAGATGTACAAATTGAAGATGATATTGAGAATTAATAATATTTATTATTGTTATCCAATTTTAATTTCTATAATTGTGTAGTAATTTTTCTTTGTGCATTAGTTTTAGTTGCTTTAATATTAAATAATAATTTTAATATTTAAATATAAATATTTAATACTATTATAATGATGATGACGACGACGACGATGATAATAACAACCTAAATCAAAGTATTCATACGATAACTAACAAAGTATTAATAAAGTATTATGCAATATACATTTGGCATCTTCTTTTTTTTTCTTTTTTTCATTTTTATTCGCAGTACTTTTACGATGATAATTGATAACTAACTTTGCTCACCATCTAACAATTTTTAATAGTTTTGTCCCCTAAAACTTTTTACATCGATAAGTTTCATCACTGATTGGTTTCACATTTTTAGTTGTTGTCATATAAATAAAAGATTACATTAAAAATTAAATTTTAACATAATAGTGATGGCCATTTTAAGAATGTCAACGCCAAAATATTTCAACGACTAAGTCTATGTTGCATCACAAGATGTTTTTTGCGTTTTTTATATTTTGGTCACCAAAAAGTTTTCCTAATGAACTATTTGTTGCATCACTAGATCGATTTCGTATCATTTATTATATTTTCATAACCAAAAATGTTTCTCGAAGAACTATTTGCTCGATCGATTTTGCATCATTTTTTTATATTTTCCTCTCTTAAAAGGTTTCTAGATGAACTATTTTTTTTTTGGTTTGCATCACTAGATCGATTTTGCATTGTTTTTTGTGTTTCATCACAAAAAGGGTTTCCTAACAAACTATTTGTTGCATTGCTAGATCAACTATGGGCCGTTCTTTATATTTTTGTTGCCAAAAATGTTTTAAGATGGTTTTTTTCTTGCATAGTTCACTTCAAGAGGAAAGGCTTTTTACAAGACACAATGTCTAGTATTAATATCTTTTTACAAGTTACATTATAACATTGTATATGTGGAACTTGTAAAAAATGTAGTAGCTTTTACAATGTACAACGTCCCTTGTAAAATCATATAACACTTGTAAAATCCAAAATCATACATTGGGAATATGTTTTACAATAAAAAGTGCAACTTGTAAAAACTTATAAGTAATATTTACAAAATGTAAACATCCTTGTAAAAACTTAGAAAAAAAAAAAAAAAACATGTTGCAAACATTATTTTTAACCAAATGTGCATAATTTTAACAATAGAACACACTACAAAAAAATTTTGGTTTAGCCATGAAAAAGCCTTCCTACAGTTTTAAAATTCATGATTAAAGGTTAAGAGATTTAGTTATAATATTATATTTCAAGACTGAATCTTCATAAGTCATTACAATTAGTTACAATATAAACATCGTAGCTACTTTCCATAACAAAAACTAAAAAAAATATGATGTCACTACAAAAAACATGACTTTTAGCCACAAAAATCATTGCTATAATTTTTAAATTTACAACTAAAGTGTGTTTTTTAGCCAAGAAATTCAATTTCGTAACTGAATCTCAAATTAGTTACGACATATTGTAGTAGAACTTTATAACAAATTGATATAAATTAAAGCTATTTTTAATTTTACACAACTACAAAAATAAATTTATAATAGAAACATTCAAATATTTTTGGCACAAAAACAAGTTTCATAGATGAATTTACAAAATTTATTGCAATTTCCAATAACATTGGATTCATAGTTAAATTTTATAGCAAAAACTTCAAAAATAATTTGGCGCCAAGTTTCACACCAAAAATATTGATGATGTAGTACAATTTTTACACCACCTACAAAAACATTTTATAACTGATTGATGTAAAATAAAAATAAAAATAAAAACAAACACATAAACTCTTCTCTCTACAACTCCTCACTTACTACCCCCTCTTAACAACTCATTGCCATCACCCCTTTCTCTCCCACGCCCAGATCCCTTCCTTTATCTCCCTCAATCTCACTCTACATCACCACTAAGCCATGCTGTTATCTCCTCCATCTCCATCAATCTCACTCATCTGCTCCACGCTGCTTCTAACGAACACACCCTACCACAAGATTAAATCTCGACCAAAAGTGCTAATTGAACGTAATCTTATGGGGTCTTTAGCTTGGTTATAAAAGGTGCTTGAACGCTGTTTACGACCGATGTGGGACTTCGTATGTGGTGTACTACAACCTACCACGCTCCGCTAAGCCACATCCTCTCAAAACCCACATGCACCTTAGTGATTAGTTAGTTAGCTAAATTGAGTCCCCTTATGGGACTCACATGCACCTTAGTAGTAGGTCGGTCCTTAAGCTTACCCACCAACATCTCCCACAATATAATTTTGACCAAACCTTGCTTTGATATCAAAATTGCAACACCCCCTAACCGTACCTCTAGGATTCGATCTAAGAAGAGCTAATTTTTTTTCATAATTAAATAAATGACATAATAATATAAAAAAAAACTTAACAAAAATTTTCCATTTAATCTTTACGAATTTCAAACCAAATTTATATGAAATACTTTAAATTAACTAATAAATTAAAAACTTTGTCTTTAATACCTACAACTTAAAGGAAAATTATAAATTAAACTATTATGTCCTAAACAAAATAAGACAAAAATAAAATATTTATTTTGTTTTGAAAGTGTTTGTACTAATCTAAGCAAGCTTATCTAGCCATTTGTTTCCCCATACCAAAGCTCCAAGCAATTTTAATCAATTTCTGTTCTCATCCACACAAAAAAAAAAAAAAATGGAATGAGTGACCAGTCACTCAGTAAGTTCCACAAGCATATGCTAATGCAATGTAAAAATGCTTGATAAAATCCGTACATAAAATTTTGATTTCCTTTTCTGAACCATAATAGAACTATTATCTTAGATCAAAAAGCATATATAAAGACGTAGGACTTAATTTTCACATAAAGCATGCAATCCTTTAACATACTTATAAGGAGCAAATTACCTATCAACAATTTATTTTTCCCAAAGTAGCACATAGACTAGCTTTCAAGGAAATCACATAACCATTAAGAGGAAATAGTATAAGTGGAGACAATCACACTTGCATCCTAGCCATGCAAGTTAAGTTTTTCCACACACTCTCGCTGGGAGTGATAGCCATGCCCCATTGTGATCGTCAATGAGTCCTTCCATATATACCTATACATTTACATGTGCCCATGTAAACTCATCTCCCAATAAATCTGATTATTAAGTACTCGCTTGATGGAACAAACACATACATAGGCCTCCTTTTATTCACAAATATTGCCTACAATGCATGACCATGACTATTTCTTTTCAAAAAAATATTTTAAATCCTTTAAACTTTTTGGAAATCAAACTTTTTTAACATAAAAAACAAATCTTCTTTCTTATGCTTTCATACTCATGTATGCATAAGCCATAATTATGTGCACATAACATACTCATATAGCATAAATCCAACTTTGCACAATTGCATACATATACTTACTTAGGAAAATATTGACATAGATATGCTTGATATTTTCCAAGTAAAATTTAGAAATCAAACCACATATATTCATTCACATGTAATTAAACCCATAAAATTTAAGCAATGCATTCATACATGTAAATATTAAATTTATCTTGTAAAGCAAATGTTAACTTAAATAGTTTTCATCTAAAATATTTTTCAGCAAACATACACATGTAATTATTATTTTAGACACAAATAATAATTTTAATATAACTAAACTTTCCAGCTATTTATTCTATCATTCTTATACCAAAAATCCAATCTTTATAAAGATTATTGGCAATTAAATAACAAGTAATCATATGAATTTATTTGACAATTCTCATATATATATATATATATATATAAAGCAACTTATAACGCATCTTTATATAAATATATTAAAACCCATTATATATATATATATTAAATAGTATTATCACATAAATCATATGAACACAGATTCAAGCTTTTGAAACTTAGAGAAGAAAGTAAGAACAATAAAATTTAAATTCACCCAAACATAACAAACAGTCCATGAAATCAATTATGATATATGCAAAACCTAACAAATATAGGTGTGAAACTTATCTTAATTGAATCTTCTTAATAAATAGCCCAAATAAAAAAATCAGTTGCAGAACCCACACTCTTATTTTTTATGCTTTCCCTTTTTTTTCCCTCCTTCTCCTTGGCAGCCTACCCTTCCTTCTTTTCTTTTTTTTTTTTTCTCTCTTTCCTACCGTCATCTTTATTCCCTCTTCTTTTTTTCTTCTTCTCTTTCTTCCCTTTTCCCTTGGTTGCCGTTCTTCACCCTCAATTTCTTTTTTTTCTTCTAATCTACATAGCTTTGCCACATCATACACCCATACATACATATATATATATATATATATATATAACAACCTCTATAGTGTTTTAGGAAAACTAAGCCTATTATGTATAGGTTTCCTAATTAAGCATAACTTCCAACTATCAAAAGTCCTAATTAAATTCTATTTAGTCATCAATCAAATAATTAATTTAATTTAATAATAAAACTATTATTTAAGTATATATATATATATATAATATACTTAAAAGATAATTCGGGTTCTACAATTCACCCTTCCTAAAAGGAAATTTCATCTTTGAAATTTGCACTATTTAAACTAACACTTACTCAAATAAATTTGGATAATTGGACTTCATTTTGTCTTCACATTCCCTTGTTGATTCTTCCATCATATGATTTTTCCACTGCACTTTAGCTAGTGAAATCGTTTTAGCCCTAAGCACTTGATCTTTTCTTTCCAATATTTGATTCGGCTTTTGTTCATATGTGAGGTTTTCGTTCACTTCTAATGGATCAAATTCAATGACATACAAACGATCATGTATGTACTTTTACAACATAGATACATGAAATACGTCATGTACACTCGACAACTTTGGAAGTAACGTTAGACGATAAGCCAAACCTCCAATTCTTTGTAATATTTCGAAAGGTACAATATATCATGGACTTAACTTACCATTTTTCCAAATCTCATTACTCCCTTCATTCATGCAACTTTTAGAAATACTTAATCACCAACTTTAAACTCCAAATCCTTCCCTTGATTGTCAGCATAGCGTTTTTGTCTATCTTGTGCAACTTTCATCATTTGTCTAATCACACTAATTATTTCATTTTTTTGCTGCACAATTTCCGATCCAAGTAATCTTCTTTCTCCAACTTCATCCCAATCCATAAGAGATCTACACTTCCTTCCATACAATGCTTTGTATGGTGTCATACCTACTATATCCTCGAGAGTTTGAATTATCCACTCTGACTATCCATCTGTTTAAGGGTGGAAAGCCATACTGAAATTCATTCTCATTCCCATCACTTTATCCAAATAATCGCAGATCTTGATCTAAAACTATCAATATTGGTACTCCATACAGTCGCACAATTTCATTTGTATATAGTTGTGCCAATTTTTCCATCATATGAGTCATTTGCATAGGTAAAAAGTGAGCCAATTTTGTGAGTTGATTCATAATTACCCATATAGGGTTGTTACAATGTTGAGACAAAGATATCGTGACAAAATCCATGGAAGTATGTTTCCACTTCCATTTAGTAATCATTAGTGCCTTTAACATGCCAATCAACCTTTAATGTTCAATTTTAACTTGCTGACATACTAAACACTGTTCCACAAATTTTGCTACATCTTTCTTCATCTCATTCCACTAGAAAACCTTAGAGATATCTTTATATATCTTTGTAACTCCGAGATGAACTCTTTAAGGCATAAAATGTGCTTCTACTAAGATTTCTCTCTTTAACTCACAATCATTCGAAACACATATACAAGTACCAAACCTTAGAATTTCATCATCATCAAAGATAAACTCTGGTTGTTGTGCTTGGATTACTTTTTTCTTAATCTTCTTAAGACTTGTGTTTTTTTCTTGACCCTCTTTGATCTTGTCCAAGATTGATGGTTAAATTTGGAGTGCTAATAATATATATGAATATTGATTATAAACAAATTCAATATCCATTCTTCTAAGAACTTCCAAGATACATGGTTGAGTAGTAATTAAATTATCACTAAAACCTACACACTTCCTACTTAAAGCATCAACTATCGCATTTGCTTTACCCGGATGGTATTTTATTATGCAGGCATAATCATTCACTAACTCGAACCATTTTCTTTGTCTGATGTTCGATTCCTTATGAGTGAAGAAATACTTGAGACTCTTGTGATCCGTTTAGATATCATACTTTAAACCATAAAGATAATGTCGCTATATCTTTGGTGCAAATACCACAACCGCCAGCTTTATGTCATGCGTAAGATAATTACACTCATACGGTTTCAGTTTTCATGAGGCATACGCAACAACTTTATCATTCTACATTAATACGCATCCTAGTCCTTTCCTCGATGCATCACTATAAATTACGAACTTGTCTTCGTTGTTTCGAATAGTGAGTATCGGTGCAATAACCAACTTATTTTTGAGTTATTGAAAACTCTCTTCGCATTTTTTAGACCATATAAATTTGGTCTCTTTCTTCAATAACTACATTAGTGGCATTGCAATCTTCGAGAATCCTTATGCAAATCTTCTATAGTGCCCTGCCAATCTAAGAAAACTCGTTACACTTATATTAATTGGCCTCTTCTATCTTACACCGCTGCAACTTTACTTGAATCTACTTGTACTATTTCTTTGGAAATAATGTGTCCAAGAAAAGAAATACTTTTAAACAAAAAATCACATTTCTTGAATTTAGCACAGAGTTGCTTTTCTGGTAACTGTTACAGAACAGCTCGTAAGTATTCCTCATGTTCTTCGTGGAATACTTGATTCATCAAGTCCATTAACACCACTGGTACATTTTTTGAGTCCAAAAGGCATTACCATGAACTCATAGCGGCCATATCTTGTTCGAAATGAACTTTTCGATCTATCCTCCTCTTTAATATTCAATTGGTGATAATCTGATCAAATATCTATCTTTGAGAATATACCAGAACCTTGTAGTTGATCGAATAAATCATCAATCCTTGGCAACATATACTTATTCTTAATCATCACCTTATTCAACTCTCGATCATCAATACATAATCGCCAAACCCGTCTTTCTTTTTAACAAATAATATTGGTGCTCTCTTGGAGACACATTTGGTTGGATAAAACCTTTATCCAGTAGATCTTGCAATTGCTACTTAAACTCCTTTTATTCCACTGGTGCCATTAGAAATTGGTGTTGTTCCCGATACCAAATCAATTGTAAACTCAACTTCTCAATCTGATAGCAAATTAGATAACTCCTTAGGAAACACATCTAAGAAGTCTTTGACAACCTTAACGTCTTGTGGTCTAAGGGTATCCAAATTCATATTATAAACACTAATCATAACAGCCTTTATGCAAACACTTTTGTGTTTGCATAGTAGTTATCAACTTAGGTGGGGTTTTAGTTTTAACTCCTTTAAACATAAAATAGTGACTTATTTCTATAGGACAAAAGAGAACTCGCTTCTCTTTACATTCTATATGTGCCCTATTCCTAGATAGCTAATCCATCCCAAAGATTACATCAAAATCATACATGTAAAAAATTATTAAATCAGCTTGAAGCTTTTTGTTTCCGATACAAATTTCACATGATTTCATCATAGAACTAGCATACATACCAACCCCATATGGTGTTAAAATCATTATATCACAATAGGACATATAGGCTTGATTCCTATCTTAAATGAAAAATGACTAGACACAAAAGAATGTGTGAAGCTATAATCGAATAAAGCATAAGCATTTAAACCTTCTACAAAAAAGTGTACCAACCACCACAACAAAGTCCTTATCAACTAGAAACAATACTACTAAACATATGATCTAAATACTCATAATAATTTCATTAACTAAGATATTCATAATTAGGAGGTTTTGGAATAATCGTAAGGCTTCCGTTGTCTTCCTTGCTTAATGGTTCTTCCATTGGGTCATTCTCATTTTCCTCCTCACCATAGGAGTTTTCATTGATTCCTCCTCACTTTTCTCTTGAGGTTCATAACTATAATGTGTGTATTTTGACCTATGAGCAGCACATGAACTGTCGTCCTTATGCTGATCTAAGTACCACTAGTACCTGCTCTTATGATGTTTCTTTTGGAACTCAGCTAACTCCTCTATGTCCTTATATATAATATGACCATTGGGTAATGGTATCACCACCATACTATGGCTCAGAAATTCCTTCATATAGAATCGCTTCTACTCATCTTGTAGTCCTATAGACCTTTTATCGATCTCTACATCTTTAATAACAATCTCCTCATCGTTGTTTGGTATGGTAGGACCTTGAACCAAGGTTGCCTTGTTATCCTTCTTTGGTTCTGGATTAAGTTGTCGACGTTTAGAGGTTGGTTCATTACTCACATACCTATCCCTTGAGCTAGACGAGCGAGCAAACTTATTTTCTATAACACTCATCTTAACAATAAAAGAACATAATATATAATCAAATAATTATTCAAATTAAATCATAAACAAAACATACTTTGGTGCGTGGGTGGGTACTTAGACGAACCAGATTAGTTTAATTTTTTTTTCAAGACTGGTTTTGATACCAAATAAAACACTTTTTTTTTTTTGCAAACCTAGCTCTAATACCAAATGAAACACACCCAACCACAAGTTAAGCCTTGTACAAAAGTGCTAGCCAAAAGTAATCTTTTGGGGTCTTTAGCTTGGTTATAAAGAGCGCTTGGGAGCTGTTTGCAGCCGATGTTGGACTTTGTATGTGGTGTGTTATACCTAAGCCATGCCATCCCTAGCCTACACTGGACTACACAAATCTAGTGGACGATGAAGAATCATCATTTGACATTGCCAGATCTGGGTGTGGAAGCACCAGATTTGGAATACGACTGTCTCTATTTTTTCCCTACAACTGTCTCATTTCCTATTTTTCTTTCTGACCATTATTTTTGGATTTTAAAAGGACTTGGATCTCTCTATTATTTTCTTTGTTATCATCGTTCCTTTAGAGATACAAGATAAGTAGCTCCAAAAAAATTTGTTGGGTTATGGAATTGCAGAAATCAGAGTGCAGGCCAGCTACCACTAGCTTGTGGTTTGTTTGTTGTTTTTGTTGAATCAATGACTTCTCTGTTAATGGCGTTGTGGTTTGTTTGTTGTTTTTGTTGGCAAGTTTTGATAGTTTTCAAGTCAAGATGGGGATTACTATGACCAAGAAGATCTTAGCCAAGGCCTCCTAGAAATCCAGTTGAGCCCAGGTGACAACGTCTAGTTTAATATGGTACGTTGATGACACATTATGTTTGTGGCCTTGGTTCTATCGAAATCTTGAAGAAAGTGTTCGAGTAGAATGCAAAGGTACTTCAGTCTTATAGCGCTTTGTATAGATTCCAGATTTGCTACTTGGTATCTCAATTCTCATGGATAGCATTACAAGGTACGATTCTTTCTATTATTTTCAATCTTTCGTCCTGCCTCTCTTGTTCTAGTTTATCGCTTATAATTGATGATTCTAATTCTTTCTCAACTAGCTTTAATCCCTTCACCTTTAGGGTTTAATTCCAAAGACCGTCATCCTAATTTGGCAATAAATTTTGAATTGAATATTACAACCAAATTTTCAGCCTGATTCAATTTCGAGCTCAGTCGCCTTAGATAGAAATTCACTTTAACTGTCACCCGACTCTTTGGTATCATTTATCACATTTCTTTATCCCATTGAATGCTGTCTCAAAGTATTGCCTATCTTGAAATCACCCCTTGGGATTATCTGGTGAATTTCTTCTTCGATGGGAAAAGTGGGTGAAGTGGGAAAAGGAGCAGTTTCTCTGGTTGTGCCATGTAAATGCTTTCTTTTCTTATATTTTATGTCTTTTGTGGTTCTTATTGAATTGTTAATGCTTGTCAGAAGGAGCTACAGGGAATCATAAGTGGTGGTGGCTATTTGTGTTGCTGTTCGTTATGCAATTTCTCAAGAGTAAGTCAACTGCGGCATGAATTTTTGGAGTGTGAAAACGATATTCTTGATAATTTAGTTGTAAAATGTTATGAACAAGTACCGAGTGCATATGAGTTTAAGTAGCATGCTGGTGTGAAGACTCGACATCCTAACAATCACAAATACTTGGAGAATGGTAGGACCATTTGTAGTATCATACAAGAAATGAAGACTACTCCACTCAATATACTGGATGAAGTGATTAAGGACACAATCGGTACTTTTGTTAATGAGAAGTACTTCCGGATTTGGAGAGGTGAAGATTGTTATCTGATTCTTTTTTCACTTTATTATTATTCTTAGTATTTATTTTTTGGAGGTTAGGCTGGTGGATATTATCCCTTTTACATGTATCTTTTCCCTAGGCCACTGGGATTGAATGTGCTAATATTTTGTGTAATGTACATAGGGATGGGCTTCATTATATGATGTTGATCTTTGACTAACAAATTGTATCAAAATCCTAGAAGACTTCTTATATGTAGTTATGTAGAAAAAGATGCAGGACGAAGGGAAACAAAGTTTGCCACAGTTGTAACTACTTTTGAAATTATTATGTTTCTTTCTTGTTGTGCAAGGACTCTACAACAAACCAGTGGGATGGCTGAAGTGGATAGAAGGCATTATGTGAATCTTTCTAAGTCAGCTGTTTCACCTATAGGTAAGGACATACAACTTTTGATAATTTTAGTTTCTCAGAACGTTGCTTGTTTGACATGATAGTTAAGTCATTTCTATTTCCTTTTCATTCTGTCTAGAAATATAGCTTGTCAGTTATGTAGAACACAAACTATAAAGATATACATAAAATTTGAGAAGTTAATGGCAATTCCATGAGCATTTTTGTTTTTGAAGTCGATATATTTACTTTGGAGCTTCTATGCAATGTAATTCCATCCATCATGTATATCAATTAAGATGTCTTTTTTACTATTTTGAATTTATAGTTTTTAGTTTCTAATTATTTGTTAGATAAGCTTGAGAGTTTTTGTTTACGGAGAATAGTCTTTTCTTGTGAGCTAACATAATTGCTTTGCTCAAAATTGCAGCTGCTACAGTAAGCCGTTAGATGATAGTTTTAGCACTGCTTCATATACCTTTGTGAAGAACGACTTAGTAAAAAAACAAACTCATATGGATGCGGTAGAGAAGCAGAAACATTTAATGAAGAAGTTTGTTATTTCTCTCTCTTTCTCCTATTTTAGTTCTAGTCATCCTCAATGGCTATTTTATTTTTTTAATTTCTTATAGAGCAATTTCTCTCAGCATATATGTTTTACTGCATTTATTGATTCATTTGACACGTAGTGAATGTATAAGAAACCTAACAATGTCTCTATTTTTGGTAGACCAAGTTCCTATGCTTCTAACTTGGTTATGTAGCACAAGAAAACTACTCAAGGTGTCACTAAGAGGCACTACAAAAAATTTGGCATTTTGTATCCCCACGTTTTTGTCTTATAAACCCATTTTTTGTCACTGTATATACTTCTATGCCAAAAATTACTTGTCACAAACACTAAAAAACCGACACAGATTCTTTTTCAGTGACAAAACACATAAATTTGTATCTAATGCAACAAATATTGTGGCAAACTAAGAGTCATCACTGATTCAAATTATTATTGATTTTTGTCACAATAGGGTTATTAATTTGTCACTAGACGTACACTATTTGTCACTAGTACAATCTATGACATACATAACATTTGTCACAATTAATATGTGTGACATTAGGACTTGTCACAAAATGTATTTGTGACATTCTATATACTTATCAAGTATTTGTTACATAAATAACGTTTGTGATAATAACTATTAATGACAAGTAAAATTGTCATATAAAATATCAATTTTGAGTTCGATTGACACAAATAATTTTCATTCATAATTTAATATAATGACCTTGTTTATTTCGTCACTGTAGGATATTGTAATAGTTATTTTGTCACCCACTAATCAATAATTATTGTTTTTTTATGACAAATTCGTTACATTGTATACTTTGTCACTACACCTTCAGTTGCTACATTTTATTTGTCACTATACTTTAATTGTCCTATTTCATTTATTATTGATTAGATTGAGGGTTCATTGAAAACATGCAAATTGCATCTGTTATAAAAAAAAAAAAAGACACCTACCCACCATTATATTCACTAATAAGGAGATTCTTATTTCACCTTAGATATAAAGCACACATGTTCATACCATGGAAGACTTAAAAAACATATATAAAATGTTAATGTGCACAAAAGTAAAATTTTTCATTGATGCATAGCATTTGGTATACATGATTCCATGAAAAATTATCCTTTATTTCCATCACTATACATACTACCATATGCAAATCCTAAGCATTACAGGTCAAGTTTAGCCAAAATATGTACTAAACTTTTGCATGTCCAATGGCCATCATGAGAACGAAAAGTAAGTTACCAAAGCATTCCAAAATTAACATGTACTATATTTAATATTCAAATTTGTCCAAATGACTCACTGATTGGCCCTTTACATCTATTAATCTACCATTGTTGCTCTTTATATACATTCAAGAACAACATACAAAAAATTTAAGACAATGGATTAACATATTGATATTGAAAAGCCAAAGGCTTTAATCTCTCTACATGTTGAATAAAAGAGGATGTGTGGTTGGTAATGTTCTACAAGTCACAAGCAAACAGCAGCAAAAGAATAATTTAATGCATTACTAGACAGTGAAGAAATGTCATAATAACTTAATTGGAAGTCATAAGGTTTTTCTAACACCGTCAAGTGAGAAAATGACATTAAGGGAGTATGTTTCTTTCAATAGACTTAAATTTTTTATATTTCATCTCTAGAAAATATTATGGAGGTCGAAAATAAATTCTTAGTCAAATGTTCATATAGACAATGTAAATTTTTTCTTTCCAAATTCTAAATTTCATATTATTTAAACCAGCTGCTTATATCCATTATCTTAAACAAAAAGAAAAAAAAAAAATAGAACATAGTTTAACCTAATCTTGAGCTTCACCTAGCCTTATGGTGCAACTCATATTGTACAAATGAGCTTCACCCACTACGGGGAATTTAGAAAAGAAAAAGAATGTCAAAGTTAAGACTAAATCAGTACCCAAGCAAATATGGCCATTGCTATAAATGTAGGGATGCATAGGTGCTGGAGGAGAAAAAATCACCTAGCACACAAACAAAAATTATTGGAATTAAGATTTCAATTATATTGAGATGAAAACAATTTAAAAATGAAATTTCTAATTAACTCTTTGTTTGCTTCTATGAAAATACAAGTGAAAATATATAAAGAATCCTGCAATAAAAATATAAGTTCACTATACCCCAAATACAATAAGCAAAAAATAATCAGAATATAGATACAAACATTTATATTCATGTCATGCAACTCTAAACAGATTCATAATAGTAATCACCAAAACAAACCAAAGTTGAACTATGTAAATTAGCAAACAAATACTACAACTTACGTAATCATTAATATCCGAAAGCCCTAAGAATTGCATGGGAAAGGAAATCAAGTTAAAGAAGCCAGCAACATTAATATAAAAAAGTAAAATGAAATTTATAAATTGTCTTTTTCTTCTCAATCCCCCTTTTCATCTCTAGATTTATCATTGTGCAACTTGACCAGCCTGATATAATAAAGCAGGAAAACTAGTCCATTTCAGATTTATTTATTTATTAATATTTTCACCAGATTGCATACATCTATACATATTTATCGTAAGTTTGATCCTCATCAATGAAAGACGAAATTGCAAAAGAGCTTAAGTGTTCCTTATTCAATCCACCTATGGATGCTGCTAACAAGTAACCACAAAATAATGACTTGCTTATCACTAGTAATGAGCTCATTTTGAAGCGGAAAGCTCTAATGTGATAAATAATAACATACCTTATCTTTAACTGATAAAGATATGTGCCCATGACTCCATCTGGTTCCACGCATATTTCTTACCCAAACATTAAAACCATGATCTGCAAGGATGAAGCCCAATGATGATTCCTCCGGGGAATTTAGAAACCATGCATCGTTTGCCTGTTTGTAACTCAAAATGGGTTAATGAGATCAAGAGAACCAAGATACTGAATTTTTACTTGATTGCAACTTCTAGGCATAAATAGTTTTATACTTTGTTACACATGATTCAAGCCTTACATAAGTTATTTTAAGCAAGAACTTATGCCAAAAAGAAAATGAAAACACTGCAATTTAGGCAAGGGAGTGGGAATCTATGTAATAAATAAAATAATTATTAGAAATATAAAACTTCTAAAGCATCTAAGAGACACTAAATAGTACTTAATGTCTTACTTCTTTTTCCCTTAAAATGTTTTTTACTTTTGTATCTTCTCCAGCTAACGAAGAGGAATCAACAAACTAATTCAGTCACAAAAATTGAATTTAGTGACTTAAGATTATCTTACCACGGGCCTTCAGCAACGGTCAACCTATGAAATATTTTTCTCACTATATGATATTCAAGCACGATTTTTAGTTACTCATTGATCTTTAGGTACGATTATTAATTATTAAATATTTAAATTTTCAAGATATATTTTGTTTTTTCAGAAATTTACATGTATGAATTATTTTTGCTTTTGCTCATTTGTATTAATCATATTTATTTCACAAAATACAGAAAATTAAAATTTTTTAATCAATAATGATCACATCACACAATTTTCAGAAAATAAATTAGTATATACGGAGATATCACACCATCTAAAATAATACAGTAATATCCAAATATTTAAAATATTTGTAATTGCCATTCAAAGATAATGGAAATATCAGTACCAAAATAATACATTGTTTAGCGCTAAATACCGCTGGTATCGCTTTCAATCCCCAAAATCATTTTGTGATTGTGTGCATTTACGTCACTAAAATGTGTCCACGGCAACCTATGGTTACATCACAAAACAGCTTGGGCAACGCTTTTTATATTTTCGTTGCCAAAATTATTTTCTGATGAAACTAGTGGTAACCATTTTCATTTTTCGTCACTATGTTCGAGCATGAACTTAGCAGCATAACCTACACTACAAAAAAATGAGGTTTCAGTCACGAAATTCTTGTTATAAATTTTATTTTTGTAGCATAATATTGATATTCTGTGACGAACCTTATTTCGTGTCTAATTTAGTAGAGTTAGTTATGAGTCACCTGTCATAGCTAAATTCCGTAACAAAAATCCCAAATTCAACTTTCCCATGATATTTAGCTACGAAACTTTGCCTCAATTTTTTTTTCGTACCTAAAATGTTGTTATAAAATATAATTTCGTAACTGATAGCTTAGAAATTCTCAAATTAGCAACGACTTCTCCTTCGTAGTTAGTTTTTATAACAGCTACAAATTTATTTCATCATTAAATAATATTTAATAAAAAAAAATATTTTATTTAAGTTAGTTACAATTTTTTTGGTAACTAATGTTTTGTTATATAACTTGTCTAAATAAAATATTAATTCTTTTTAAGAAAACTACGTCGTTTTATACTAATTTTACACCCTAGATCTTGGTTCTCTTCTTCCCGATTTTCCCTTCTCCCCGTCTCCTCTTCTCTTTTCACAAACGAAATAACCGTGAAAGAGCACCATCCCTCTAAGTCCACGACGGTAGTGACCATCGTCCCAATGTCGTGTTCCTTGTATTGGAAAGTCCATCTGTGTCGGACTTCCCCCAACTCTCTCTAAAACCCTTCTCAGCCGCCGCCATGACTGGACTCAGTCGACTGTGTGTGGTTGCATAGCCTCTTAGAGGTCGGCTTCTCAGGCTCTTCTCCAACTGAGCCTATGGATTGGCAGCTGCGGCTCAGCTCCAGTACGACTACGATGACGATTACTATAAGTCAAAGCCAATGGTGGACTCGGAGGGTTGGGTGCCTGGAAGAGGAGTACAGTGGGTGTTGATCGAGGATCGTAGTTCGAAGAAACGCGCCTACACCGAGTGGCTCTCAAAGCTTCTAGAAGTTTTGCAAAGTTCTATGGGCACCGTTGCGGCTAGGAGCTCAACCCTCGCTCTTCTCTGTACAAGCAGGTCTTTTTTTCATCATTTCTTTTGCTTAACCTCTAGATTTTTTTTTTATTTTCAATTTCTTTCTAAGTCTTCTACTCGTTTTTTGGTATTAGTTTTGAAATTCAATTTGTGAAAAAGATTTTCCAAGAAAATAGTTATCTTGGTGATGATTTTTATGATCTAAGGAAAATTGGATTTTAAAGGTTTTTCATTTATCAATATTTTTTTTTTGGGAAAATTTAGATTGTGAATGCGGTGAATGAAGGAAAGCTTGTTATGAAAGCTTGTTAGGAAATTCAGTTTGTGAAAAAGATTTTCCAAGAAAATAGCCTCTTTTAATTTAATAATTTTTCTTAATGCTTAGCTGCTATGAAATTTTTCCTACTTATATAGTTTATTTCTCTGTTTGTTTGTATGCTTTTGGTTCATTGCCTTTGCTCTTTTCATCTTCCGCTCATCCTAACATGAACCCATTTTCCCTTGATTTGTAAAGTTCAATTTTTTATCTATATTAGTTGTCTCCTTTTCCTGTAAAATACTCTGCCATATGCAATTTTTTAGTACATGAACATCATGGTTTTGAAGTTTTATTTTGTTAATTAGCATAGAGATGGCCAATTATTAATGTTTTTAGGCTTTGGTTGTCGATTTGTGAATAAGCTTTGTGACTACCCATTTGAATAGCATTTACCTTAGTATCTCATTCTCGTTGGTGTGAATTACATGTTTAGTCATTACACTAACTTATAGGTTTTACTATGTTGTTAATTTTCAGATTAACATGTGTTACCTGTGTATTGCAAGAATTTGATTTATTGTTCCTCTGTGCATGTTAATGATTACAATGTTGCCTAGATACTTCCTGGAAATTTTCATTAATAATACTTTTAAGTTAGGTAAAAGTTCCAATCTTATTTGTACCTCTCTGTTGTTTAATAGTGGATTCTAGTGGTGCACTGAGAAAGTGAAAGGACCAATGTATATTGGCATCCATTTAATTGATGCCAGTTCTTCTTTCCTGGCTTATACCCTGAAATTGTTATAGGAAATGCATTGGTGACATGTGGAGGGACCTCTTGCCTTGTGATAACCTTGTTTATAATTAGAACAGTTTGGCCATTAGTTGTTTCGTAGAAGAATCAGTTCAAGGATGGAGATAAAGAAATAATAATCATCAAAGAATATGCCCTGTGAAAATGCAACTTCCTGTTTCATATTAATCTTGCGTGTTTGTATCTTTCCATACAGACTCAACTTGAACTTTTGGAACCTATATTAATGGAAGATATTCAGAAGGTGAGGTTTGTTATAGTGACACTATATTGTATTATAATCCAATGGATAAGTGTGGGCTTAATTACGAATTGGAAACAAATTAAGCTTAAAATGTAATGGTGATATGTTCTGTTAAATTTGATAACACAATATATACATTTGTTAAAAGGTTTTTTTTTATATTCAAGCATTAATATTTAGAACTGGGATTTATAAAATATTTGGTTTATTGTTTTTAGCCCTTTTAAATTTAGTATTGTTTTATTCAACTTTTTGGGCTTGATGGGATAAGATTGTTGATTTTTAATATATTTTGTGTAGAAATTTAATTAGGAATATTACTCTTTTTACTTGATGTGATTTACAACTTGAGAAAGTTGTATTTTCGATTATGAAATGGGTCTATATGCCTTTTAAATTTTAGAGTAGTATTTGCATTGGACTTGGGATCCATCTTATTTAAAATGTTAGTAATTCTTTGTTAATTAATTGGGAAAACAGATCATCCAGACATAGTATCAGTGTTGTTGAACAGGGAATTAAATTGCCAGGCATACCCAAGAACTCAAGTATGATGATTAATATTCAAGACCTCAGTTTTGTGGCTTGTACTTTTGATCTTTACATAAAGCATTGTATTTTAATATAAATGAACCTTCAAGTTCATGACTCTTTTCCATCGTAGGTCAAACTTTATCATTTTTTTTTAGATTTAGAGTGATTTTAACTACAATATTTGCTCAGGTGTATAAACGTTTAAAACTCACACAAGAATTGGTGAAGAAAGAAATGGAAATAAGCAAGATTTAGGTATATGATGGTGGTGTTGTTGGATTCTGTTTTTACTCTACTAATAATTCACCCCCACCTTATTTGCTAAATTTTTAGTGTCGCTTGAATCTTTTTCTTTGTGGCTTGAATCCACCTGTTCTAATTGATGAGATTGACAAGATAATATATGATTGGTAGCCTTGCCTTGCCTTGCTGGCTGATGGCATCTTGTAATGTGCTTTTGATAAATGCTTATTTTACTTTACTGGTTTTCCTTTAAATTTTCATATGCATTCTTTTTTATGGCAGCTGGGAAGAGGACACGCTGGTGATCCAACAAGTACTTTGCTGGCTACTTGATCCAGAACAAAATGCTAATTTTCTGGATCGTTATCTTGATGTTCCAATTGATCTATCAAAGGTTAGTTGTGGTGGTGATGATGACATCCTATAATTGATCTTGCGTCATTCTTTTTAGTGACTTGGTTTATCTTTGTAAAATCTAATATATTAACAGGGTAATATATCAAATGAAAGATTTTATTATTTAAAGTCAATTGAGTTTACAAGGGCAGGTACAGGATGAGGGTGTGTAAGATTTACTCCCACAAGTTCCAGCCCCAGAAACATGCAAGTAGAGAATGAGGGTGTATAGGATCAACTCAGCCCTAGAATACATATGCACGTATCAAGGACATTGGTTGAAAGTCCGCAAGGTGTTAGATTATAAATATGATACTTGAGTATAATTTCAAATATATAGTTTTTTTGATTATTTTAGGAATATTATTTAGTACTTTTATAATGTAAGGTTACCATTGTATATAACAATTTATGTTTTCATTATTAATAAAATAATTTCATTTAAATTCAATATTTTATGATGTTTGGAAGATATGTAATGTAATACTAATAGTATAATTTTGTATGTATGAAAATTTATATAGAAAAAAAAAATTTATATGGTAATAATCAATATAGGCCTTAGCTATAAAATTATTTCGTCACTAGTGCGGCAAGATAAACAATTAATTCGTAGCTGATAACTGATAGTAATAAAATATAGTTCGTAGCTGAATTTTAACTATGAAATTTACATTCGTTGCTAAATTTTAATCACGAATTTTGTATTTGTAGCAGAGTTTCAGCTACGAAATATGTTTGTGAATGATTACGTTTCGTGACTAAATTGAAAAATAGTTAATACGAATCAGCTACGAACATGTTATTTTGTCATGAAAAAAAACATAGATTGCTACATATTACTTCGTAACTGAACGTCATAATATTAACTACAATAGGTCCCTCGTAACAAAATGTGACTGTTCAGTTATGAAATTTTTTTTTCATCACTCTTGAGATTCTACTACGGTCCTTCAGTCACGAGCTAGTCACGAGTGTTTTTTGTAACTTTTTATGTTATAGTTACGAAAAAAGACATTCAGCTACATAATTGACTTGTGGCTAAATCCCACTTTTTTTGCAGTGCTAACATCTAGACAAAATAAACTATAACAATGATGGAACTTCTCAAAATGACATTGAATAACTATAAATCAATAAAATACAACTTTAGAAAATACCGTGACTTAGCACCTACTCAAACTCGGTTGAAGATGTTCTAGAGCTCCAATGGACAGCTAGCGATGGAAATTCAGTGTGAATGATGAAGAAAAATCATGCATTCGCTCGATGTAGGTTGCTAAAGAGAAATGGCAAAATAGCCGAAGAGAGATAAGCGAAATCATGAAATCTAAGTTTAGGAGAGAAATCGCAAAATGAATCACAAAATTGCTAAAGAATTGATTTGGAGAAAAATTGTTTGATTTGGGGGGACATAAGAGGATTCTAGTGCTTGGTTTTATTGAAGAGGTTGATTTGGGGAAAACAAATTGCATGGGTGTTGTATTCGAATCAATAACGTTGGTCTTTTGTTTTTTTTTTCTTCCAAACCGATGCAGTTTTTTCTTCTTTTTTTTCCCTGAACTCACCGTTTCATTTGAGAAACTAATGACTACGTTAAAAACCAACACATGCGTCCATACCATCCCTACAAGTGGATTTATAGCTTTTTTGTATATAATATATATATATATATATGAGTCAATAAGTATGCATAACTACTCTTCTATATCATATTACTTATACATGGTGAGTAATAGTAGGAATATAATTCATCAATTCATGTGGAGTTCAGTGAAAAATAAATGTAAAAATTAATAAATAAAATAAATTTACTTTTTTTTTCCATATTTATTAAAGTGTCAAGTTTATTTAAACACCATATATAAGTGATGTAGTGTATTAAAATACTTCTAAATAAGTATGTGTATATATATATATATATATATATATTATTTCTACATACATTCAGTGATAGAATAAATGATAGATTTTAAGACCATACATACATTCAGTGGTATATTGGAATATCTGTTTGTAATCTTAATTAACTTGAACAAGGCATGGTCAAATGTAATACCTACACGATGTGTGTGAACAATATTTAAGTATAACTCATCTTCTTTTCTCCCTCTATTTTTTTTTTCTTTTATACGTATATTAATGGTTTGATCACTTATTATTCGTGACTAAGGGAAAATATCACACTAATTAAAAAAAAAAATCATCATACGAAAACCATAGTTTTTTTAATCACCCCGTAAGTAAACCATAATAATTTATTTTCTAAATTAACTTGTAAGAATTCTATTTTACCCATATTTAATCTAAATAAATTATTTACTACTTTATATTTTATTTTCTATAAAAGATAAATTAAATAAAATGTTATTTATTGGTTATCTTATTTATGTTTTGCCCAAAAGTTTGAAAACATGGTTTGTAAATAATAACTTTTTAAAATATATAGTAATACAATGCAGTAATAATTTAATTATAATTATTTAAATAAATAAAGGTTAAAATAAAAATTTTATAGCTCAACTTTAGTAAAAGGAAAAGTTAAGTGTTTAAACCATGGTTTGCTTCAAATGTGGTAAGTGATGATTTTTTTCAAATTTGTATGATGTGTTTTCAAATTAGTATTACAAATAATATTTCTTAAGACATACTAGGAACCTTTTAGAACTAATATTGTTTGCTTAAAATATATTTTAAATTAAAAATAATTTAATAACTTTTTTGTCCTGGAAAATGATGCGGGCATGTCACTTTGTAAAATTAAGTTAGAGAAAATAGAAAGAAAAAAAGAGAAATACTTTCATTAATAAAATATGTGTCAAATCTGAAATCTAAATTGAACATTGAGAATGATCGATTACAAAGGTCCTAAACGCCTTAAAGATAGGTATTTTATACTATTCAATACAAAACAACGAAAAAGAAAAACAACGTTGAAATCTAAGTAGAAGCTTTCCAAATTAAGGGACGATAAAGCAAAGATTGATTGATTGGCTGAGGTCCCTTTTAAGGTTCAATGGGGTTGGTGATTTACGCGGCTGATGAGATTTGATCGTGTCCTGCAATCCCGTTTTTAATTGACTTAATCCGAGAATTTATGTTTAGGCCGCCACCAAGATTCTCATGATAGTTGGCGACACACATCTTGGATCGGCATTTTACGATATTACCCTCGGACTATTTATATAATTAATATTGAAAAATATGTATGTAGACAAATATGTTCAAGTACAGTATTGTAAATTATTGTATATACAGCTTCAAGCAAATAACCGAAAATCCCAACTGTTCTGTAGCCTATAATTGCCATCGTTTCATATCTGAGTATGCTAAAAATTATAAATAAAAAATAAATTCAGTAATATATCACTATCTTAAATTTGATGAACTAATTAAATAGAAAATCTTAATAAAAGACAATTTCCGGATCTATGTTAATTATAATATTCAACAATAAAAAGTTATGAGATATTATTCTTTACAATTCATGTTTGACCAACATCTCAACAAGAAAAAGTGGGGGAAATGCCTATTTATAAACCAAGGAAAAACGCTACATTAATTAATTAATCTCTATTCGAAGATTAGTTGTTAATTGAATTGTTACGGTGACAATTTAGTGGCTAATATTTATGCCACAATTCAAAAATTGAATGCGGATTCCATTAATTAATAATTAAGAAGAAAAAAAGAAATAGATATAGGGTTACATAGAGTAGGGTGAGGCCATACCTTGGCCGCGAAGAAACGAGGGAATTAGGCAACACTCGAGAGTCGAGATATTAGGTACTTGGACTTTTAGATTATTTAAATCAGATCACCCTGTCTCGAAACAAGGTACTAATATTATGGAACTAGGTTTCAGTGATGACCAAGTGTACATTCATTCAAGCACATTTATGGCCACAATATAGGCTCAAGCATACGTACTTTAATAAGAAATATATTGTATAATTAACATCCCCTTACGATATAAATTTAGAAAATTCTTCACCCCTAGAAATTAAAATGTAATGTAAAATTTCCCCAAGTTGATCTTCAAAAAAATATAATTATTGTTTACTAGAAAATAAATTGGGACTTTCAACCTTCAACAAACCCAGCTACATTTATTTATCATTTAACCCCATAATTCCATATTAACGGCGTGTCGCGTGCATGCGTCAAATATATATGAAACATGTAAAGCATACGCAATTTTTATGCTTTTTTAACCTTTTTTCTTTCTTTTATAAGGATTAAAATATAGATGCAGAATATATATTAGCCTTACACAAGTTGACGGCAATTTTTATAGTTAAGTTGGCTACTTGGGTTTTCCAAACAAAAAAAACGTTGGCTGCTTTGGGTGTTTTGTTAGTTAATTAATTAACCCACTTCCGTAATATGAACATCCTCCTCTTGTTACTTCCATTTCACGCAAATGAACTTTCAGACATACACAATATTCACTATAAATTCCCAAACTATCTCCATCATTTTTCGTCCCATCAATACCTCAAGGTCTAGCATAACAATATTGCATATTGTTGAATACAAAAACAAAAAATGGGTATCTCTAAGATTTCAACAAAACTGATCATTTGCATGTTAGGGTTCTTAGCCCAGCTCCAGTTCTCTCATGGCCAAAACGCCGTGCAAGACTACCTGAAAACCCACAACTCAGCTCGAGCTGCAGTTGGTGTCGGACACTTGACGTGGAGCAACACGGTTGCAGACTACGCCCAAAACTATGCCAATCAACGCAAATGTGACTGCAGGCTGGTGCATTCTAGCGGTCCTTATGGCGAGAACCTTGCCTGGAGCAGCGGTGACATTTCCGGCACTGCAGCGGTGAACATGTGGGTTGGAGAGAAGGCATACTATAATTATAACTCTAACTCTTGTGCTTCTGGACAACAATGTGGGCATTATACTCAGGTGGTTTGGCGAAACTCGGTTCGTGTAGGGTGTGCTAAAGTTCGGTGCAATAATGGGGGTACCTTCATTATATGTAACTATGATCCCCCAGGCAACTATAATGGCCAGCGTCCTTATTAGAGGGTATAATATATACATGTCCTATGTATACATATATGGGAGTATGTGTATATATTATAATATATATATATATCTATATTTAATAAATGATAGATTAAAGGCCATGCATATATAAAGTGGCATGGAATGTCTATCTATGATCTTTATTAAATTGAATAAGGCCTTAAGGTATTAGCCATTGAAATATAATTATGTGTTTGCAGAATATTTAAGTATGTGATCATTTTCTTCTTTCTTTTTTTTTTCTTACATTAAAAGTTCTTTGATCACTATTTTTAATTTGATGAAATTATAATTTTAAAAAAAAATTGTGAGACATTATTCACTGCAAAAAAAAAAAAATTGATTTAGTTACAAAAATGGTTGCTACAACCAAAATTTTCATAATTGAATCAATCAAATTTATTGCATTTTGTTATAATTTGGCATTTGTTGCAAAACTTTTGTAGCAAAATACCCATATACCATTTTGGCACCAATTTTCCTGTCAAAATGATGCTTTTTACATGGCATAAAAGTTTCTAATAAGCTACAATAGCCAATCGTAGGTGGACAAAAAGCAACAAAAAAAATTAAAAAGATAATCCATCAACGATGTCGTACCGGGCACCTTACCTTAACCCAAACATTGATCATCCTTCATGAGCTTCTCTTCTATCATTGAGTACCGAAAGGACTGCAAACTTCTTAAGCAAAAGAGTCATTTTGATGCCGATGACCTTCTTCAATTATTGATTGCGTACGGGTCTATTGTATATGTAAGTTGCAAATTTATTTTTTCAGATTACATTTAGGGTCTATTTGGATGTACATGGCTATTGATTGAGATTTTATTGCTTTAATATAGATAGTTGAAGACAGGAAACAACCATCTCTCACCAACTGGGGTGCTGAAACAGTGGATATAAGAGTGGTCCTTCAATTTAAGATTTGGGTGTGCAATTTCTTCTTTTATTTATCTATAATTTATGTACATGGTTGGTCTTCGATACATGTACTCTGTTTTAAAAGCTTGCATGATTCATTTGTGGCTAATTTCTACTATGTTTTTGGTATTTGTGGACTTGTGTATTTGGGTACAAGATATAGGGTTTTAATAAAAGTCATGTATTTATATGTTCATGTGTAATTGTGTGCTAGTCGTGTCTTTGTTTCAAACTATTCTTATTTTCTTTACAGTCATGACCCATGATGATGCAATTATATATATGAATTATTTCTTCCTTGTTGTTCGCTATGTATGATTAATTTTTCTGGAATTCATTTAATTAAGATGAGATGCTCATCAGTGATCACTTCCCATATACATAGTTTGAGAAGAAGGAACAGTATATGTAATGTAAATTTATTGACCAATTACAAGGTCTAGATATATAGCTATGCAAATGAGCATGATTACAATTGTAGGTTTGCCAGTCTATATTTGTACATGAAGCACTGATTATTGAAAATAAAATAAAAACACAAAAATAGAGTGTTTATTACCGTCAGGTGCTCCAAATTGTCAAGGTTATCTTAGGACCAAAAGAAAGATTGGTAATGTTGTGAAACTTTGCTGGGGCTCAAAACGCAAGAGAACTTCAGCTGCTTGCATAGCTATAATTACTGTATAATTTGTATCAACCATTTTGTAAATTGGCTAACCTATGTAATATGGGGATGGTAAGAGAGATAAAAGAAAAAGAAAATTCCCTTAGGTCGAACAAAGTTAAGGTGGCTACCGAAACTAAACTTGTGAAAATTGCAAAAAAAATTTAAAATTTTATCAACCATAAATAAATATGTAGACAGTCAAAACCCATACTTTAACTGTTTTAAATACTTAAAATAAATAATTATCAAGAAAATAACAAATCTTTAACTATTTATCTTTCAACATAATTCAAAAAAGTAAATAGTTAACTTATAATATCATAGCTAATCTTAAACACTCCCTCCGAAGAAATTAAAATATTCCAATTTAATAAGGACATAGTACCCAAAATAAAACTCAATTAAAGTAATGATGTCAATACATAGACAACAATAAAGCTTCATTTAAATACCCCAAGAATCTTCCTCTTGAGCTATCATATATCTAGCATCCCCACAAGTTTGAAGTTCAAAAATTGAAAGTGGATAATATTAATTAATCTTTAAGAAGAAAAAAAGAAATAGAAATTGAGTTACATAGAGTAGGGTGAGGCGGTATTAGGCAACCCTCGACTTTTAGATTACTTAAATCAGATTATTACCTTACCTTTGACTTCTATACTATTTACATCAAATCACCTTGTCTCCAAACAAGATATGTATTAGCAAGCATTTAATGGTTCTTGATGAGGTGTTTTAGCGACCAATATCAATTTGGTAGCTAAATGATTTGCCATATTCTTTTTCTCTTTTTTGGTAATAAAACTGTTATTTTTTTTCTTTTTGGTAATAAAAAAAAACTTTTTGGTAATAAAAAAAAACTGTTATTATGAATTTGAGATAATAATAAAGAAGTAAGAAAAGAAAACGATAAAATATAGGAAATACAATTTAATTAAAAAATATTATAGTTTTTCGTTTCAGTTTTAAGCAATTATATTAATTGATAGATATTATTTTACAAATTATGTCAAATTCTAATATTAAAATTTTATAAGAGAGTAATTTAACATTATACTAAACTTAAATATAATAAATTGAATTAAAAAAATAATGTATAATGTGAGTCAAATTAATATGCATATAGATATTATGTTACATCTATCACATATGTGACACGTGTAACATGTATCACATATAAATGTGTCAAGGACTTGTGTGACATGTGTCAAGGACTTTGTGTGACATATATCTCATAGAATTGTGATAGTATGCTAAACTGAATTAAGATAAATTGCTTCGAAAAAAGTAATGTATGGTCTGAATTAAATTGATAAGCACATAAATACTGTCACGCATGTCACACATGTGATATATATAACATATGTCATATATGTGTCATAGAATTGTATCACTTATCACATAGATATTTGTTCATACATATATGCATATAAAAAAATGTTACAAATGTCATATATGTGACAGATAATTGCATGTGTGACATGTCACATAGATATTTGTAAATACATATATGCATATAACAATGTAACATAGAATTGCGTCACATATATCACATTGATATTTGTTCATGTATACATGTTACAAAGTATTATACTCTTTTATTATGCATATTAATATAAACATATATATTGATATGTATAATTAATTATGATATATGCATACATATATGAATTATATCCTCTTTTTTTTGGTAATTTTTATTTTCTATACTTTTTTTTTATTTTTTGTATTTTCTATTTTGCTAAACTCCAAATATTCTACATATATATATATATATATAATGTAAAAATACAAAAAATTGAAAAAAAAATGTAAAAATTAAAAATTGCAAAATGCGAAAAAAATATATATAAAAAAAAAGGAAATTGATGGGCTTGTTGCCCACCATAGCACCACCATTAATATATAATATATTATAAAATTTTATATGGATATAATTAATAATTTTTTTAACATAAAGTATTTTGACTGACCAATAGTGGTCGGTGATGATTTTATTTTTTTTTAAAAAAATGCGGGAAATACACCCGCCAATTTTTTCATGCATATTACAGACCAAGATATGATCTTTGAAAAGATTGAAGTGGTCGGTGGTTTTAACCTTGAACACGCATTCCACTGTAATGAATTAATTGAGATATTTGTGTTTCGTGTGGCTTAAGTCCTGTGCCCGCTTTGATTCCCTCTTCACTGTGCCCAATGCCCTCTCCTCTCTCAACCTTCTCTCTTCTCCTTGCCCTCTTCTCCTTGCCCTCTTCCATCTCAGCCTTCTCTCGTCATAGACCGCTTCTAATTGTTGTCGCTGGTTTTCGTCGACCTCTCATAATCCATCCTCGGATCTCCATCACTGGTTTTCCTCAATTGACATCTCTTTTTCTGTGTGTTGTATTTGGATAATTAGGATTTGATATTTTTGTATGATTTTATTTTATTCCAGGACTTTTTTATTTTTGTTTCTTCTTAATTTTATGGAAAGGGAATGTGATGGTTATGGTGGGGGAGCTTGGGTGATTATAATTTCTTTTCTTTTTTAGTCAATTTCTTCTCCATCGTCGACTCTCGTACAACGATAAAGGCATTTGATGATTGAGAAGATCAAGAAGAACAAAAAGGGCTCAATCAATGAAGACGATGTCGCAACTGTCATAAAGAGGTTCTAAAATTTGTTTTATGTATTTTTTAATTTGAATTGGGTTTTACCTTTGGATATATGAGAACTTTTTGGTATTGGGTTTATTTATTTATAAATTATGGGCAGGTACTTAGCGACTACGGTGCTGGCATTGCTTCAGGAATTGGCTCACTGTCTAGATTTGAAGATCGATTAGAATGCATTGGTGTAGAGGACTTCAACTGGGTTTACAAATGCTAGGGAGTATCAGATGCTCTGGTGACATTTAGCTTATCGCGGATCTCTGCCTGAGAAATTTTAGGATGATGCTCAACCTCTGGTCATTATTGCAATTTTTCTTGGTTTACAGTTTTGGTGCGAATTTTTTCTCCTACTTTAAATGTATTTGAAAGTCAAATTTTGGGGTTTTCAAAACCAAAAAGGTTGGTGGTTGGTACTTTATTTATATACTGTGTGTGTGCATATATATATATATATTTGGTTTGAATTATTTTGGCACTTAATTATTTCATACTATTAGCACATGTGAAGTTGTATGAATTATACTGGCTTGAAAAGAAAAAAGGATAAGAAATATGATACTTTTAAGAGCTGAAAAATTGGGAAATCTTATGGATTTTGGAAATTAAATGGCACATTTTTCAGTTCCATAAGCTAATGTTTGGATATGATTTCTCCAAATCGGAGCTTGTAATCTAATTATGTATCTATTGGGAAAAATTAAAAGGACATGTGTGTGCATTTGAACTTTAACTGCCCAGTATTGGAATTCCCAACATATTGTTGAGTGACATGGTAATTTCCTTTCAAAATATTTCATAAGAAATTCTGGAACTAAATGAACGTGTTAGTATTAAATTTACTTTATCAACCTTTATGAGTTTTAGAAAATCCTCATCAATCGGGTGATATATCAGATTCACTTTATGTTCTCTTTAAGTTTTATGAGTGTTATAATTTGCTTAAGCATAATTTTATTTTATAATTAGTGTACTGTGCATATTTTAAATAAATATAAAATTTTCTTTAGTAATGTTGAAGTTGGATTGCAGGACAATGATAGGAATCTAGAATTTGAATTGGAAGCTTTTCCTTCTGTTAGTAGTGTAGCCGCAATTGAGGCTGCAACATGTGTGAAGGTATATTAACAAATTACATACTCTATGGGTGATAGATAATTTATTTGGATATTCCAGGAGATCCCTATGTCGTGTATTTTGTGTATGGTGTAATGGCTTTGCTTATAGTTCCTCTAGATGTAACCAAATTCATTTACTTACTTGGGTAGCCAAATTTTTTTACTGGTTCTGTCAAATTTTCCTGCTTCATGTATCCCAATTTTCACTATTTTATGGCAATGTCTTGTTGTTAAAAAGTTTAGGATTCAAATCCTAAAGAGGTTCTATGTGAGAGCTTTGATAGGAAAAGTTAGGATAGATGATTTTTCACTATTAAGAGGTGTTCCTGAAATTTAAATATACTTTCCTACAATGTATATTCTGGAAAGCTGCTAGTGACTTACTGATGTCTGATCTACCCATGGTTACCTGAAAGTTGGGAAGCACTGGCTAATATTTGCTTGTTAAAGTATAAAATTATTGGCCTTGGAGCTATGACCTTAAATAAGGATAAGCAGCAGTAAAACCACATGCATTCAGATAGAATGATCATTTGGCTATGTTGTGAGCAGGGAATAGGTTAATGGCAACTAAAACTTACATTAGCAGTTTGATAAGATTATTATGGCAAGTTGATCTTTGCATAGTGAATATAGTTAACCTATAATATTCACTTGGATGAACGTCTAAGCACGCCAAGAAGGAACGATTCACATCATGGTTTGTACATTTTATGGTTAGATCAGGTTAATATGGTAACCATAATGCTTCAATTATTTCCTGACCTTACTGGTGGGTAATTGTCTAATCCTGGCCAGCTTATTTTGTTCGAATTTTTATTTTAGGTGCTGGTTGCTTCTGTTTTACTAAGTGACTCCAGTCGCACAAATGGCTCAACAGTTGAGGCTTCATTGACCATGCACATGCCTAATATCCTCTTCCCATTTTCTTCATTATCATTTTCATACCATTTCATTATTTTAATTTTTTTTTATATTTTTTAATTTTCATTATTTTAAGTAAGACTAGAAGATAGATGTTAATTTCATTTTTGGGATTAAGAACGCATGCTGCATTTTGGTTTATGCTAAAAGTCATTAAGTGCTGGAAAAATATTATAAGGTTTATTTTATTTATAGCTTTGTGGAAGTAATACATGAGCTCAATAGTGATACCCAGTTAAGATTGGCAGTGATTTTTGGTCATGGGTTTTATATCATTAAGTTAATTTGCTTCATTTCCAGTTGAAGTGAACTAGTTGTTTAATTTTGAACTTTGTTTTGGATGGAAGGAAATACAGTCGAATCAGTAGTTAAAGTTGTAGCTGTTATTTTGGTCCTTTGATAATGGTTTATGTCATTTGCTATGAGCTTCATGTATAGAGCATTTTGGCTTCTTTGTAGTAGTAATGGGTACCGTTTTATCCTTGTACACTCTGATTCACTCTGAGCGGCAGCCTTTGCATAAAGTCTTGGAGGATCATTTTCAATGTAAGGTACTCAATTTAAACCCCACAAGTCAATTTATGTGCCGGGTAAACTAATATAAGTGCATTGTTTAATGACCTTTATTCCTTTTAGTCGGTTTTAGTATGTATTTTTCACTAAATTTTGCACAATGATGATGAAGGATGATTTTATTTGCCTTTACAATTTGTTCGAAGTGAAGTTATAATTTTTAAGATGAGAACTGCTCTATGCTTAGTTACAACAAAATTCAGATGTAGAAATGTGACAATATTATGCTATCTTTTGCTGAACTCTTCTGAAGTGTGACACCACCAATATTTTAGGCGTTATTTGCATACCACCAATTTTGTAATATTTGGCATGTAAATTTTCCTTTTCCTCTGTTCTATTATTTTTTTCTTTTTTTTTTTTATATTGATTGGTCATGAATCACTTTTTGAATGTATATGTTAATCAACATATATTTTTCAAAGTTCAATAGAATTAGAATAACAATTGTATTTTTTAGTAGAAATGACTGTAAACTCTTTGGGTATCTAGAAAGGAATTTAATACATCAAATTTGTTTCCCAAACATGTTCATAAGAGCATTTAGATAGTTTACTGTCCAATTTTCTATTAATGCATGTGTGCTTATGCAAGTTATTCTTAATGGAAAACTTATACACGACCAATGTTGCAAATTTAAGATCATTGTTCAAGCTACTTTTCTTAGTATGTATTAGTTTGTTTGGTGAGCTTAGTTGCATGCAACAGGTGTTAGATGAAACGCCTCACGGGGATCTAGTGATGTGGAATTCCATTCTTGTTGCATATGCTTAACAAAATTTCTCTTATCAAACACTTTCATTTACCATGCTATGGTGAGCATTGGCATGAGACTGAATGAGGTTAGTTTGGCCAACGTTCATTCTTAATTCATGCTCATCTTTGAAGGCCATACAAGAGAGCAAGGAAATTCATGGTATATTATTAGTACCTAAAATGTATGTATTTATTTTATCAGTTATGTTTCTTTCTTCTTCTTCTTCTTTTTTATTTATTTATTCTTTTTTTCTATAGCGCTCTCTTTCATTCTTTACTAGATCCTAAACTCTAAGTACTGGGCTAATGAGAACTAAAATATATTCATCTAATTTGTACTTTACTATGAAACCCAAAATAGCTTTGTATTAGATAAAACGCATTGCTCTGTTGTTGCAGGATATTAAATTCTTTAAATATTCCTCTGTCAGTTTAAACTGTTTGTGTGTTTACTGCACCTATATTCTCTCCTTTGGCTCATGGGCAACATACCTTCTAACTAAGGTTCTTACTTGATCCTTAGTGTGTATATATATATTATATGAATGTATATTTACATATACACATATGTATTTGAGCATTTCATGGTGTTCCAATTTATTGATGATGCTCAACTGCATCTACTTTTAGGAAGTCAAGAGTGCTAGTGCAGGTCTTACTGTTGCAGCTCTTTTGCCCATGCTAAATTTACTTAGCGGGTATTCATGGATTTTTTTTCCCCTTTTTTTTTTTCCTTCTCTCTCCCAATAAAATTTTACCAAGACTAATATAGTGGTTGTGCAACTCTCTTTAGTTCATATCTGTCTTTGAGGTTACTCTTCTCGACTATACATTGCTTATGCTCCTCTTTTAAGTATGCACCCCTGTTCATCAAGGAGCAATGAGCATTTAATCTTTAAAAAAGTAATTACGGACATATCGTAAAATAGTTCATAATCAAATGCATAATCTTTATTATCTAATTCATTTACCATTTGTGTAATCTATCATATTGAGGAAAATGCCTTCTGGTAGGTTTCGAAAGCTTGTGTCTCTATATATTGTTTTTTATTTAACTTTATTGGATTTGCTATATTAATCATTTTTCTTCTTTTAACTTTTGTAGCTCCTTTTTGTTATTTGGAACAGTCTATGTAGTTTTTTATTCCCTCTATGATTCTGGTACAGTTAATCATCTGGATTACTGGGGAGTGCATGTGGCACGGCTCTTTGGACCTTGATTCCTTTCTATTTTTGTGAATATGCTTCCTTGGGAAAGTGGTGAGGATGAGTGGAATGAAATCTAATACTTCTTTTTCTTTTCTTTTTTTTAATTGTTTTCTGTTCATGTTTCAAGATTGATTTTGAAATATTATTCGTGCAATAATTTTTATTATGATTTCATTATTGAGCTTTAGTTCTCCAAGTTTGGAATGTGCTTCTATATGAAGGAAACCGAGTAATGCTATTTCGAATTGCGCTAGCATTAATGGAGTTAATTTATTGGTGTCTCAAGTGTATTATTGCAATGTGATTTAGTTATGTAAATATTCCTGTCGGTTTTGCTTTAGTTACAACTAAAGATGTAGGGAATGCTATTAAGTTCATGTAATGACAATTATATATATTAATGACAAGCGTTCTTTCATGCTTATAATTTAAGTGTTGTTATTAAGTACTTTTTTATTTATTTTGTACGGTTTAGTAATATAATAAATAAATAAATAATTTTAGAAAATTATCAAGTAAATGACTTTATCAACCAAATTTTGGTTGCAAAAGAGTCCAAATCAACCAGTGTTTTATGATTTTAAACGACCAAGTAATAGCAGGTAAAATATTTTAGTTTTTTGAGCTGCTCTTTGGAGACCAATATTTAGTTGCTAAATGTATAACTACGCCGACTAAAAATTTGGTCGACAAAAGCTGTCTTCTTCCCCAACCATTTTGTGGTCGTTGAAAATCTTCCTTCAGCGACCAAATATTATTTTCTGCGAAAAAATTAACAATTTTTTCTGACTAAATTTCCTGACCAACCTTTGGTCATAATTTGTCAAAAAGTCAACCAATTTTTCATCATTTTCCAAGATCAAATAAATGGCTTTACTGACCAAACATGTAGTTGCCAAAAGTTAAAGAATTTGCCACAATTCTACTTTGGTGGCTAAAGACCTCCACCGACGGGCTATTAGCGACCAATGGCCGACTACTTTTTTTGGTCGCTAAAGGATTTTGGCAACCAAGAAGCTAGTTTTAGCAACCAAAATGCTTGGTCGCTGGAGATACTTTTTTCTTTTTTGTAGTCAATAAAATACAACTTTAGAAAATTCAGTGACTTAGCACCTACTCAAGCTCGGTTGAAGATGTTCTAGCACTCCAATGGACAACTAGCGATGGAAATTCAGTGTGAATGATGAAGAAAAATCATGCATTCGCTCGATGTAGGTTGCCGAAGAGAAATAAATGAAATCATGAAATCTAAGTTTAGGAGAGAAATCACAAAATGAATCACAAAATTGGTAAAGAGTTTATTTGGAGAAAAATTGTTTGATTTGGGGGGACATCAGAGGACTCTAGTGCTTGGTTTTATTGAAGAGGTTGATTTGGGGAAAACAAATTGCATGGGTATTGTATTCGAATCAATAGCGTTGGTCTTCTGTTTTTTTTTCTTCCAAACCGATCGATGCAGTTTTTTCTTCTTCTTTTTTTCCCTGCACTCACCGTTTCATTTGAGAAACTAATGACTACGTTAAAGACCAACACATGCGTCTATACCATCCCTACAAGTGGATTTATAGCTTTTTTGTAATAATATATATATATATATATATATGAGTCAATAAGTATGCATAACTACTCCTCTACATGATATTACTTATATAGGGTGAGTAGTAGTAGGAGTATAATTCATCAATTCATGTGGAGTTCAGTGAAAAATAAATGTAAAAATTAATAAATAAAATGAATTTACTTTTTTTCCATATTTATTTAAGTATCATGTCTATTTTGCTTACCATATATAAGTGATGTAGTGTATTAAAGTATTTCTAAATAAGTATATATATATATATATATATTATTTCTTCTAGAATAAATGATAGATTTAAAGACCACACATACATTCAGTGGTGTATTGGAATATCTGTCTGTGATCTTAATTAAATTGAACAAGGCATGGCCAAATGTAATACGCACATGATGTGTGTGAACAATATTTAAGTATAACTCACCTTTTTTTTTTTCTTTTTCTTTCATACGTATATTAATGGTTTGATCACTTATTATTCGTAACTAAGGGAAAATATCACACTAATTTAAAAAAAAAAAAGAAAAGAAAAATCATCATACGAAAACCATAGTTTTTTTAATCACCCCGTAAGTAAACCATAATAGTTTATTTTCTAAATTAACTTGTGAGAATTCTATTTTACCCTTATTTAATCTAAATAAATTATTTACTACTTTATATTTTATTTTCTATAAAATATAAATTAAATAAAATGTTATTTATTGGTTATCTTATTTATGTTATGCCCAAAAGTTTGAAAACATGGCTAGTAAATAATAATTTTTTAAAATATATATAGTAATACAATGTAGTAATAATTTAATTATATTTATTTTAATAAATAAAGGTTAAAATAGAATTTTTATAGCTCAACTTTCTAATTTTTATAGCTCAACTTAGTAAAAGGAAAAGTTAAGTTTTTAAACCATGGTTTGCTTCAAATGTGGTAAGTAATGATTTTTTCAAACTTGTATGATGTGTTTTCAAATTAGTATTTCAAATAATATTTCTCAAAACATACTAGGAACCTTTTAGAACTAATATTGTTTGCTTAAAATATATTTTAAAATAAAAATATTTTAATAACTTTTTTGTCCTGGAAAATGATGCGGGCATGTCAATTTGTAAAATTAAATTAGAGAAAATAGAAAAAAAGAAAAAAAGAAAAATACATTTATTAATAAAATATGTGTCAAATCTGAAATCTAAATTGAACATTATAATAATCCCAGAGAACCATTGATCACAAAGGTCCTAAATGCCTTAAAGATAGGTATTTTATACTATTCAATATAAAACAAAGAAAAAGGAAAACTATTTTGAAATCTAATACGGGTTTTTTGATACCATAGCCTGGCCCAATGTAAGATAATAAAAAATAGCCTTAATTTTAAAAATTAAAATTTTAGCCAAAAATGACTATTATACCCTTAAAATACATACAGTTTAATCAAATTATAATTGTAACCCATCGTTCCACCATATGCAACCGCACCCAACCTCACCCAACTACACCCCTCTTGTATTTCTTAGACTTTCCTTTCTTTTTTCTTCTTGGCTTTACCAATTGCCAATTCTCTTCCTCCTCTTCTTCTTGTCGCCGCCAAAACTACATTTTCTAGTGAATTGCCGTCGCCGTCCCACCACCTTCTTGTACTCCTACTAATGTTAGAACACATAAATACATTAAGGGTTTTGTGGATTAGGTTGGTGTACATTCACAAATTCATTAATTCAATCCATAGAAATATTGGAGAAGAAGAGAGATTCAAAACAAATAAGAACAAACAATAAATAGTTGTTAAAGTTGCCTTAAATCTTGAAAAATCATTACTTGATCACACAAAATTTCTCTCAATAATTCTCTAAGAAATTACAGCATTAAGAGGAAAGGAGAATACATAAAATTTCCCTCTTTATAGCCTCTTAATTTAAAGACAAACTCTAGTCAAAACTTGCCTTATTTCATAGTTCTTACTTTCCTTATTTTAAATAAGGAAAGTATCAATCTCATAATTGTCACATAATGCCAATTAAAAATAAAAAAATTTAAATGACAAACCCACACATAAATGAGTGTCAACCTTATAATCACACACATATAAATACATGATGGCACAAAAGAAATTGTATACACATTCACATACACATATAGACTTAAACTCACTGCACAAGTCGACAGCATGTTAGGCGCCTGTCACTACGCCTGACTTCGAGCTTGACACACACGGGTTTGGGGGAGAAAATGAAAAACTTTGAACTATGCCAGGTGCTTGTCATTGTGCTTAACACGCTCAGGTGTAGGGCTCGTTCAACCTTGAATTATATAAGGCACCTGACATAGAATCTGTTATTGCACCTGACATCCTCTGACTTCAAGTCCTTGCAAAGCTTCACAAAACTTACACGTATACACTCGTGCAAAAGCACACAAGTAAAATTCACAAATAAGCACACCAACATACACTTTCGGAGGAGGTTATTAGAGTTCACCCCTCTTAAAAAGAAATTTCATCCCCGAAATTTGCTCAAACCAAAAAATAAAACTTACAAGAAAATAAATTCGGATACTTGGATTTCATTTCATCTTCACGTTCCCATGTTGCTTCTTCCACAGCATGGTTTCTCTAAAGAACTTTAACCAAATGAATGGTTTTAGTCCTTAGCACTTGATCTCATCGATTCAGATTTTCACCGGTTTCTCTTCATAAGTAAGATCCTCTCTTACTTCTAACGGTTCAAACTCTAGCACATGTGATGAGTTATGCATATACTTTCTCAGCATAGATACATGAAACACATCGTACACACATGATAAGTTTGGCGGCAAAGCTAGACGATAAGCCAATTCAAAAATCTTTTTCAAAATTTCAAAGGGTCCAATGTAACGCGGAAAGAACACCTTTCATCGGTGCTACTTTAAAGAAAACCTTATCTCGCATATCAAAACTCAGATCCTTTCATCGATTATCAACATAACTCTTTTGTCTATCTTGAGCAACCTTTATTCTTTGTCAAATTCCATTTATGACTTCACTTGTTTGCTGTAAAACCTCCCCTAAAACTTGGACAATCCAAACTTTGTATCTGCAACGAAAATACAATTAAAATTTGTCCAATAGTCATAACAAATGGTACTAGAGATCCCACAACAAATATAATTACATTCTCTATAATTATAGATAAACATTATCCTAAGCGATATGCTTAGTGAGTAGATCAGCGATAAAAATATTAAATAAAATATTTTAGTTATTCTTCGAAATTTTAAATCATAAAATAATATACAAATATTATATTGTAAAATATCACTTAAAAACTGAATGAATCCCCATTAAATATTTATTTGTGTAACTCATAATATATTTTAAAATATGAATAATAATAATAATAATATATTTTTCATTAATAAAATATCCGTAGTCAACGAAAACTATGTACGCCAAACCAAACCATAATCACAGGGGGAGGATCTGTCATACTACTCTTGATGTTCCAAGAGGTAGTAGAGATGGATGGGGAGGGGGCATCATTGTACCACCCTTAGCATTCCAAGCCATAGTAGGGATGGATCATCATATCACGCGTGAATACAATCATCATATATCTCATATGAACCATCACTATTTGTATTCGGGCAACATGTGGCGTACATCAAACCAACACTTTAAATATCCCAATGTCACCTCCCAATGGAAAACACCGTCACACTACTAACAATAAATAGTATTCAAATGTTAATTATTGATTTAAATAACCAGTATATAAATAAGTACCAAACAACTTTAAAAAAATTATTTATTCTCCACATACTCTTAATTTCCATAAAATATTTATATATAAAAAAAAAGTTTCACATATTCTTCTATCCGTATGTTTTGCAAAATTAGATATCTTTTTTAGTGAACAATGGTATGTGTGGAAACAGTACAATCTTCCAAGAAATTGGGCATGATTTTTACAAGAAATCACATTCCTAACAAACATTCAAATTGGCTTAATAGTTTATCTCTAAAGTCACTAAAACCCTAGACAAGTAAAAATTAGTCACTAATCTTGGTCAATTCCAGTTAAACCCGAAATGCCCTATATCCCAAATTTGGGGTGTTTTTTTGCAAAACTCAACCAAAATTTGCATACAATATAACAAATTAAATCCCTAAAGACAAGGAATAATAATTTACCTCTAATTTTTCCGAGTGACAATGGAGGTGGTGTGAATTTGACCGAAAAGTGGTGGCAACATAGGGTTTTTTTGAAATTCCACACAAAAGAGAGGTTTTTAGTTAAAAGGGATATCAAAATCGAGCTTAGGGGTCCAAAAATATGAGGAAAGCACCCTTCTTTCATTGGAAGTCTTACCGAAATCCAACGAAAGTAGGAGAGGGAGAGTACACGAGTTTTCACCCAACCTGATGCTCACCCGCTTTGAACAAGCTCATGGCCGGTCAGTGAAGGTGCGCTGGTAGCTAGCAAGTTGGTTGGTGTGGGCGATGAGGTCCTACAACGATGAATGGCAGTGCTACGGTGTTTATTATCCTTCAGCCACCTGTGTGAGAGCCCAAAAAAAAAGAAGGAGAGGGGCTATTAGGCTGAAGAAGAAAAGAAATAGAGGAAAAAGAGAAGAAAAGAAAAAGAAATAATCAAGATATTTTCAAAACTTAGTAAAATTATGATTTTGTCACTGCCTTTCATTAACTGTATTTCCTTCTCTGTAACTCCGATTAACACATGTCTCTAGTCTCCAAACTCATATCGATGAACTCTATGCAATGGTACCAAAGTCAAAATCAAAATTTACATGTAGCAAAAAATAAACTATGGGCCTGCTAACTGTTCAAAAAAGTCAAATTTCAATCAACCATTCTGACAAAATTAGTTTCCAGGCATTTCTAAGAATGGATTGTTACACAATATGCCACTAAAAATTCAATTTTTTAAATGCTTTTTAGGCCGTCTTTTTTTTTATGAATTTTGTTTATGGGTTGTCAGTATCTATGGTAGCATAGAAAGTTTATTGTCACTGGAAGTTGAGATGAACTTGGGATTTAGGGAAGAAAATATGACATTGGAGTGTCTTTTTGAATATATAGATGTTGGATTATTTTACGATATGTGTTTTTGAATATTATTTTAGTACTCTTCTACTGTCATATTATCATTGTGTATAACACATTATGCTTTCATTGTTAATAAAATAATTTCATTTAAGTGTAATATTGATGATATTTAGAATATGTGAATTGTAATAGTAGAAGTATATCATGTAGGTATAAAAATTATAAAAACAAAAATGAGTGTGTAGCTACAAAATTTTAGTAACAATATTTGAATCAATAACAAAATTATAAGTTTGTACATATTCTGCATATACTTATATTTTGTAGCTATTACTTTTTAAATGACAAAAGTAATTCGTAGCTTATTATCAAGGATGACAAAGTCTAATTGTATATATATTGTAACTAAAATGTAGCTACGAAGTGTAATTTTATAACACTTAAACAAATAGAAATGAAAAAGTGGTCGTACCTAAATATATGATTTTGTAGCAAATCATATCAAACACCAACATTTACATACTCAATTAGCAACGACATGACCTTTCAGATACGAAAAAAATTATACATTACTTACAAAATTTTTTATAGCTGAATATATGACCTTAGCTATGTGTCATAACAAAAGACACTATATTCAGTCACAAAAATTGAATTTAATGACTTAAGATTATCCTACCACGGGCCTTCAGCAACGATCAACCTATGAAATATTTTTCTCACTATATGATATTCAGGCACGATTTTTAGTTACTCATTGATCTTTAGGTACGATTATAGGTCAGTGACTAAACGAATTTTTTTTTTGTAGTGACATGTGTGTTGTAAAATGTCTTTTCCAACTTTTAAATTAATTATTAAATATTTAAATTTTCAAGATATATTTTGGTTTTTCAGAAATTTACATGTATGAATTATTTTTGCTTTTGCTCATTTGTACTAATCCTATTTATTTCACAAAATACAGAAAATTAAAATTTTTTTAATCAATAATGATCACATCACACAATTTTCAGAAAATAAATTAGTATATACGGAGATATCACACCATCTAAAATAATACAGTAATATTCAAATATTTAAAATATTTGTAATTGCCATTCAAAGATAATGGAAATATCAGTACCAAAATAATACATTGTTTAGCGCTAAATACCGCTGGTATCGCTTTCAATCCCCAAAATCATTTTGTGACTGTGTGCATTTACGTCGCTAAAATGTGTCCACGGCAACCTATGGTTACATCACGAAACAGCTTGGGCAACGCTTTTTATATTTTCGTTGCCAAAATTATTTTCTGATGAAACTAGTGGTAACCATTTTCATTTTTCGTCACTATGTTCGAGCATGAACTTAGCAGCATAACCTAACATCTAGACAAAATAAACTATAACAATGATGGAACTTCTCAAAATGACATTGAATAACTATAAATCAATAAAATACAACTTTAGAAAATACCGTGACTTAGCACCTACTCAAACTCGGTTGAAGATGTTCTAGAGCTCCAATGGACAGCTAGCGATGGAAATTCAGTGTGAATGATGAAGAAAAATCATGCATTCGCTCGATGTAGGTTGCTAAAGAGAAATGGCAAAATAGCCGAAGAGAGATAAGCGAAATCATGAAATCTAAGTTTAGGAGAGAAATCGCAAAATGAATCACAAAATTGCTAAAGAATTGATTTGGAGAAAAATTGTTTGATTTGGGGGGACATAAGAGGATTCTAGTGCTTGGTTTTATTGAAGAGGTTGATTTGGGGAAAACAAATTGCATGGGTGTTGTATTCGAATCAATAACGTTGGTCTTTTGTTTTTTTTTTCTTCCAAACCGATGCAGTTTTTTCTTCTTTTTTTTCCCTGAACTCACCGTTTCATTTGAGAAACTAATGACTACGTTAAAAACCAACACATGCGTCCATACCATCCCTACAAGTGGATTTATAGCTTTTTTGTATATAATATATATATATATATATATATATGAGTCAATAAGTATGCATAACTACTCTTCTATATCATATTACTTATACATGGTGAGTAATAGTAGGAATATAATTCATCAATTCATGTGGAGTTCAGTGAAAAATAAATGTAAAAATTAATAAATAAAATAAATTTACTTTTTTTTTCCATATTTATTAAAGTGTCAAGTTTATTTCGCTTACCATATATAAGTGATGTAGTGTATTAAAATACTTCTAAATAAGTATGTGTATGTATATATATATATATATATATATATTATTTCTACATACATTCAGTGATAGAATAAATGATAGATTTTAAGACCATACATACATTCAGTGGTATATTGGAATATCTGTTTGTAATCTTAATTAACTTGAACAAGGCATGGTCAAATGTAATACCTACATGATGTGTGTGAACAATATTTAAGTATAACTCATCTTCTTTTTTCCCTCTATTTTTTTTTTCTTTTATACGTATATTAATGGTTTGATCACTTATTATTCGTGACTAAGGGAAAATATCACACTAATTAAAAAAAAAAATCATCATACGAAAACCATAGTTTTTTTAATCACCCCGTAAGTAAACCATAATAATTTATTTTCTAAATTAACTTGTAAGAATTCTATTTTACCCATATTTAATCTAAATAAATTATTTACTACTTTATATTTTATTTTCTATAAAAGATAAATTAAATAAAATGTTATTTATTGGTTATCTTATTTATGTTTTGCCCAAAAGTTTGAAAACATGGTTAGTAAATAATAATTTTTTAAAATATATAGTAATACAATGCAGTAATAATTTAATTATATTTATTTAAATAAATAAAGGTTAAAATAAAAATTTTATAGCTCAACTTTAGTAAAAGGAAAAGTTAAGTGTTTAAACCATGGTTTGCTTCAAATGTGGTAAGTGATGATTTTTTTCAAATTTGTATGATGTGTTTTCAAATTAGTATTACAAATAATATTTCTTAAGACATACTAGGAACCTTTTAGAACTAATATTGTTTGCTTAAAATATATTTTAAATTAAAAATAATTTAATAACTTTTTTGTCCTGGAAAATGATGCGGGCATGTCACTTTGTAAAATTAAGTTAGAGAAAATAGAAAGAAAAAAAGAGAAATACTTTCATTAATAAAATATGTGTCAAATCTGAAATCTAAATTGAACATTGAGAATGATCGATTACAAAGGTCCTAAACGCCTTAAAGATAGGTATTTTATACTATTCAATACAAAACAACGAAAAAGAAAAACAACGTTGAAATCTAAGTAGAAGCTTTCCAAATTAAGGGACGATAAAGCAAAGATTGATTGATTGGCTGAGGTCCCTTTTAAGGTTCAATGGGGTTGGTGATTTACGCGGCTGATGAGATTTGATCGTGTCCTGCAATCCCGTTTTTAATTGACTTAATCCGAGAATTTATGTTTAGGCCGCCACCAAGATTCTCATGATAGTTGGCGACACACATCTTGGATCGGCATTTTACGATATTACCCTCGGACTATTTATATAATTAATATTGAAAAATATGTATGTAGACAAATATGTTCAAGTACAGTATTGTAAATTATTGTATATACAGCTTCAAGCAAATAACCGAAAATCCCAACTATTCTGTAGCCTATAATTGCCATCGTTTCATATCTGAGTATGCTAAAATTATAAATAAAAATAAATTCAGTAATATATCACTATCTTAAATTTGATGAACTAATTAAATAGAAAATCTTAATAAAAGACAATTTCCGGATCTATGTTAATTATAATATTCAACAATAAAAGTTATGAGATATTATTCTTTACAATTCATGTTTGACCAACATCTCAACAAGAAAAAGTGGGGGAAATGCCTATTTATAAACCAAGGAAAAACGCTACATTAATTAATTAATCTCTATTCGAAGATTAGTTGTTAATTGAATTGTTACGGTGACAATTTAGTGGCTAATATTTATGCCACAATTCAAAAATTGAATGCGGATTCCATTAATTAATAATTAAGAAGAAAAAAAGAAATAGATATAGGGTTACATAGAGTAGGGTGAGGCCATACCTTGGCCGCGAAGAAACGAGGGAATTAGGCAACACTCGAGAGTCGAGATATTAGGTACTTGGACTTTTAGATTATTTAAATCAGATCACCCTGTCTCGAAACAAGGTACTAATATTATGGAACTAGGTTTCAGTGATGACCAAGTGTACATTCATTCAAGCACATTTATGGCCACAATATAGGCTCAAGCATACGTACTTTAATAAGAAATATATTGTATAATTAACATCCACTACAAAAAAAGTGGGCTTCAGTCACGAAATCTTTGCTATAAATTTTATATTCGTAGCATAATGTTAATTTTTTGTGACAAGCTATATTTCGTATCTAATTTAGTGGATTTAATTACGAGTCACCTGTCGTAGCAAAATTTCATAACAAAAACTCCAAATTCAAATTTCACATAATATTTAGCTACGAAATCCTTATCACCATTCATTTTTTCATACCTAAAAGGTTGTTATATTTTGTTACAAAGTCTGCTTTCGTAACTGATAGCTGGGAAATTGCTTAGCAACCACTTGTTCTTCGTAGCTAGATTTTATAACAGCTACAAATTTATTTCATCACTAAATAATATTTGATAAAAAGTAATATTATTTTGAAAATTGCTGACGTGGCTTATATTTTATAACAGCCACAAAACCAATTTTATTGCAAATTGATATGAAATAAAAATTAAATATTATTTTGAAACAAAACTACATCCTTTAGATCTATTTCAGACCTAAATTATGCCCTTGTCTCTCCTGCTCGTAGAGCCTGGTGTTCTGTCTACCCAGTCCTCTTCTTCAATCCCACCAATGAGTTTAAGAGGTTTCACAAGTTTTTTTTGTTCTTCTTTTTTGTTTTTTGTGTAGTCAGGATCACACAAGTGGTGGAATTTGAAGGATTTGTTGTGGTGTTGAAATCTTCACCCAATCCCCAAAAATGCATAACTCATCAGTGGCTTTCCATAAGGAAGAAGAGCGGTCATCAAGACGAAAGGCAGACGGGAATACAAGGCTCAGGTACTCGGCAGTGGCTCAAAATGATGTGTCGAGAAATCTCATGCACGATGCCTCCTCCTCTTTCTCGTCATCTCGATTTTCCTCATCTTCGCCTTCTTCAGCCCTAGACGGGTATGAATTTCTCTTTCTCTTTCTCTCTCTCTCGCTCCTTCTCAATAAAGAGTTGATGTAAAGTGTGCTTTGGGAGATCTGGTTACGAATTTGGGGCAGTTTTTTATGTGGGCATTAGATATATATTATCATTTGCTTATTGGGTTTCTTTTAATTTTGGTTTTGGGTTTTCGCATGGCATTTGGTGGGTAATTGGAATTTCTGAGGGGAAGGCATTGGGATTTTGGAATTTCGGTGTTGGTTGTGACTTTAACAAGTACACATAAGTCTCTGAAATGGTTAACGACTTTGTCGGTGGGTTGATGATTGTGCTTCCTTGCAAGTCTGGTAATCTTGATAGTGATTATAAAAATCTTAGTTTTACTCATTTGGATCCTCTAAACTCACAAGTACTATTGGGTTCTAGCTTTATTTATTTTGATTGAACATAGGGTGGACATATGAAGTCAGATAAATATGAATAACAAAGTAAGTGATGGGTGCTGATTAAGTGGAGTTGTTTGAGCTAGATATGGTTTTATAATTTGCAGTTTATTTTCCATTTAAATAATGCAAATAAAAATCAGGGATGTAAATGCTTCTTTGAGGAGAGTACATGAGTTATCCATGCACCCAAGGGGTGGAAGGATGCTATAATACAATTGAGTGGGAAGTAAAATTTTGATATTGGTTTTTTTTTCTTGCTCTTGTGATGTACTAGCTCTTGTTGATGCATTTATGGTTTGTGTTTCATATAGAAGCAGCTATCAGAAAAATTGGTTCAGTTGTGTAGTGTGTGTTAGCTGCATTATAGGGTCTCATACCCAACTAAGCCCCTTTTTATAACTTTCTTTTCTTTTCTTTTCCCCATACCCACCTTTGAACAACACCAACAGCAGCACAAATCATTTTTGCTCCTTGTGTTATAAATGAGTGGCCTTTGGAGGATACAGCATATGGGTGTCCAAAATTTTCCATTTTAATACCCCAAACAGCTTCTTACTATCCTACTCTCTCTCCCTCTCTCTCTCTCTCTCTTTCCCAAAGTAAAACTTTGTTGGAGTGAGAGGGCATGGGCTAATAAGGTCGACCAGTTTCGGTTATGAAATTAAAGAAAGAAAAAAAAGGGTGTGTGTTGAGCAGGATGGAGAAGCAGGGCACGTGCATTACGAAGTTATTTCCTTTACATAATTTATAGTTGCAGATCGAGTTACTGAGAGAGACTCACTCACCTACTAATTGAAAAGGTTAATTTTTAGCTGCAGAAGTAGCAGTTAGTTCTTCATGTGCCTGTCTTCCCCATCATGACCACTACACCTTGTATTGTCTTCAAAATCCATGCAGACACAATTCACATTGAAAATGGCCGAGCAAGCTTCATTATTTCAGGTGGGTATCATCGTGTGTGTATATATACCTATATGTATTATATTACTTTTTGTATATCAGCAAAGTTTTGCATATCAATTCCTATATATAATTTGCAGGAAAAACTAGTTGGACTGTGGTGGCTTTTAAAAATTATGGGTCAAAGGGTAATTAATTGTCAAGGCAAATACTTGTATATACATATATGGTATTTGATTGTAAAAGGATATATAACAATGAAGAAAATATTTTCTGAGACTGATAGGTTCTGTAATAGGTTTTGTTTTGAATATATTCTTGTAAATTACTAGATTGACTTGGTGTCATCTTTTCCAAAAGAAAACTAGTTTTTTCAAGATTGATGATGAAGGCTGTGGAGTCACCATCCAGCAGCCGTTAAGTTTGATTCCTCTACTAGTCAAGGTTCTTCTCCTCTCCCTCTCTCTCTCTCTCTCACACACACACACACACTCTCTCTCTCTCTCTAACGCATTAAGATTAATGTTGTTGTTTAGTATATTTACTTTGTGTATATATATATATCATGTATTATAATTTTATACTAAATTCACATTGCAATAATTAGTTTCGAAAACAATTTACATATTTTTAGTTAGCATTTGAGAAGTAATTAATTAAAACACTTAATAGTTCTAAACACCAATAATTACACTATTTAAAAAATACATATATACATATATATATATATATATATATTTGGAAGAAATTTGTTTGTATACCATATAGTGAATGGAACATTGTTGACAGATTTAACTGGCTTGTCAATTGGCATTGGTACTTACAGGAAAAATGCTCTTTGACTCTTGCATTTTTTATGGTTTTTTTGTAATCTTTTTGCACGTTTGAATCCTTTGTGGAAACAAGAGCTGGTTCCTTGATGTGGGAAATCCTACTTGTGTTTTTCTTTATATTTTTCTTCTTTTTTTTTCTTTCCATGAATCTAGGATTATTTTGGTCAGCTGATTTCATAGTACATATTGGTTTTTTGATTACAGAGGCAACGTCAAATTGAAGCAATTAATGGAGCATGGGCTATAATAGGCCTTACAACAGGCTTAGTCATTGAAAGCCAAAGTGGGAAGGGCATACTGGCTCAGGTTAAGTTACTTTCGACACTTTTTGTGCATATATATACATGGTGTCCATATACAAGCATGCAAAAGCGCAGGCACACACACACTCTCGGTGAATAACTTGTTCCTTTTCGATTCTAGATTGTATCTATTGAGCAAGTTGGTTAACAGATCCTTTTTATTTTTAGTTGGCTGACTACTAGAGCACCATTGTCAATTTTTATTTTGTGCAGTTGGTTATGTGCAAGGTCTTGGTCTTGGACCTAAGCCAATTGGAAAAAGGCAGAGACTACTTGAGCAGCAAAAAAAAGAAGTGGAAGATAGAGCTAAAGCTGCAGAGGAAAGGAATGAGGAGTTAATTGCACGACAAGATTGTATTGAGCAATCAATGTTGGAGAGAATTAGAGCTGATGTACAAACACGTTGTTAGATTATTTTAGGAATATTATTTAGTGCTTTTATAATGTAAGGTTACCATTGTATGGAACAATTTATGTTTTCATTATTAATAAAGTAATTTCATTTAAATTTAATATTTTATGTTGTTTGGAAGGTATGTAATGTAATATTAATAGTATGATTTTGTAGGTATGAAAATTTATATAGAAAAAAAATATTTATATGTTAATAATCAATATAGGTCTTAGCTACAAAATTATTTTGTTGCTAATGCATGACAAATAATTAATTCGTAGCTGATAACTAACAATAATAAAATACAATTCGTAGCTGAATTTTAGCCACAATAAAAATTTATAACTAAAAATTTTAACTATGAAATTTATATTCGTAGTTAAATTTTAACTATGAAATTTACATTCGTTGCTAAAGTTTAGCTACGAAATATGTCTGTGAGTAATTACGTTTCGTGACTAAACCAAAAAACAGTTAATACGAATCAGCTACGAACAGGTTATTTTGTCATGAAAAAAAGCATAGTTTGCTACATATTACTTCGTAACTAAACGTCATAATATTAACTACGACAGGTCCCTCGTAACAAAATGTCACTATTCAGTTATGAAATTTTTTTTTCATCGCTCTTGACATTCTACTACGGTCCTTCAGTCACGAGCTAGTCACGAGCATTTTTTGTAACTTATTATGTTATAGTTACGAAAAAAGACATTCAGCTACATAATTAGCTTGTTACTAAATCCCTCTTTTTTTGCAGTGATCCCCTTACGATATAAATTTAGAAAATTCTTCACCCCTAGAAATTAAAATGTAATGTGAAATTTCCCCAAGTTGATCTTCAAAAAAATATAATTATTGTTTACTAGAAAATAAATTGGGACTTTCAACCTTCAACAAACCCAGCTACATTTATTTATCATTTAACCCCATAATTCCATATTAACTGCGTGTCGCGTGCATGCGTCAAATATATATGAAACATGTAAAGCATACGCAATTTTTATGCTTTTTTAACCTTTTTTCTTTCTTTTATAAGGATTAAAATATAGATGCAGAATATATATTAGCCTTACTTACACAAGTTGACGGCAATTTTTATAGTTAAGTTGGCTACTTGGGTTTTCCAAACAAAAAAAACGTTGGCTGCTTTGGGTGTTTTGTTAGTTAATTAATTAACCCACTTCCGTAATATGAACATCCTCCTCTTGTTACTTCCATTTCACGCAAATGAACTTTCAGACATACACAATATTCACTATAAATTCCCAAACTATCTCCATCATTTTTCGTCCCATCAATACCTCAAGGTCTAGCATAACAATATTGCATATTGTTGAATACAAAAACAAAAAATGGGTATCTCTAAGATTTCAACAAAACTGATCATTTGCATGTTAGGGTTCTTAGCCCAGCTCCAGTTCTCTCATGGCCAAAACGCCGTGCAAGACTACCTGAAAACCCACAACTCAGCTCGAGCTGCAGTTGGTGTCGGACACTTGACGTGGAGCAACACGGTTGCAGACTACGCCAAAACTATGCCAATCAACGCAAAGGTGACTGCAGGCTGGTGCATTCTAGCGGTCCTTATGGCGAGAACCTTGCCTGGCAGCGGTGACATTTCCGCACTGCAGCGGTGAACATGTGGGTTGGAGAGAAGGCATACTATAATTATAACTCTAACTCTTGTGCTTCTGGACAACAATGTGGGCATTATACTCAGGTGGTTTGGCGAAACTCGGTTCGTGTAGGGTGTGCTAAAGTTCGGTGCAATAATGGGGGTACCTTCATTATATGTAACTATGATCCCCCAGGCAACTATAATGGCCAGCGTCCTTATTAGAGGGTATAATATATACATGTCCTATGTATACATATATGGGAGTATGTGTATATATTATAATATATATATATATATATCTATATTTAATAAATGATAGATTAAAGGCCATGCATATATAAAGTGGCATGGAATGTGTAACACACCCTAACCAAGTCCCTTAGGTCGAACAAGGCTAGAGTGGCTACCAAAACTTAACTTGCGGAAATTGCGGAAAAATTTAAAACTTATTCAATCATATATGCATAGACAGTCAAAGCTCATACTTAGACTGCTATTAAATGCTTAAGTAATTATCACAAAATATTATAGTAACTAATTAAATACTTAACTTCCAACATAATTATAAAAATATTAATAAGTTAATTCAAAGGATTATAACCATTCTTCAACACACGTCCAACCATATTAAAACACTTCAATTTAATTAGAAAAATAGTTCTCAGTTGAAAACGAAATAATAATAATATCACCAATAGGTAGACAACTTTATTGCTTTATTTAGATACCCTCAGGGAACCTCCTCTCGAGCTACCACGTGTCTACCATCCTCACAAGTTCGATCAATCACAATGATCTAAGTGTGCTTACCTGGGAAAAAGAAAACAATAAAAACGTGAGTTTACAAAACTCAGTAGACTTTCCCAAAACCAAGTAAAACATCAATAACAAACATATAACTTCACATGCCAATGAAGATCACAATATCAAACTAGTCATAAACTTGCTTAAACATGAATGTCTTACTTACTTAAGGATTCATGACATTTCATAGCTCATCACAAACTTAACATATTCAAAGAGAAAAACTTATAATGCATGCATGATTAATGAGCTTATCTCATAATGGTTGGATTTCTAAACAAATTCTCAAAAGGGGTGCATGCATCTCAATCTCACTTATAGCATAACACCGTAAGCATTTCAATCTACTCATAGCTTACAACATATCAAAATGGGGTGCATGCATCTCAATCTCACTTATAGCAATACACCGTAAGCATTTCAGTCTTACTTATAGCTTACATGGTTTGTCATGATCAAACCCCAAAACTTATATAGCGCGCTTTCAAAATACCAATCAAATGTAATGTACCGTTCATAGCCCGTCGTACATTTTTTGTACATATGCATGTATGCACTAATTCTTAATCAAATAAACATGCATAGATCACATATACATATCGCACTCATCAAATTCATGCTATAACAATAACCTTAAAATTTCTAAGACATGTTATCCAATAATCACATATGAAAATTGCACAACAGTTGTATTGTAAAATTCTTAATAAGTTCAATACTCATCTAAATCACATGATTCCTAAAGCACTAAAATCTCTTATATGTCTCGGATGAGCATAATTTTCTCATAATTTTCAAAAACAAGTAAATATTTAATATCTACTTTTTAATATGAACTGTCACACAAATTCTGTAGTGAACCAGAGACGATCAAACATTTTTAATAAATTCCACAAAAATATTTTTCTGCCAAAACCAGTGGCAATAAAACCATAACAAGTAAAGGTAGCTGTATAAATTCTTTCATTCCAATCCAAGCAAAGAAACCAAACACGCTTATCAGAAAACTATAACAGTCTCAACATTCCAGCAGCAATCCCTTAAACTTCAAAAATCCATAACTTACTCATAACAGATTAAAAAATAGAAATTTCAATTTTAGAGTGTTTATAAATCTCTTAAGACTAAACTGTAAAAGTTTCAAAGGAAAATAAATCCATATGCCCCACAAGATTATATAGAAAACACCCATTGGTCATAATTTTTCAAATTGACAATATGAGCTTCGAAAAATTATAACTATTTCTACAAAAATCCGATTGAGGCAAAACGAAAAGGAGAATATTCGTAGAGGATAGATCTAATGACAAAAAATATATAAAAAAATATTAAACATATATTGGTGTTTCAAAATTCATCAAACTCATCAAATAGTATATAAACCGTAAATCTCTTCTTAATAATAAAAATAGAAATAAACGTAAATAATATATATATATATATATAAATCATCCAGAAAATCATCAAACAAAAAGATGGTTTAGGAAAAACCTACCTTAATCTCTTGAGCTCCTCAACAGATCCGAAAAGTTCCCCGTCAAAAAACCAAAATGAACCAAAACGCCTTTTTGAATAAAAGAATGAGAGGAGAAAGAATTGATAATTGAAAAGGTTATAAAGAAAAAGAGCGTAGACAGGGAAAAAGAACCTGTCTTAAGATTATAACATGTCTTTAAATAGACAGTCCTTAGGGTTACAATGAGGGTTTTGTACAAAATTAATTAATAGATATACCAAATAATAACTTTCCAAAATTCCATGGTCAACTGTCATAAATATCATAAATCAAATTCATTGCATACCATATTTGCAGAGAATTTATTTAGTAATAAATCAAAATATTAAAAACCATTTAGTGGCAAATTTAATACCAATTAGGGTTTGAAACCCTAACACATGTTTGAGGGTCCCACAACTATCTGCCCTTTAAAAGAATTTCGTCCTCGAAATTAAAAGAAAAAGACATACAATAACAACTTAAACATAACTTGATTTCTAAACAAGTAAAAGCTCACATTAGTTGTCAAACAAATGAGGATATTTAACTCTTATCTCTTCTTTGCGTTCCCAGGTCGCTTCCCTTAATGAGTGATTCTTCCAAAGTACCTTCACAAATGGGATAATCTTTCTTCGAAGTACTTTTTCCTCGCGACCTAAAATTTTTCTCGGGCTGCTCCTCATAGGTTAAGTCTTCGCAAATCTCCAATGGACCACAACTGAGCACGTGCGAAGGATTGAATACATACCTTCTCAGCATTGAAACGTGGAACACGTTATGAACACTTGAGAGATTGGGAGTTAAGGCCAAACGATAAGCCACATCACCAACTCTCTCAAGAATTTCAAAAGGTCCGATGTAGCGTGGACTTAATTTTCCCCTCTTCCCGAACCTCATTATCCCCTTTATGGGTGCTATTTTTTAGGAACACTTTATCTCCAATTGTAAACTCCAGCTCCTTTCGTCGGTTGTCAGCATAACTTTTTTGTCGGTCTTGAGCAGTTTTGATCCTTTCTCTAATCCTTGAAACCACCTCTTGGATTTGTTGTAGAATTTCAAGTCCAACAAGCTTCCGCTCGCCCACTTCATCCCAATGTATAGGGGATCTACATTTCCTCCCATACAATGCCTCGTAAGGTGCCATGCCAATAGTTGCTTGAAAACTATTGTTGTACGCAAAGTCCACAAGTGGTAAATGAGCTTCCCAAGAGTCCTTGAAGTCTAACATACAAGCTCTCAGCATGTATTCCAATGTTTGTATAGTCCTCTCAAACTGTCCATATGTTTGTGGATGAAAAGCTATGGTAAAGTTCAGTTTTGTTCCCATAGCTCCATGCAAACTTTTCCAAAACATCGACGTAAAATGGGGATCTCTATCGGATACAATAGAAACAGGCACTCCATGCAGTCTCACGATCTCATTAACGTAGAGTTGAGTCAATTGATCCAACGAGTAGGTCGTCTTTATGGGTAGAAATGAGCGGACTTTGTAAGTCTATCCACTATTACCCACACAGCATTTAACCCTCGTAAGGTTTGAGGTAATCCAACCACGAAGTCCATGGTAATGTGCTCCCACTTCCATATAGGAATCATCAATGGTTTTAACAAACCTGATGGTCTTTGGTGTTCCGCCTTCACTTGTTGACAAGTTAAGCATTGCTCAACAAATTGAGCAACTTCCCTTCATATGTTTGTCCACCAAAATGTGCATTTCAAGTCTCTAAACATCTTCGTGCTTCCAGGATGAACAGAGTATGGAGTGCAATGAGCTTCAGTCATAATTTTATTCTTCAATTCACGATCATTGGGTATGCAAAGACAATCTCCGAATCTTAAAGTACCGTCACCACAAATGTTGAAATCCGGCCTCTTTCCCTCGAGTACTTCATTTCTTATCCTTAGCAAGTTAGAATCTTGTCGTTGTGCCAGTTTGATTCTTTCGATGATAACAGGTTGCACCTTAAGAGTAGCTAAAGTAGTCGAGTGTTGTCCAACGACTATTCAAAATCTAACTTCCTTAAAACTTCTAATATCTGTCTTTGCTTGGTTATAAGGTTGGCACTAAAACCAGCATACTTCCTACTTAATGCATCCGCCACAGAGTTTGCTTGTCCCGGATGGTAGTCAATCACACAATCATAATCCTTAAGCAATTCCAACCATCTTCTTTGCCTCATATTCAAATCTTTTTGCGTAAAGAAATACTTCAAACTCTTATGGTCGGTGAAAAAAATTTCGCATTTTACTTCATAGAGATAATGCCTCCAAATTTTCAATGCAAAAACTATAGCAGCAAATTCCAAGTCATGTGTGGGGTAGTTTCTTTCATATGACTTCAATTGTCGTGATGCATAAGCTATCACCTTTTCTTCTTGCATCAACACACATCCAATACCAGTTCCAGAAGTGTCACTATAAATAGTGAACTTCTCATGCTCGTTTGGTATGGTTAGCACAGGTGCAGTAATCAATCTTTTCTTAAGTTCTTGAAAACTCTTTTCATAAGCTTCAGACCAAATGAACTTAACATCTTTCTTTGTCAACTCCACCAAAGGAAAAGCGATCTTCGAGAATCCTTGAACGAATTTTCGATAGTAACCAACTAACGCAAGAAAACTTCTTACTTCTCCAACATTGGTCGGCGTCTTCCAATCTTGAACTGCAGCAACCTTATTCAGGTCGACTTCTATTCCCTTTTTGAAACCACATGACCAAGAAAGGATATGGTTTCTAACCAAAATTCACACTTCTTGAACTTTGCAAACAATCTCTTTTCTCTAAGCCTTTGCAAGACGGATTCCAAGTATTACTCGTGTTCTTCTTCATTCTTAGAGTATATTAGGATGTCGACAATGAAAACTATCACGAACTTATCTAAATAGTCCTTAAATACCCTATTTATGAGATCCATGAAAGCAGCAAGGGCATTCATCAATCCAAAAGGCATTACTAAGAACTCGTAATGGTCATACCTTGTCCGAAAAGCACTCTTAGGTATATCTCCTTCCTTGATCCTCAATTGATGGTATCCAGACCGAAGATCTATCTTTGAGAAAACTTGAGCTCCTTGCAACTGGTCGAAAAGATCCTCAATTCGCGGTAGACGATACTTGTTGTTGATCGTTACGCGGTTGAGTTCTCGATAGTCGATACACATTCGCATTGTGCCATCCTTCTTTTTCACGAACAAGACAAGTGCTCCCCATGGTAACACACTTAGTCGAACAAAACCTTTATCCAGTAGATCTTGTAATTGCTCTTTGAGTTCCTTTAACTATGCTGGTGCCATTCTATATGGAGTCTTCGACATTGGTGTAGTTCCAAGCATCAGCTCAATTGTGAACTCTACTTTTCGCTCCGACGGTACTCCCAGTAGATCTTCCGGAAATACATCTTCAAAATCTCGAATAACTTTTACGTCCGCGAGCATTAGTACTGTCTTGTTAGTATCCACCACACTTGCCAAATAAGCTTGGCATCCTTTTCTTACACTTCTCATAGCTTGAAGTGCAGAAATAACACATGGGGGTGATTTGGATTTTACTCCTTCAAAAGTCACAGTTTCACCCTCCACAGTAAAGATGATTTTCTTCTCTTTACAGTCAATATTAACTCCATGCATGGACATCCAATCCATGCCAAAAATGACATCAAAGTCATTCATATTAAGGACAATTAAATCAACGAACAAAGTTTTGCCTCTAAACACAACATTGCATGATTTTAACATGTCACAAGCACACATAACAATTTCAGCAGGTGTAGAAACACACAGTTCAAAATCCAATTTCTTGGACTTCATACAAAGATTTTCAGCAAACTTACTAGACACAAAAGTATGCGTCGATCCAGAATCAAATAAAACAAACACATCATGATCAGATACTGAAAGCGTACCTGCCACCACATTAGCAATCTTATTCCTTGGCCCAGATGGTGCAAGTCACATGTTAGCCGCTAAGGCTTTCGACACAGTTTAAACAGCTCCCATGACACCAAGAGGTTGTTTGATAGATACCTCATTCCTTGTACATACCATTCTTGACTACACATAAGTCACATACAATTTAATGAAACTTCGAGGAAAGACAATAAATCAAGTCTTCGAAGTTTCAGTCATTCACTCACTTGCATATACTTTAACCACAAAGTTACTCAACACATAATCATTGCAAAAGAATGCCAACATTTAATACATCACAAAATGTAATAAGCCTCCATATAATTCATAATAAGATAAATAATTTCAAATCAAATTCAAGTGTAACAAAATATAAGCCAAGGTCATAATGTAGCATAACACGCTCATTTATTTTTATTTAACCCATAAACAATACTAAACTAGGCGCTTTAACTCATTTCGAAGTTTCTTATTTGCTAACGCTGTCCCCATCTCCTCAATCACCAACTCCAGAGGTTTAACAACCACTTTGCTAGCAAAAGGGAGGTCTTTTTCCTTCTTGTAGGACCTAGGCCTAATTGGCCTTGAGCGAATCACATTCCTTTTCCGTTTGATGCTCCCGAATTCTTCAAAATAACTCTTACATTCAGGAGAATCCTCAATCACTTCATTATCTTCATGAACTTTAATTTCTTGTTCACATTCTTCATCGAAAGAATTCAAACTAGAAATATCAGAGATATCGAAAAAAGGAGCCAGATCTTCAATATCTTCATTTAAAAATGCTTTCAGAGTTTCTTCCTTTTGTCTCTTCCTTGCCTCTTCGTATTGCTTGTACTCTTCCAAAGTAGCATATTGAATGGAAGTACAATTCCCTTCATCAGTAGCTATAACTTTCCGTTTTCCACAAAGAAATTCCTTCACTATTTGTCTTTGCTCCATATCCCAATGTTCCTTATAGGTAATATCTTTGTCTTCAATCTCTAATATGGTGTCTTCATCACTATCGCTTAAGAGGATAGGGTCTAAAAAAGAATTACCCTTTAAGTTGTCAAACATTTTTCTGTAAGGAGCATTTAATAGTCGCATTCAAATCAAAAGTTAGAATAACAAACAATTAAGTTTATAATCATACCTTGTGGTTCCGGTGACCTTGTGGCGCTCTTGAGGTTTGATTGGGGTACTTTTAAATTCATCAAATTCGATAATTTAAAGCATTTCAAATAATATTTATATAATCAATTATATATATATTTCATCAAAATATATGTAACTATTTCACATCAAAGTTTTCCACATGGTTCGTAACCTGGCTCTGATACCAAAAAACTGTAACACACCCTAACCAAGTCCCTTAGGTCGAACAAGGTTAGAGTGGTTACCAAAACTTAACTTGCGGAAATTGCGGAAAAATTTAAAACTTATTCAATCATATATGCATAGCCAAAGCTCATACTTAGACTGCTATTAAATGCTTAAGTAATTATCACAAAATATTATAGTAACTAATTAAATACTTAACTTCCAACATAATTATAAAAATATTAATAAGTTAATTCAAAGGATTATAACTATTCTTCAACACACGCCCAACCATATTAAAACACTTCAATTTAATTAGGAAAATAGTTCTCAGTTGAAAACGAAATAATAATAATATCACCAATAGGTAGACAACTTTATTGCTTTATTTAGATACCCTCAGGGAACCTCCTCTCGAGCTACCACGTGTCTATCATTCCCACAAGTTCGAACAATCACAATGATCTAAGTGTGCTTACCTGGGAAAAAGAAAACAATAAAAATGTGAGTTTACAAAACTCAGTAGGCTTTCCCAAAACCAAGCAAAACATCAATAACAAACATATAACTTCACATGCCAATGAAGATCATAATATCAAACTAGTCATAAACTTGTTTAAACATGAATGTCTTACTTACTTAAGGATTCATGACATTTCATAGCTCATCACAAACTTAACATATTCAAAGAGAAAAACTTATAATGCATGCATGATTAATGAGCTTATCTCATAATGGTTGGATTTCTAAACAAATTCTCAAAAAGGGTGCATGCATCTCAATCTCACTTATAGCATAACACCGTAAGCATTTCAATTTACTTATAACTTACAACATATCAAAATGGGGTGCATGCATCTCAATCTCACTTATAGCAATACAGCGTAAGCATTTTAGTCTTACTTATAGCTTACATGGTTTGTCATGATCAAACCCCAAAACTTATATAGCGCGCTTTCAAAATACCAATCAAATGTAATGTACCGTTCATAGCCCGTCGTACATTTTTTGTGCATATGCATGTATGCACTAATTCTTGATCAAATAAACATGCATAGATCACATATACATATCGTACTCATCAAATTCATGCTATAACAATAACCTTAAAATTTCTAAGACATGTTATCCAATAATCACATATAAAAATTGCACAACAGCTGTATTGTAAAATTCTTAATAAGTTCAATACTCATCTAAATCATATGATTCCAAAAGCACTAAAATCTCTTATATGTCTCGGATGAGCATAATTTTCTCATAATTTTCAAAAACAAGTAAATATTTAATATCTACTTTTTAATATGAACTGTCACACAAATTCTGTAGTGAACCAGAGACGATCAAACATTTTTAATAAATTCCACAAAAATATTTTTTCTGCCAAAACCAGCGGTAATAAAACCATAACAAGTAAAGGTAGCTGTATAAATTCTTTCATTCCAATCCAAGCAAAGAAACCAAACACGCTTATCAGAAAACCATAACAGTCTCAACATTCCAACAGAAATGCCTTAAATTTCAAAAATCCATAACTTACTCATAACAGATCGAAAAATAGAAATTTCAATTTGAGAATGTTTATAAATCTCTTAAGACCAAACTGTAAAAGTTTCAAAGGAAAATAAATCCATATGCCCCACGAGATTATAAAGAAAACACCCATTGGTCATAAATTTTCAAATTGACAATTTGAGCTTCGAAAAATTATAACTATTTCTACAAAAATCCGATTGAGGCGAAACGAAAGGGAGAATATTTGTAGAAGATTGATCTAATGATGAAAAATATATAAAAAAATATTAAACATATATTGGTATTTCGAAAATTCATCAAACTCATCAAATAGTATATAAATCGTAAATCTCTTCTTAATAATAAAAATAGAAATAAACGTAAATAATATATATATATATATATATAAATCATTCAGAAAATCATCAAACAAAAAGATGGTTTAGGGAAAACCTACCTTAATCTCTTGAGCTCCTCAACAGATCCGAAAAGTTCCCCGTCAGAAAACCAAAATGAACCAAAACGCCTTTTTGAATAAAAGAATGAGAGGAGAAAGAATTGATAATTGAAAAGATTATAGAGAAAAAGAACGTAGACAGGGAAAAAGAACCTGTCTTAAGATTATAACATGTCTTTAAATAGACAGTCCTTAGGGTTACAATGAGGGTTTTGTACAAAATTAATTAATAGATATACCAAATAATAACTTTCCAAAATTCCATGGTCAACTGTCATAAATATCATAAATCAAATTCATTGCATATCAAATTTGCAGAGAATTTATTTAGTAATAAATCAAAATATTAAAAACCATTTAATGGCAAATTTAATACCAATTAGGGTTTGAAACCCTAACACATGTTTGAGGGTCCCACAGAATGTCTATCTATGATCTTTATTAAATTGAATAAGGCCTTAAGGTATTAGCCATTGCAATATAATTATGTGTTTGCAGAATATTTAAGTATGTGATCATTTTCTTCTTTCTTTTTTTTTTTCTTACATTAAAAGTTCTTTGATCACTATTTTTAATTTGATGAAATTATAATTTAAAACAAAAATTGTGAGACATTATATACTGCGAAAAAAAAAATGATTTAGTTACAAAAATGGTTGCTACAACCAAAATTTTCATAATTGAATCAATCAAATTTATTGCATTTTGTTACAATTTGGCATTTGTTGCAAAAATTCTGTAGCAAAATACCCATATGCCATTTTGGCACCAATTTTCCTGCCAAAATGATGCTTTTTACATGGCATAGAAGTTTCTAATAAGCTACAATAGCCAATCATAGGTTGACAAAAAGCAACAAAAAAAATTAAAAAGATAATCCATCAACGACGTCGTATAGGGCACCTTACCTTAACCCAAACATTGATCATCCTTCATGAGCTTCTCTTCTATCATTGAGTACAGAAAGGACTGCAAACTTCTTAAGCAAAAGAGTCATTTTGATGCCGATGACCTTCTTCAATTATTGATTGCGTACGGGTCTATTGTATATGTAAGTTGCAATTTTATTTTCTCAGATTACATTTAGGGTCTATTCGGATGTACGTGGCTATTGATTGAGATTTTATTGCTTTAATATAGATAGTTGAAGACAGGAAACAACCATCTCTCACCAACTGGGGTGCTGAAACAGTGGATATAAGAGTGGTCCTTCAATTTAAGATTTGGGTGTGCAATTTCTTCTTTTATTTCTCTATAATTTATGTACATGGTTGGTCTTCGATACATGCACTTTGTTTTAAAAGCTTGCATGATTTATTTGTGGCTAATTTCTACTATATTTTTGGTATTTGTGGACTTGTGTATTTGGATACAAGATATAGGGTTTTAATCAAAGTCATGCATTTATATGTTCTTATGTAATTGTGTGCTAGTCGTGTCTTTGTTTCAAACCATTCTTATTTTTTTTACAGTCATGACCCATGATGATGCAATTATATATACGAATTATTTCTTCCTTGTTGTTTGCAATGTATGATTAATTTTTCTGGAATTCATTTAATTAAGATGAGATGCTCATCAGTGATCACCTCCCATATACATAGTTTGAGAAGAAGGAATAGTATATGTAATGTAAATTTATTGACCAATTACAAGGTGTAGATATATAGCTATGCAAATGAGCATGATTGCAATTGTAGGTTTGCCAGTCTATATTTGTACATGAAGCACTGATTATTGAAAATAAAATAAAAACACAAAAATAGAGTGTTTATTACTGTCAGGTGCTCCAAATTGTCAAGGTTATCTTAGGACCAAAAGAAAGATTGGTAATGTTGTGAAACTTTGCTGGGGCTCAAAACGCAAGAGAACTTCAGCTGCATGCATAGCTATAATTACTGTATAATTTGTATCAACCATTTTGTAAATTGGCTAACCTATGTAATATGGGGATGGTAAGAGAGGTAAAAGAAAAAAAAATTCCCTTAGGTCGAACAAAGTTAAGGTGGCTACCGAAACTAAACTTGTGAAAATTGCAAAAAAAAATTTAAAATTTTATCAACCATGAATATGTAGACAGTCAAAACCCATACTTTAATTGTTTTAAATACTTAAAATAAATAATTATCAAAAAATAACAAATCTTTAACTATTTATCTTTCAACATAATTCAAAAAAGTAAATAGTTAACTTATAATATCATAGCTAATCTTAAACACTCCCTCCGAAGAAATTAAAATATTCCAATTTAATAAGGAAATAGTACCCAAAATAAAACTCAATTAAAGCAATGATGTCAATACATAGACAACAATAAAGCTTCATTTAAATACCCCCAAGAATCTTCCTCTTGAACTATCATATATCTAGCATCCCCACAAGTTTGAAGTTCAAAAATTGAAAGTGGATAATATTAATTAATCTTTAAGAAGAAAAAAAGAAATAGAAATTGAGTTACATAGAGTAGGGTGAGGCGGTATTAGGCAACCCTCGACTTTTAGATTACTTAAATCAGATTATTACCTTACCTTTGACTTCTATACTATTTAAATCAGATCACCTTGTCTCCAAACAAGATATGTATTAGCAAGCATTTAATGGTTCCTGATGAGGTGTTTTAGCGACCAATATCAATTTGGTAGCTAAATGATTTGCCATATTCTTTTTCTCTTTTTTGGTAATAAAACTGTTATTTTTTTTTCTTTTTGGTAATAAAAAAAAACTTTCCATTACTACTTTATTATGAATTTGAAATAATAATAAAGAAGTAAGAAAAGAAAATGATAAAATATAGGAAATACAATTTAATTAAAAAATATTATAGTATTTCGTTTCAGTTTTAAGCAATTATATTAATTGGTAGATATTATTTTATAAATTATGTCAAATTCTAATATTAAAATTTTAGAAGAGAGTAATTTAACATTATACTAAACTTAAATATGATAAATTGAATTAAAAAAATAATGTATAATGCGAGTCAAATTAATATGCATATAGATATTATGTTACATCTATCACATATGTGACACGTGTAACATGTATCACATATAAATGTGTCAAGGACTTGTGTGACATGTGTCAAGGACTTTGTGTGACATATATCTCATAGAATTGTGATAGTATGCTAAACTGAATTAAGATAAATTGCTTCGAAAAAAGTAATGTATGGTCTGAATCAAATTGATAAGCACATAAATACTGTCACGCATGTCACACATGTGATATATATAACATATGTCACATATGTGTCATAGAATTGTATCACTTATCACATAGATATTTGTTCATACATATATGCATATAAAAAAATGTTACAAATGTCATATATGTGACATAGAATTGCATGTGTGACATGTCACATAGATATTTGTAAATACATATATGCATATAACAATGTAACATAGAATTGTGTCATATATATCACATTGATATTTGTTCATGTATACATGTTACAAAGTATTATACTCTTTTATTATGCATATTAATATAAACATATATATTTATATGTATAATTAATTATGATATATGCATACATATACGAATTATATCCTCTTTTTTTGGCAATTTTTATTTTTTATACTTTTTTTCTTTTAATTTTTTGTATTTTGTATTTTTCCAAACTCCAAATATTCTACATATATATATATATATATAATGTAAAAATACAAAAAATTGAAAAAAAAATGTAAAAAATAAAAATTGCAAAATGCGAAAAAAAATATATAAAAAAAGAAAATTGATGGGCTTGTTGCCCACCATAGCACCACCATTAATATAATATATAAATATAATATATTATAAAATTTTATATGGATATAATTAATATTTTTTTTAACATAAAGTAGTTTGACCGACCAATAGTGGTCGGTGATGATTTTAATTTTTTTTAGAAAATGCAGGGAATACACCCGTCAATTTTTTCATGCATATTACGGACAAACATGTGATCTTTGAAAAGATTGAAGTGGTCGGTGGTTTTAACCTTGAACACGCATTCCACTGTAGTGAATTATTTGGGATATTTGTGTTTTGTGTGGCTTAAGTCTTGTGCCCGCTTTGATTCCCTCTTCACTGTGCCCAATGCCCTCTCCTCTCTCAGCCTTCTCTCTTCTCCATGCCCTCTTCCATCTCAGCCTTCTCTCGTCATAAACCGCTTCTAATTGTCATTGCTGGTTTTCGTCGACCTTTCATAATCCATCCTCGGATCTCCATTGCTGGTTTTCTTCAATTGACATCTCTTTTTCTGTGTGTTGTATTTGGGTAATTAGGATTTGATATTAATGTATGATTTTATTTTATTCCAAGACTTTTTTATTTTTGTTTCTTCTTAATTTTGTGGAAAGGGAATGTGATGGTTATGGTGGGGGAGGTCGGGTGATTCTAATTTCTTTTCCTTTTTAGTCAATTTCTTCTCCATCGTCGACTCTCGTACAGCGATAAAGGCATTTGATGATTGAGAAGATCAAGAAGAACAAAAAGGGCTCAATCAGTGAAGATGACGTCGCCACTGTCATAAAGAGGTTCCAAAATTTTTTTTATGTATTTTTAAATTTGAATTGGGTTTTACCTTTGGATATATGAGAACTTTTTGGTATTGGGTTTATTTATTTATAAATTATAGGCAGGTACTTAGCGACTACGGTACCGGCATTGCTTCAGGAAGTGGCTCACTGTCTAGACGTGAAGATCGACTAGAATGCATTGGTGGAGAGGACTTCAACTGGGATTACAAATGTCAAGGAGTATCAGATACTCTAGCGACATTTAGCTTATCGTGGATTTCTGCCTGAGAAATTTTAGGATGATGCTCAACCTCTGGTCATTATTGCAATTTTTCTTGGTTTACAGTTTTGGTGCGGATTTTTTCTCCTACTTTAAATGTTTTTGAATGTCAAATTTTGGGGTTTTCAAAGCCAAAAAGGTTGGTGGTTGGTACTTTATTTATATACTGTGTGTGTGCATATATATATATATTTGGTTTTAATTATTTTGGCACTTAATTATTTCATGCTATTAGCACATGTGAAGTTGTATGAATTATATTGGTTTGAAAAAAAAAAAAGGATAAGAAATATGATACTTTAAAGAGCTGAAAAATTGGGAAATCTTATGGATTTTGAAAATTAAATGGCACATTTTTCAGTTCCATAAGCTAATGTTTGGATATGATTTCTCAAAATCGGAGCTTGTAATCTAATTATGTATCTATTGGGAAAAATTAAAAGGGCATGTGTGTGCATTTGAACTTTAACTGGCCAGTATTGGAATTCTCAACATATTGTTGGAGTGACATGGTAATTTCGTTTTAAATTATTTCATAAGAAATTCTGAAACTAAATGAACGTGTTAGTATTAAATTTACTTTATCAACCTTTGTGAGTTTTAGAAAATCCTCATCTATCGGCTGATATATCAGATTCAGTTTATGTTCTTTTTAAGTTTTATGAGTGTTATAATTTGCTTGAGCATAATTTTTTTTTTATAATTAGTGTACTATATATATTTCAAATAAATATAAAATTTTCTTTAGTAATGTTAAAGTTGGATTGCAGGACGATGATAGGAATCTAGAATTTGAATTGGAAGCTTTTCCTTATGTTAGTAGTGTAGCCGCAATTGAGGCTGCGACATGTGTGAAGGTATATTAACAAATTACATACTCTATGGGTGATAGATAATTTATTTGGATATTCCAGGAGATCCCTATGTTGTGTATTTTGTGTATGGTGTAATGGCTTTGCTTATAGTTCCTCTGGATGTAGCCAAATTCATTTACTTACTTGGGTAGCCAAATTTTTTTATTGGTTCTGTCAAATGTTCACTATTTTATGGCAATGTCCTGTTGTTAAAAAATTTAGGATTCAAATCCTAAAGAGGTTCTATGTGAGAGCATTGATAGGAAAAGTTAGGATAGATGATTTTTTACTATTAAGAGGTGTTCTTGAAATTTAAATATACTTTCCTGCAATGTATATTTTGGAAAACTGCTTGTGACTTACTGATGTCTGATCTACCCATGGTTACCAGAAAGTTGGGAAGCATTGGCTAATATTCGCTTGTCAAAGTATAGAATTATTGACCTTGGAAGTATGGCCTTAAATAAGGATAAGCAGCAGTAAAACCACATGCATTCAGATAGAATGATCATTTGGCTATGTTGTGAGCAGGGAATAGGTTAATGGTAACTACAACTTACATTAGTAGTTTGATAAGATTATTATGGCAAGTTGATCTTTGCATAGTGAATATAGTTAGCCTATAATATTCACTTGGATGAACGTCTAAGCATGCCAAGAAGGAATGATTCACATCATGGTTTTTACATTTTATGGTTAGATCAGGTTAATATGGTAATTATAATGCTTCAATTATTTCCTAACCTTACTGGTGGGTAATTGTCTAATCCTAGCCAACTTATTTTGTTCGAATTTTTATTTTAGGTGTTGATTGCTTCTGTTTTACTAAGTGACTCCAGTCGCACAAATGGCTTAATAGTTGAGGCTCCATTGACCATGCACATGCCTAATATCCTCTTCCCATTTTCTTCATTATCATTTTCATACCATTTCATTATTTTAATTTTTTTTATATATTTTTTAATTTTCATTATTTTAAGTAAGACTAGAAGATAGATGTTAATTTCATTTTTAGGATTAAGAACGCATGCTGCATTTTGGTTTATGCTAAGAGTCCTTAAGTGCTGGAAAAATATTATAAGGTTTATTTTATTTATAGCTTTGTGGAAGTAATACATGAGCTCAATAGTGATACCCAGTTAAGATTGGCAATGATTTTTGGTCATGGGTTTTATATCATTAAGTTAATTTGCTTCATTTCAAGTTGAAGTGAACTAGTTGTTTAATTTTGAACTTTGTTTTGGATGGAAAGAAATACAGTAGAATTAGTTGTTAAAAGTTCTAGCTGTTATTTTGGTCCTTTGATAATGGTTTATGTCATTTACTATGAGCTTCATGTATAGAACATTTTGGCTTCTTTGTAGTAGTAATGGGTATCGTTTTATCCTTGTACACTTTGATTCACTCTGAGTGGCAGCCTTTGCATAAAGTCTTAGAGGATCATTTTCAATGTAAGGTACCCAATTTAAACCCCACAAGTCAATTTATGTGCCGGGTAAACTAATATAAGTGCATTGTTTAATGACGTTTATTCCCTTTAGTATGTTTGATTTCCAGTAGTATGTATTTTTCACTAATTTTGCACAATGATGATGAAGGATGATTTTATTTGCCTTTACAATTTGTTAGAAGTGAAGTTATAATTTTTAAGATGAGAACTGCTCTATGCTTAGTTACAACAAAATTCAAATGTAGAAATGTGACAATATTATGCTATCTTTTGCTGAACTCTTCTGAAGTGTGACACCACCAAATTTTAGGCGTTATTTGCATACCATCAATTTTGTAAAATTCGGCATGTAAGTTTTCCTTTTCCTCTGTTCTATTATTTTTTTCTTTTTTTTTTTTGATATTGATAGGTCTTGAATCACTTTTTGAATGTATATGTTAATCAACATATATTTTTCTAAGTTCAATAGAATTAGAATAACAATTGTATTATTTCATTTAGTAGAAATGATTGTAAACTCTTTGGGTATCTGGAAAGGAATTTAATACATCAAATTTGTTTCCCAAACATGTTCATAAGAGCATTTGGATAGTTTGCTGTCCAATTTTCTATTAATGCATGTGTGCTTATGCAACTTATTCTTAATGGAAAACATATACACCACCAATGTTGCAAATTTAAGATCATTGTTCAAGCTATTTTCTTAGTATGTATTAGTTTGTTTGGTGAGCTTAGTTGCATGCAACAGGTGTTAGATGAAATGCCGCACGGGGATCTAGTGATGTGGAATTCCATTCGTGTTGCATATGCTTAACAAAATTTCTCTTATCAAACACTTTCATTTACCATGCTATGGTGAGCATTGGCATGAGACTGAATGAGGTTAGTTTGGCCAACATTTATTCTTAATTCATGCTCATCTTTGAAGGCCATATAGGAGAGCAAGTAAATTCATGGTATATGAGTAGTACCTAAAATGTATGTATTTATTTTATCAGTTATGTTTCTTTCTTCTTCTTCTTCTTCTTTTTTTAATTTATTTATTCTTTTTTCCTGTAGTGCTCTCTTTCATTCTTTACTAGATCCTAAACTCTTAAGTACTGGGCTAATGAGAACTAAAATATATTCATCTAATTTGTATTTTACTATGAAACCCAAAATAGCTTTGTATTAGATATAATGCATTGCTCTGTTATTGTAGGATATTAAATTCTTTAAATATTCCTCTGTCAGTTTAAACTATTTGTGTGTTTACTGCACCTATATTCTCTCCTTTGGCTCATGGGCAACATACCTTCTAACTAAGGTTCTTACTTGATCTTTAGTGTGTATATATACATATTGTATGAATGCATATTTACATATACACTTATATGTATTTGAGCATTTCATGGTCTTCCAATTTATTGATGATGCTCAATTGCATCTACTTTTAGGAAGTCAAGAGTGCTAGTGCTAGTCTTACTAATGTAGCTCTTTTGTCCATGGTAAATTTACTTAGAGAGTATTCATGGATTTTTTTTCCCTTTTCTTTTTCCTTCTCTCTCCTAATAAAATTTTACTAAGACTAATATAGTGGTTGTGCAACTCTCTTTAGTTCATATCTGTCTTTAAGGTTACTCTTCTCGACTATACATTTCTTATGCTCCTCTTTTAAGTATACACCCCTGTTCATGAAGGAGCAATGAGCATTTAAGCTTTAAAAGTAATTATGGACATATCGTAAAATAGTTCATAATCAAATGCGTAATCTATATAATCTAATTCATTTACCGTTTGTGTAATCTATCATATTGAGGAAAATGCCTTCTGGTAGGTTTCGAAAACTTGTGTCTCTATATATTATTTTTTATTTAACTTTATTGGGTTTGCTATATTAATCATTTTTCTTCTTTTAACTTTTGTAGCTCCTTTTTGTTATTTGGAGCAGTTTCGGCAGTTTTTTATTCCCTCTATGGTTCTGGTACAGTTAATCATCTGGATTACTTGCGAGTACATGTGGCACGGCTCTTTGGACCTTGATTCCTTTCCATTTTTGTGAATATGCTTCCTTGGGAAAGTGGTAAGGATGTGTGGAATGAAATCTAATACTTCTTTTTCTTTTCTTTTTTTAAATTGTTTTCAGTTCATGTTTCAAGATTGATTTTGAAATATTATTAGTGTAAATAATTTTTATTATGATTTCATTATTGAGCTTTAGTTCTCCAAGTTTGGGATGCGCTTCTATATGAAGAAAACCGAGTAATGCTATTTCAAACTGTGCTAGCATTAATGGAGTTAATTTATTGGTGTCTCAAGTGTATTACTGCAATGTAATTTAGTTATGTAAATATTCTTGTCAGTTTTGCTTTAGTTACAACTAAAGATGTAGGGGATGCTATTAAGTTTTAGCTCATGTAATGACAATTATATATATTAATGGCAATTGTTCTTTCATGCTTATAATTTAAATGTTGTTATTAAGTACTTTTTTATTTATTTTGTATAGTTTAGTAACATAATAAATAAATAAATAAATAATTTTAGAAAATTATAAAGTAAATGACTTTATCAATCAAATTTTGGTTGCAAAAGAGTGCAAATCAAGCAATGTTTTCTGATTTTCAGCGACCAAGTAATAGTGGGTAAAATATCTTAGCTTTTTGAGCTACTCTTTGGAGACCAATATTTAGTCGCTAAATGTATAACTACGCCGACCAAAAATTTCATCGACGAAAGCTGTCCTCTTCCCCAACCATTTTGTGGTCGTCGAAAATCTTCCTTCAGCAACCAAATATTATTTTCTGGGAAAAAATTAACAATTTTTGCTGACTAAATTTCCTGACCAACCTTTGGTCGTAATTTGTCAAAAACTCAATCAATTTTTCGTCATTTTCCACGATCAAATAAATGGCTTTACTGACCAAACATCTAGTGGCCAAAGTTAAAGAATTTGCGACTATTTTACTTTGGTGGCTAAAAACTTCCACCGACCGGCTATTAGCGACTAATGGCCAACTATGTTTTTTTGGTCGCTAAAGGATTTTGGCAACCGAGAAGCTAGTTTTAGGAACCAAAAGGCTTGGTCGCTGGAGATACTTTTTTTTTTTGTAGTGAATAAAATACAACTTTAGAAAATTCCGTGACTTAGCACCTACTCAAGCTCGGTTGAAGATGTTCTAGCGCTCCAATGGACAACTAGTGATGGAAATTCAGTGTGAATGATGAAGAAAAATCATGCATTCGCTCGATGTAGGTTGCTGAAGAGAAATAAGTGAAATCATGAAATCTAAGTTTAGGAGAGAAATCGCAAAATGAATCACAAAATTGCTAAAGAGTTTATTTGGAGAAAAATTGTTTGATTTGGGGGGACATCAGAGGACTCTAGTGCTTGGTTTTATTGAAGAGGTTGATTTGGGGAAAACAAATTGCATGGGTGTTGTATTCGAATCAATAACGTTGGTCTTCTGTTTTTTTTTCTTCCAAACCGATGCAGTTTTTTCTTCTTTTTTTTTCCCTGCACTCACCGTTTCATTTGAGAAACTAATGACTACATTAAAAACCAACACATGCGTCTATACCATCCCTACAAGTGGATTTATAGCTTTTTTGTATACAATATATATATATATATATATATGAGTCAATAAGTATGCATAACTACTCTTCTACATGATATTACTTATATAGGGTGAGTAATAGCAGGAGTATAATTCATCAATTCATGTAGAGTTCAGTGAAAAATAAATGTAAAAATTAATAAATGAAATGAATTTACTTTTTTTCCCATATTTATTTAAGTATCTTGTTTATTTTGCTTACCATATATAAATGATGTAGTGTATTAAAGTATTTCTAAATAAGTATGTATATATATATATATTATTTCTACTAGAATAAATGATAGATTTAAAGACCACACATACATTCAGTGGTGTATTGGAATATCTGTCTGTGATCTTAATTAAATAATTAAATTGAACAAGGCATGGCCAAATGTAATACGCACATGATGTGTGTGAACAAAATTTAAGTATAACTCACCTTTTTTTTTTTTTTCCTTTTTTTTCCTTTTCATTCATACGTATATTAATGGTTTGATCACTTATTATTCGTAACTAGGGGAAAATATCACACTAATTAAAAAAAAAAAAAAGAAAAGAAAAATCATCATACGAAAACCATAGTTTTTTTAATCGGGGAGTAAACCATAATAATTTATTTTCCAAATTAACTTTTGAGAATTCTAGTTTACACTTATTTAATCTAAATAAATTATTTACTACTTTATATTTTATTTTCTATAAAATATAAATTAAATAAAATGTTATTTATTGGTTATCTTATTTATGTTATGCCCAAAAGTTTGAAAACATGGCTAGTAAATAATAATTTTTTAAAATATATATAGTAATACAATGTAGTAATAATTTAATTATATTTATTTTAATAAATAAAGGTTAAAATAGAATTTTTATAGCTCAACTTTCTTTTTTGTTTTTGGTAAATTTTTATAGCTCAACTTAGTAAAAGGAAAAGTTAAGTTTTTAAACCATGGTTTGCTTCAAATGTGGCAAGTAATGATTTTTTCAAACTTGTATGATGTGTTTTCAAATTAGTATTTCAAATAATATTTCTTCAAACATACTAGGAACCTTTTATAACTAATATTGTTTGCTTAAAATATATTTTAAAATAAAAATATTTTAATAACTTTTTTGTCCTGTAAAATGATGCGGGCATTTCAATTTGTAAAATTAAATTGGAGAAAATAGAAGAAAAAAAAAGAAAAATACTTCTATTAATAAAATATATGTCAAATCTGAAATCTAAATTGAACATTATAATAATCCCAGAGAACGATCGATCACAAAGGTCCTAAATGCCTTCAAGATAGGTATTTTATACTATTCAATATAAAACAACGAAAAAGGAAAATTATTTTGAAATCTAATACGGGTTTTTTGATGCCATAGCCTGACCCAATATAAGATAATGAAATGTAGTTTTAATTTTTAAAAATTAAAAATTTAGCCGAAAATGACTATTATACCTTTAAAATACATACAGTTTAATCAAATTAAAATTGTAACCCATCGTTCCGCCATATGCAACCGCACCCAACCGCACCCCTCTTGTACTTCTTAGACTTTCCTTCCTTTTTTCTTCTTGGCTTTACCAATTGCCAATTCTCTTCCTCCTCTTCTTCTTGTCGCCTCCAAAATTACATTTTCTAGTGAATTGCTGTTGCCGTCCCACCACCTTCTTGTACTCCTACTGATGTTAGAACACATAAACACATTGAGGGTTTTGTGGATTAGGTTGGTGTACAATGAAATAGTTTGTTTTTTTTGTCAATGTTGTGTTTCATTTATCATAAACTACTTTCTATTGTTCTTGTTGCTATTGGGCTTTTCAATTTTTCTCATGTTGGAGTTATGGATTTGCAAGTTTTATTCTTTGAAAATGTTTGAGAAAAATGCATATTAGGTGTTTGAATAAATGCCTTAGTGAAGTATTTTTTTCAAATACATGTGTTTATTTGAGTATTGAGCTTAAAATTATGTTTTAAGTGTATAAATTGAAATTTTACAAATAATTAAAATATATATGGGTATATGGCGTCGGTGCCCCCACCATAGTGGTGGCGTTGGGTGGTACGCAAGGGGCTGGAGGTAGGTGGGGGCGCGCGCATGAGGTGCGGGGTCCGTGGGTGCGCGTTCGCTGGGGAGTAGGTGGGCGCGTACATGCTCTGGAGGGTCGACGGGTAGGCGCACGCACTCACGCTAGGGGGTAGGCGAGCGCACTCGAGTGTGTGTTGGGGGGGTAGGTGGGCAAGCGCGAGCGTTGGGGGGTCGGTCGGCTCGTGCACGCGCTGATGGGGTAGGTGCATGCGCTTAGGGCCCTCGGTAGGGCGCTGTGGGGTGGGTCGGTGGGTACTGACCCCCACCTTATTTTTTTTACTTAAATTTTTTTTTTACTCAAATTTTCTTTTTTCCCTTTCAGATTAGATTGTTTTTTTATATTTGTATTTATTCATGCTATCATTTTGTTTATAGATTTATTATCATGTGATTGAAAAGTTTGTGCAAAATTATGAGTTATTTGGTCTTAACCTTTTACATTTGTTTGTTTAAACAGGAAAATGGCAGAAGCTAAGTCCTTGATGTATCCAAATGCCCTAGCTAATATAGAAAATTGTCGCATTTGTGTCACTTGTAGGTCATCACTCATAACATGCATCAAAGACATCCTTGAGAAATTTTTAGAGGATCCTGATAAGCTATCTAGGTTTAAGAGAAGACAGCTGAAGAAGTTTGAGAATAGTTGTTTTGGTACGCACTACCTAAGAATGCAGGAGATTATCTTGAGTGTCAGCATAGTACACAATATGCTTGTAAGGCAAGCATATAGTATACGTGAGGATGTCATGGAGTTCAACTTTAATGGGAAAGGAGCAATTCTAATGTAAGGGATGTCTTTTTGTATTCGAAGCGTAGCAAACTAGAGGATAAAGATGACATGGTAAGGTTGGCATTGATATACTTCCTCGAATGTGGTCTACTTGGCAAGGAGATTCAAGCAAGCATCGACATACAACATTTGTCTATGGTTGAGGATTTAGAATACTTCAACGAATATGCATGGGGTTTGGAGTCCTACAACGCTACCATATCTTTCATGCACGGAGTTTTGGCTTTGCATGATGGAGGATTAAATGAATCGGCCACATACAGTCTAAATGGGTTTCCTCAGGCATTCCAGGTAATGTCAATTACAAAACGTTTTAATTTATATTTGTTTACACATTATCTATTTAACTATTTAAGTAATTAATTTTAAATTGTTTAATAGGTTTGGGGATATGAGACAATTCCTTTGATGGGAGAACTATATGCAACTAAGGTTGATAATTCGTTCCCATGAATTTGCAATTAGAAGGCTACCAACCTCCCATGTTTAAGAGCATGGGAAAAATACTTTTTGACAATGTGGAGGTAATTTTATTATTAGTCGATTAAATTATATTTGTTTAAATTTTAATTACTTATTATTTTCATAAAATTAATGGACTTGTTCATTTAATAATGTACAGTTATATGTGATTGGGAGATTGAGATCGATTAATGTTGAAGAAGAATCCATATATCCGACTAACGAAGATTATCCTCCTCTCGCACCAATACATCCGTCAAAAAAATATAAGCGACGTAGAAAAGAGGCAATCAACACAGAGAATGCCTTTGCTTATTATCAACAACAAGATGCATCTAATCTTGAAGGTCCTTCTTTTGAGAATGTTGGTCAACAAACAGGATCCTCACACAAGGCAATATATATTTACTTTCTTTTAACTAAAATATCATATTATTATTTTGAAGTTATTATGATTTTTAACTTAATAATTTTATTATAATTAACTAATATGATTTATTTATTTTTAGTGAATATAGGTCGATGATGATATCAGATCGACTATTCATTCGCTTCATATAAAAGTTGATCGTGTGGCAAATGATTTGAACACCTTTCAATTGGATTCAATGCAAGAGTTTCAAGATTTTAGATCGGAATCAATGTGAGAGATCCAATCGATTAAGGATTTAATTCAAGAAATGTTTATTTATATGAAAAATGTAAGTAAATTATTTCATTCATACCTTGTAAATTATTTAATAAGTCTTAACAATTGTATATGATGCTTTGTTAATAGGAATATCATTGGCCGAATACATATGAAAATATGCTTATGAATGAGGAGGGTGAAATATGTGATGAGGAAACGAACGTGATGCAAAATGACAGTGAGGTCCAATTCATATCACCATCAAAGGTTATTCAGCAGGAACCACGTATTAAAAAGCGTGCGGGGAAATTGAAGTCACCTTTTGTTGTGAGCACAGTGACACGAGAGACTTTGAACAATATTTTGCCTCCTCCGATGGATTTTGATCCTAAACGGGCCTTTCCCGATGATATTTCAATGAAATTCTTTGACTATCTGACTTCCGAAATGGACAAAGTTATTGACTACTCCATATGCAAGGTCAATAAAGAATTCTTTCAGGATTTAGTTCAAGGAGAATGGTTAAATGATAAGGTAAAAATAATTTTCTATGATTTATTTATTTATATACAAAGAATAATAATAATTTGTATTTTTTAGTATTAATTAATTAATTTACTTCCATCTTGTGTAGCATGTTAATGTGATATGCATGTACATACGCAAACGTATGTTACCGTATCCTCATTTATTTTGTTCAAGAACGACTGTCATGGATGCATATTTTTGGGTAAGATATTAGTTGTACTATATTTAAGTGTTGCATGATTTATTTTTTGTATTAAATTGTTAATGACTATTTTTGTAATTTTTTTTGTATTTTATATAGGGTAATATAGAGGGCCGATGACCTAATTTTGAAAGATGGAGAAAAATGGAAAGTCAAGGAAAACTACATATGAATTTGACATGGGTTTTCTTAACTACATTTCTGGCATTACATACACACCCTTATCGCGACGTTGGATTGATTGCGATTATGTAAGTAATACTAGTATAACAAATTTATTTCCCAATTAATTGATATATAATTTTATTCATTATTGTTTTAACTAATTTATTATTAATAGGTACTCATGCCACTTAATATCAAGGATACTCATTGGGTGCGTGCCAAAATTGATCTTCTCAGTCAGCATGTTTTCATTTACGATTCGACACTTACGAAGTCTACAAATCGTGATGAATTCAAACCCTTATGGATAATGTTGCCATACATAATGAGGCAAACTAATTTTTTCATCCATCGATCCGATGTCAAGGGAGTTTTAAATCAGTTCACACATACCTATGTGGAAAACTTTCCAACACAAGGGAATGGGTAATTTATTACAAACTAAATTATTCATTCATTTTAATATAGTGTAATTGTTTTAAAAGTTACAATTTCATAAATTGTATTTATGTTTTTCATTTTACAGTATCGACTGCGGCGTATTCATGCTAAAGGCTATGAAGTATTTGCTTGCAAAACAGGAATTCAACTTTAGCCAGGGTGATATGGAATTTTTTAGGCAAAAATATGCAATTTAGCTGTATAATAAAGAACTATCAACTTAGTTGTGTAAAATAAAAATAGTATGTTCATATATAATTAATTATTTAAAATGTAATTTTTTCTAGTATTTATTATTTAATTACATAACAATTACTTAATAAAAATAAAATAACATTCAAAAAATTAGAAAAGAATATTCTGCATAAAATACGGTGCCCTTTTAAACTTCTGGATGTCTATCAAATTCACAGCATTTTTGGACATATAAATCAACGCAAAGAATTATAAAAGAATATTCAAATTAAAGTTCATTCTCTTATCTTTCCAACGATATATCATATGTACGAATTGAAGGTCGGGAAGGTATTGAAAATAAATTTTTTCCAAGAGCGCGCAAAAGTGCACACCAACTGTATTCTCATGTCTGTTAACTTCACTGTATTTTATGAACACATAAATCAATCCAGAAAATTATGAAAAAATATGAAAATTGAAGCTTATCCTTTTAGCTTTCCAACGATATATCATACGCACACAAATCAGAGGTCGGAAAGGTGTTCAAAATCAAATTGTTCCAACAGCAAGCAGAAGAGTGCGAGAACAGGCACACGTCGGTGGCCACTGAAGGGGGGGTCAGTGCCCATCAACGTGTGCCCATTTTCGTACTCTTCTGCGCGCTGTTTGAACGATTTGATTTTGAATACCTTTCCGAGCTCCGATTTGTGCGTATGTTATATCGTTGGAACGTTAAGAGGATGAGCTTAAATTTTAATATTTTTTCATAATTTTCTAGGTTGATTTATATATTCAAAAAATACAGTGACGTTGACAGATATGCGAATGCAGTTGGTGTCCACTTCTGCGCGCTCTTGGAAGAAATTTATTTTCAATACCTTCCCAACCTCCGATTCATGCATATGATATATCGTTGGAAAGATAAGAGGATGAACTTTAATTTACCTATTTTTTTTTATAATTTTCTGGGTTGATTTATATGCTCAAAAATCCTGTGAATTGGAAGGAAGTACGATTGCCGCTGTTGTTCATAATATGTTTTTTGAATCATTACATTCAATCCATAAAGCGTAGATATAAATACATACACATGTTTAATTGTTACATACTCCTAAAAAAAGGTACATTTATCTTACAACACAATTAATTACAATTGTCATCCCGATTTATTGGCTCAGTGCATCTTGCTCGGTTATGTCCAATTATTCCACATCAACCACACTTGTATTTCATCTTCTTCTCTCCTTGAAACAGTATTCTATTTTTTCTTGGTCTACCAACATCTCATCTTCTATTGTCTGGGGGTCGAACAACCTTCATTTGAACTTCATATGGAACCTCCCATTGTCTTCTGTCACAAACAAGACATATGGAATCTCGATAAGCTAAACAAAGTGTATCGGTACGGTAATACTTGGAACACATATTATGGAACTCGATATGTCTGTACAAACACACTGCCATTGCATGCTCACAAGGATACTGATCAAGGTCAAACTTCCTGCAACTGCAAGACTTGGAAGTTAAATTTACCTTACCTTCTAGTTCACCACCTACCACCTTATACTCAGTGGGATTGATGGGTGTAACAATTGAACGTTGTGCAACTTTTTCCCTCTTTTTTAATCGTTCTTCGGTCCATGTCGTTAATGTAGTTGTCATATTCCCGGTAACAATCCAACGATCATAGAACCATTGTTGTAACTTTGACATTATAGTTTCCAACAAAGGCATGAGTGGCATTTCTCTCACGTCCCTTAGTATTGTATTCATGCATTCAACAATATTTGTAGTTAATGTATTGTATCTAGTAACTAGAAACTTACAACGAGCCCATCTTCCAACTTCTATTTCCAACAAGTATTCAACCGCTAGTATGTTTATATTCCGCAACTCATTCATATAGCAGTCAAAATTTAACGGTAAATACACCTTTGTAGTTTAAGTAAAAAGCAAGGAGGATTTCATCTTCATGTTCAAATTTCTTAGCCTTGTGGTTTTGACTAATATGGTACATATATAATTCATGGTAAGAGTTCGGATAAACAACCTTCAATGCATTCTCAATAGCTTTATGTCTATCCGATACGAAAACCAAATTGTCAGGCTCTCCATATACTTCTTTGAAACATTTGAAGAACCATGTGTATGTAACTTCATTTTTAGCATCCTCAACACCAAAAGCAAGTGGATAAATTTGACCATTTCCATCTACAGCTGTAGCAATATATAGATAGCCACAATATTTATGTTTCAAAGTTGTCCCATCAACAGCAACAACTGGTCTTATATTAGAATGCAAACCCTGTATGCTTGCTCCTAATGCCATGAAACAAAATTTAAAACATTCTCCATCATCAGTAGCAATGCGGGTCACTGTTCCTGGGTTATTAACTTCTAACATTGCAAAATATGATGGTAGCATTGAGAATGACTCTTCCGTAATGAGTCTAATACTATTTAATGCATGCTCTCTTGCCCTCCATGCTTTATCATAAGATATGTCTATATCATATTTTAACTTCACGTTAAATTTTATCTCATGTGGCTTGTATGCACGAGTAATCCCATTATATTTTTCTTTTATGGAATCTCCAATCACTCGGCTAGTAGCTTGCCTATGATTTTCATGGACGGTTTGTGCAAATTGAAGATAAACATGCTTATTTTCATATGCCCGTACAATAAATAACCTATCTGAATGCGGCAGCATGTTGGCACGAAGAAGCCAATCGCAATTATCATGGAAGCACTGAACCTCATATCGAGTTGTAGATGATCACACAATCTTGAATTGGAAGTCGTGTTGGACCACGTACAAATACAACTTTTCCTTCAATTTGTTTTTGTCGTCTTACACTTCGTCAATGTGAAACTCATCGTTATTAGAAGAGCTTGATTTAATATCCATATAACAGGATGAGGCGCTTCTTAACGATGTTTTAGATGTATGCGAAACTAAACCACCTTCACTTGGTACAGTAAAAGGCTGATCACCATCTTCACTTTCTCTACCATCATTGGAAGATATATTGTCTCTCCTCACTTGAGATGGAGGCAATGGACTTTCACGCACATATCCAGTTTGTGGCAATTGAGTTTCAAAATGTGTTTTCTAGAACTTGTGTTTCCCAATAAGTTTCGGTTTCCGGCGCTTGAGTTTGCCAATATTCTTCACGTTCCCAACATGTTACATTATCGAGCACTTGAGTTTTCCAACCTTGTTCAGTTTCACGAATAGGACCTTCCGAATTATATTGATATTCCCGAATAGGACTTTCAGCAACTTGACTTTCCCACAAATTAGCTTCCTCCACATTAGATACACTTATATGCTCTCCTCTTTTCAATGTTTCTCCAATTTGAGTGGACGATGTATATGAGGACAAATGATTTCTTCCATTACTGGCTCTTTCATGTGAAAAATATTGAGGCACTCTAAGCGAGATCTCCACATATAACGGAGTCACCTACACAACTTCTTTTACAACTCGAAGAAATATTTTCACATCTTTATCTCGCCTTATTCCTAGCGGAGCACATGGTTGGCAACTCATAACGTAATGATATTTCAACCTTAAACTATATGTATTCCGATCTACATTAACAATGTTGTAGACCTCATCAATCAATTGCTCATAAGTACAGTTTGGATGAACTTCAATCAATTCTGATTCATAATTCTTGAATACCCAACGATCATCATCACCTTTACACCAATTCCCACCGTAAAACTCAGCAATTAAAATTGAACGGTCTGATTCCATAGTACCTATTTGCCATTGACATAAACCATACTTTAGACATAATACCGAAAATAATAAATATTTCACACTGCAATTAGAATTGTATGTTATTTTTGAATATATAAATCAACCCAAAAAAATATGAAAAAATATGTAAATCACAGTTCATTCTCTTATCTTTCCAACGATATATCATACGCACAAATTGGAGGTCGAGAAGGTATTGAAAATAAATTTTTCCAAGAGCGCGCAGAAGTGTGCACCAACTACATTCGCATGTCTGTCAAATTTATTATATTTTTTAAACACATTAATCAACTCAGAAAATTATGAAAATCAAATTGTTCCAACAACGCATAGAAGAGTACGAGAATGGGCATACGTCGGTGGCCTCCTATAGGGCATAGGGGGTTGGTGGCCACCCACGGGGGGTCGGTGGCCACCGACGGGGGCCAGTTCTCGTACTCTTATGCGCGTTGTTGGAACAATTTGATTTTGAATACCTTCCCGACCTCCGATTTGTGTATATGATATATCGTTAGAAAGTTAAGAGGATGAGCTTCAATTTCCATATTTTTTCGTAATTTTCTGGGTTGATTTATATATTCAAAAAATATAGTGAAATTGACAGATGTGTGAGTTTGAAAAATAAGGGATATGGTGACCACCAACGACGGCTACCATCACACAAACGATGAAAATGGTGGCCATTATGACAGTCACTTGGTTTTGGGCAGTGTTGGAACTACCATACAAACTACTTCTCTTTGCAATGTTAGAAAATAAATCCAGCATGAAACCCAAAATCTCGAAATCATTAACCCAGAAAAATAGGAAAAAAAATATAAAATGAGATGCATTATTTAGATTACACAGTACCTAGGATGGATGTTGTTCCAGCTCGAAAAGTTTCACCTTGAACAAAAAATGTTTCAGATTAGGTGGAAATGTTTTCTGGTTCTTGTATGGACAAATTTGTGTAATAGATGTGTGTAATATATGAGTATTGCAGAGATATGTACGTGCGATGGTTGGCATTTAATAGGGGAAGGGGTAGTTTGGTCAAAGTATGAAGTTTAAATAGTAAAATTGACTAAAATTTTAATTCCTATAAAAAAATAGTTAAAATCAATTAAGACACTCCTCCCCAGGCTATGACATCAAAAAACCCATCTAAAACACTCTAGGAGACTATGAAGCTTTCTAAAGGGACGATAAAGTAAAGACTGATTGATTGGCTGAGGTCCCTTTTAAGGTTCAATGGGTGATTTACGCTGCTGGTGAGATTTGATCGTGTCCTGCAATTCCGTTATTGACTTAATCCAAGAATTTATGTTTAGGCCGCCACCGAGATTCTCATGATAGTTGGCGACCCACGTCTTGGACCCGCGTTTTACGATATTATCCTCGGACTATTTATTTAATTAATATTGAAAATATTGAAAAATATGTATGTAGACAAATATGTTCAAGTACAGTATTGTAAATTATTGTATATTCAGCTTCAAGCTAATAACCGAAAATCCCAACCATTCTATAGCCTATAATTGCCATCATTTCATATCTGAGTATGCTAAAAATTATAAATAAAAAATAAATTCAGAAATATATCACTATTTCAAATTTGGTGAACTAATTAAATAGAAAATCTTAATAAAAGACAATTTCCGGTTCTTTGTTAATTATAATATTCAACAATAAAAAATTATGAGATATTATTCTTTACAATTCATATTTGACCAACATCTCAACAAGAAAAAGTGGGGGAAATGCCTATTTATAAAGCCAGGAAAAACGCTACACTAATTAATTAATCTCTGTTCAAAGATTAGTTATTAATTGAATTGTTACGGTGACAATTTAGTGGCTAATATTTATGCCACAATTAAAAAATTGAATGCGGATTCCATTAATTAATAATTAAGAAGAAAAAAAGAAATAGAAATAGGGTTACATAGAGTAGGGTGAGGCCATACCTTAGCTGAGAAGAAACGAGGGAATTAGGCAACACTCGAGATATTAGGTACTTGGACTTTTAGATTATTTAAATCAGATCACCTTGTCTATAAAAAAAAAACTAATATTATGGAATTAGGTCTCAGTGATGTCCAAATGTACATTCATTCAAGCGCATTTATGGCCACAATATAGGCTCAAGCATACGTACTTTAATAAGAAATATATTGTATAATTAACATCCCCTTACGATATAAATTTAGAAAATTCTTCAGCCCTAGAAATTAAAATGTGATGTGAAATTGCCCCAAGTTGATCTTCGAAAAAATATAATTATTGTTTATTAGAAATTAAATTGGGACTTTCAACCTTCAACAAACCCAGCTACATTTATTTATCATTTAACCCCATAATTCCATATTAACTGCGTGTCGCGTGCATGCGTTAAATATATATGAAACATGTAAAGCATACGCAATTTGTATGCTTTTTTAACCTTTTTTCTTTCTTTTATAAGGATTAAAATATAAATGCAGAATATATATTAGCCTTACTTACACAAGTTGACAGAAAATTTTTATAGTTAAGTTGGCTACTTGGGTTTTGCAAACAAAAAAAACGTTGGCTGCTTTGGGCGTTTTGTTAGTTAATTAATTAACCCACTTCCGTAATGTGAACATCCTCCTCTTGTTACTTCCATTTCACGCAAATAACCTTCCAGACATACACAATATTCGCTATAAATTCCCAAACTATCTCCATCATTTTTCATCCCATCGATCAATACCTCAAGGTCTAGCATAACAATATTGCATATTGTTGAATACAAAAACAAAAAATGGGTATCTATAAGATTTCAACAAAACTGATCATTTGCATGTTAGGGTTCTTAGCCCAGCTCCAGTTCTCTCATGGCCAAAATGCCGCGCAAGACTACGTGGATGCCCACAACTCAGCTCGAGCTGCAGTTAGTGTCGGAAGCTTGAGGTGGTGCGACACGGTTGCAGACTACGCCCAAAACTATGCCAACCAACGCAAAGGTGATTGCAGGCTGGTGCATTCTAGCGGTCCTTATGGCGAGAACCTTGCCTGGAGCAGCGGTGACATTTCCGGCACTGCAGCGGTGAACATGTGGGTTGGAGAGAAGGCATACTATAATTACAACTCTAACTCTTGTGCTTCTGGACAACAATGTGGGCATTATACTCAGGTGGTTTGGCGAAACACGGTTTGTGTAGGGTGTGCTAAAGTTCGGTGCAATAATGGCGGTACCTTCATTATATGCAACTATGATCCCCCAGGCAACTATAATGGCCAGCGTCCTTATTAGAGGATATAATATATACATGTCCTATGTATACATATACGGGGGTATGTGTATATATTGTAATATATATATATATATATATTTAATAAATGATAGATTAAAGCCCATGCATATATAAAGTGGCATGGAATGTCTATCTATGATCTTTATTAAATTGAATAAGGCCTTAAGGTATTAGCCATTGCAACATAATTATGTGTTTGCAGAATATTTAAGTATGTGATCATTGTGATCATTTTCTTCTTTCTATTTTTTTCCTTTTTCCTTTTTTTTTCTTACATTAAAAGTTCTTTGATCACTATTTTTAACTTGATGAAATTATAATTAAAAAAAAAATTGTAAGACATTATTCACTACAAAAAAAATGATTTAGTCACGAAAATGGTTGCTACAACCAAAATTTTCATAACAAAATTACATGTTTTTGACACTAAAATAGCTGTTGTAACTGAATCAATTAAATTTATTATATTTGGTTGCAAAATTTTGTAGCAAAATACCCATATGCCATTTTGGCGCCAATTTTTCTACCAAAATGATGCTTACGTGGCATAAAAGTTTCTCATCGGCTGCAATAGCCAATCGTAGGTAGACAAAAAACAACGAAAAAAATAAAAAGATAATCCATCAACGACGTCATATCTAGGGCCACCTTACCTTAACCTAAACAATAATCATCCTTCATGAGCTTCTCTTCTATCATTGAGTACAGAAAGGACTGCAAACTTCTGAAACAAAAGATTCATTTTGGCACCGCTGACCTTCTTCGATTGTTGATTGCGTACGAGTCTATTGTATATGTAAGTTGCAATTTTATTTTTTTTCAAATTACATTAGGGCTTATTTGGATGTACATGGCTATTGATTGAGATTTATTGGTTTAATATCGATAGTTGAAGATGAGAAACAACCATGTCTCACAGATTGGGGTGCCAAAACAGTGGAAATAAGAATGGTCCTTCAATTTAAGATTTGGGTATGCAATTTCTTCTTTTATTTCTATTCAATTTATGTGCATGGTTGGTCTTTGATACATGCACTCTATTTTAAAAGCTTGCATGATGCATTTGTGGCTAATTTCTACTATGTTTTTTGTATTTGTGGGCCTGTGTATTTGGGTGCAAGGGGTTTTAATCAAAGTCATGTATTTATATGTTCTTGTGTAACTGTGTGCTAGTCGTGTCTTTGTTTCAAACCATCCTTATATTTTTTACACTCATGACCCATGATGAATGCAATTATTTATACGAATTATTTCTTCCTAGTTGTTCGTTATTGATTCTTCTGGAATTCATTTAATTAAGATGAGATGCTCATCAATGATCACTTCCCATATACATAGTTTGAGAAGAAGGAACAATGTATGTAATGCAAATTTATTGAACAATTACAAGGTCTAGATATATAGCTAAGCAAATTAGCATGATTGCAATTGTGGTTTGCCAGTCTATATTTGTACATGAAGCACTGATTATTGAAAATAAAATAAAAACACAAAAATAGAGTGTTTATTACTATCAGGTGCTCCAAATTGCAAGGCTATCTACCCAAAGAAAGATTGGTAATGTTGTTAAACTTTGTTGGGGTTCAAAATGAAAGAGAACTTCAACTGCTTGCATAGCTATAATTATTTTATAATTTGTATCAAGCATTTTGTAAATTGGCTAACCTATGTAATATGGGGATGGTAAGAGAGGTAAAAATAAAAAAAGTCTCTTAGGTTAAATAAAGTTAAAGTGGCTATTGAAACTAAACTTATGAAAATTACGAAAAAAATTCAAAACTTTATCAACCATGAATATGTAGAAAGTCAAAACTCATACTTTAACTGTTTTAAATACTTAAAATAAATAATTATTGAAAAACATAACAAATCTTTAAATATTTATCTTTCAACATAATTCAAGAAAGTAAATAGTTAACTTACAATATCATAACTAATCTTAAACACTCCCTCTAATGAAATTAGAATATTTCAATTTAATAAGGAAATAGTACCCAAAATAAAACTTAATTAAAGCAATGATGTCAATACATAGACAACAAATTTAAATACCCCCAAGGATCTTCCTCTTGAGCTATCACGTGTCTAGATTTCTCACAAGTTTGAAGTAGCTCAACAATCTGATCGTGCTTACCTAGAAAAAAAATAAAGACGTGAGTTTATAAAACTTAGTGGGCTTTCCAAAAATTCAAACAAAACATCAATAGCATACAAATAACTTCAGCTGCTTGCAAAAGTCACAATATCAAACAATCACATGCTTGCTTAATTGTGAATGTCCCTTCTTATATTAAAATCTCAACATTCCATAGCACAAAACAAACTTATAGCATGATCAAAAGAGCTTATAATGTATGCATGATTTATTAGCATATCACAAAATAGTTGGATTTTTCATATAAAGTATCAAAGGGGTGCATGCGTCTCAATCTAACATATAGCATAACACCGTAAGCATTTCAGTCTAACTTATAGCTTACAACATATCAAAGGGGTGCATACGTCTCAATCTCACCTGTAGCATAACACCATAAGCATTTCAATCCACTTGTAGCTTACATAGTTTGTCATAATCAAACTCAAACACTTATATAGTGCGCTTTTAAAATACCAACCAAATACAATATATCATTCAAAGTTCATCGTACACTATTATCTTTATGCATGCAGTAGGTAGTAGGTATTAGCTATATCTCCTTCCTTGATTCTCAATTGATGATACCTAGATTGAAGGTCTGTATTTGAGAATACTTGAGCTCCTTGCAATTGGTCAAATAGATCCTCAATTCATGGTAAGAGATACTTTTTCTTGATTGTTGTCGATGCATATTTGTATTGTGTCAACCTTCTTTTTCATGAACAAGACGAGCTCCCCATGGTGATACAGTAAGTCATATGAATCCTTTGTCCAGCAATTCTTGTAATTGCTCCTTAAGTTCCTTCAATTCCGCTTATGCCATTTTGTATGAAGTCTTCGATATTGGTGCAGTTTCAGGTATCAACTAAATCGTGAACTCCACCTCTCCCTCTGGCGGCACCCGATAATCATATTGAAAAATGATGCATAATTAACTATATACATAATAATATTTTAGTTAGGCCAAAATAAACATTATATAATATCTAGTAATAAACATCAAATAACAAAATTTTGGTTGAGCATAATGATGCATGACTTATAACTCTATGATCAATCATTATATATTTACTAAAAAAATGTGTCAACTATTAAATTATTACCTGATAATGTTCACCAGCAAAATGTGTGCAAAGCCAATCCCTTTCTTCTAGTTCCACATCTTTCTATGGGTGTTACCACGCTTCTTCAGGATCGTTAAAATTTTGAAAATGTTTAGCATGGTCATAGTGATTTTTGCAATAAGCCTTACCCATAATAGCATTAAGATACTCAAAGACTAAAGGATCATTCAAATTAATATCAAACTTTTTCTACCAAAAAAGAAAAAACAATAGTTTATGTGACGACCTGAGTGGGCGGGTACAAGAGGCATCGGCAGCTACCTAGTGTCCAGTCCCACATTGCCTGGGTGGTGGAGGAAAGGTTTAATAAAAAAAGAGGATTCCTTAATAACAACCGAGGCCTTTTTAGAGCATTTGGCTAAGGGGTTCATAGGAACTCTAAAGTTAAGCATGCTCTAGTGGGAGCAATTCCAGGATAGGTGACCTCCTAGGAAGTCTAATAAAATCTCATACCGTTGGTCTTACGGTGGTTAAATTGGGGACAATATCGGTTGGAAAGGAACCAAAGGAGCCCAGTGGAGGGCATTAAACCTGACCGAGGAACCCCAGTGGGGGTGTTAAAAGTGGTATTAGAGCCTGTACCTAGCCGTAAGTCTGCCGACGAGGACATCAGGCCCCTAAGGGGGGTGGATTGTGACGACCTGAGTGGGCGGGTGCAAAAGGCATCGACAGCTACCTGGTGTCCAGTCTCGCATTGCTTGGGTGGTAGAGAAAAGATTTAATAGAGAAAAGGATTCCTTAATAACAATCGAGGTCTTTTCAGAGCCTTTGGCTAAGGGGCTTGTAGTAACTCCAAAGTTAAGCGTGCTCCAATGGGAGCAATTCCAGGATGGGTGACCTCCTACGAAGTCTGCAAAATGCCATACTGTTGGTCGTGCGGTGGCTAAATTGAGGACAATTTCGGTTGGAAAGGAATCAAGGGAGCCAAGTGGAGGGCATTAAACGTGACTGGGGGACCCCAGTGGGGGTGTTACAGTTTATCCACCACTTTTAACCTAGAGCTATAAATAAAATGAGAAACAAGGAGACATAAATTAGAATATTTAAACAAAAGAATTGTAACTAGTAAAATTAAAAAAAAAAAAAAAAGTTTACCTATAAACGAGTCATAATCGCCTTTTTATCATCAATTTCAATCTTCTTCAACTATTTTTGCTTTAAGTGGAGCTATGGTTCATACCAAAAACCCTCGTTCATTTGACAGTCGCATTGAAGCTAATGTGCATGTAGGTATCCTAACATCAAGATCCATTATAATCTTGATCTTCCCAGCGATATTGACAATATTTGCAATGCCTAATTCATGTGTCGTCGTAGGTACATTTTTCTTTGAAGGAGGAGGCTCTTGTACTATTTTAAAATTTATATTGAATATTAATAAATTAATAAAATGAAATGAAATAAAACATTAACAAATACAAATTCTACCTAATATACTATCATCTCCAATATTTAATAAGGCTGGAGGAATAGAAGTACTTAATGTCGAAGGAGTCCATGTTGGAGAATCCAATGTAGAAGCCAATACTGAAGGAGTTGATGAAATATGAATACCTTTAGAAGTGCTCATGCTCGATGCTGATTTTCTTTTACCCTTTTGCCTATTTATACTAAACATCTAACATACAGAAAACATAATAATTGAATTCTAACTTTGTAGATGCATTAATATACATAGAAAAATTAATACATTTTCCAAAACATGATGACTAATTAATTGAATAGAAATGTGCTTAATATGGTTTCTAAGATTAATATAAAAAAAAAATATCTCATTTAAGATAGGACATATCTTTATAATATTTACAAACACACAAAAGAATTCCATTCGCATAGCTTACTAGAAATTAAAACTAACACATAGCTTACTAGAAATTAAAACTAAGTACCATTTGAAGAACCATATAATTTTTCAAAGTATAAACATTTGATAATTAGTTAGAAATATTAATGTGAACTGAAATACTTATTATAGTTTATTAGAATACTCAGATAAGTTGAATAATGGCAGTGGAAAAAAGATGCCATATAAAGTACTTAGATACTTTCCATTGAAGCCGAGATTAAAGAGATTATTTATGTCGAGGCATACATCGATTGATATGCGGTGGCATAGTGAGAAGTGAGCTGATGATGATGTTTTTCGATATCCCAATGGGGAGGAATGGAAAGAATTTAATAAATTATATTCATCATTTTCTGGTGATGAAGAGAATGTAAGGTTGGGACTTGCTTCAGATGGATTTAATCCTTTTGGTAATATGTCTAATTTGTATAGCATATGGCTAGTTATTCTTGTATCCTATAATCTACCACCATGGAAGTGTATGAAGGAGTCATGCTTGATGATGTCTCTTCTCATACCAGGGCCACAACCACCTGGTAGAGAAATTGATGTGTTTTTACATCCATTAATTGAAAAACTCAAAGAGTTATGGTCAATTGGTACATTGACATTTGATTTTTCAATTGGCCAGAGTTTTCAAATGCATGCTACTCTCTTATGGACAATTAACAACTTTCTAGCATGAAGAAATTTATCTGGTTGGATAATTAAAAGTTATATGGCATGTTCAATACGTAACAAGGAGATTTCATCTGCGTGATTGAGAAGTAAGATATGTTATGCAGATCACCGTTGATTCTTACATTCTAGGCATACATGGGGATGGAGTCAACTACACAATAATAAACAAGAAACTTAAGCTACACTAAGGGAATTATTAGGGGTCAATATTTTGAATCAATTAAGAACTGTTGATGTAATAACCAAATTTTTATTTCCGAAATTTTTGACTACCAATCGTGTTTTTGTTTGATAGGCACATCGCCACTTTCATTTAATTTTGCAGCTTCTGAGTTCCTTAGGCATATTGTGAGGGCCGAGAGTACACAGTGAAGGGTCGAGAGACTTTTTCTTCCCATTTTATCCTTGGTCAAAAATTTGACTTTTGTTGACTTTTTTACTACTTTAAATATTTTAATACTTTAATTAAATATCTTACGATTATATTATTATATTAATATTTTGGGGATATGTTTCTACACTTAACCGACCACCCCTTGCTTCTTTTTCATTGTGTTTTGTTTCCATTTTCATTTTAGAGAGAGATTCTTAAAAAGGGAGAGAGAAAGTGAGAGAAAATAGGAAAATCAAAGAATTTTTCAAAGAAAAATTAAGGATAAAAGCTGGCCATCAAGAGAAATTCAAAGGCATTGTTCTTGGTGATTTTCAAGTGGAGGAAGTGAGATTTGCTTGCTTGGAAGGTAGGCTTCCTACCTTTGTCATTTTTAATGAAACTTCGTTGTTTTACTTGATTCAATGTTATATTCATATATTGTATGTATGAATTGATGTTTATATATTTAATTTGGTATGGATTGATTATATGACAAAACCTCTAATTGGTTAGAGCTTACAATTTGTGAAATTAATGGAATTTGGCTTGATTCATGTGGTTTAATGATTGATTGTTGAAATTGATACTTGAATCTTGCATAACCCTTTGTTAATTTCATGTTTGGTGTGAAATTTTGCTGGAATTGACATGTAGAGGGGCCGGCCATGTGTAGGGTATTTACGTCAAATTTTTTATTATGAAGGGCATTTTGGTCTTTTCACATATTAGAGGTATTTTCGATATTTCTAAATTTATTGAGGGTAATTTGGTAATTTTACATGTAGAGGGGCACAATTTGAATTTTTGAAAATAGCCAAGGGCATTTTGGTCATTTGCATATGAGGGACATAAATTGAATTTTTTTTAAATTATCGAGGGCATTTTGGTCTTTTGATATAATGGGGACAAAAATATTAGGGGTATTTTAGTTTTTTCTAATGGAAGGGATAAAATTTTATATTTCTTTACTCTTTTTATACATATTTTCATTTAATTATATATATTTATTTATATAATTCAAAATGTATTTGCAAAATTTATAAAAATGTGTATTTATGGTAGTGTATATATATGTATGTATTTTGGTGTGAGTATTTATATGTATAAATATATTTTATTTGTGTTTAAGAATGCATGTCTATATTTATATGTATATATAAATTTATTGTTGTGTGCATATATATGCGTATGAAATATATAAGGGGGTGTATATATATATTTGTATGTATATATGTGTATGTGAAAATATATTTATGTGTATATATATATACACAATTATATATGTGTTTATATTTGGTATAAATATATATAAGTTAATATTTTTATTTGTGCCTTATGTATCTATATATATATATATATATGGTTGGAAAATATTATTGAATTGTTACATTTGCCTTGAGTGGTATTTTGATAATTTTTCATATACTTGATGGTTATTATAGTAATTATTGAAAGGGCTTGGCATTTCTTTAATTATATTGGTTTGATTGTATTTGATTAATCTTCGAGATTAAGTATGGGCATTTTAGTAATTATTACTGTTAGGTGGGATGATTCGATAATTATATAAATTTTTACTTTGATTAACTGTATTTATGCTTTGGTACATATGCAAACATTTACATGACACAATTCGTGGGTTTTGTGATTTATTGTAAAATGATGGATTTTTGCCTAAGGGTTTATATTTTTAAATTGATCATATCGGTGTGTGCGTGGTTTTAAATCCTATTTTTAATAGCTTTTTAAATCACTGACCACCACCGATCGGTGGTCTTTTCGGATTAGTGATTCAAATGTATACCATAAGCAACATGTGGGTTCTGTGTGGGCGTGGGATAGACCCTTCGACCACAAACGAGCAAGTGGACCCCACAAAATATGGATTGGGTTTTACTATGATGTAGGTGTGAGTACTTTAATTATATTTAAAGTAATAGGTTTTATTGATGTGGTTTTGGTAAAATGATCTCAAAGAGTAGGAAAAAGTATTAGTGTTAGTTTGACATCGTCTGAAATTATTTAATTATGAATCAAGTTTTTATATTTGAAAGGGAAAAAAATTTAATGGTAATTACACCCTGCTCAGGAACCTAGGCTTGGGTAAGGGGGTGTTACAGTTTTGGCATGAGAGCCCTAGATTTTTGAACATATACTTGTTGTTGCTCTAGTGACCACCTGCATGCTAAGGTGGATTGTTTTATTTGGATTTGTTTAGTATTGTTTATTTTATTTTGTATTGCATGACATTGCTTGCATAGATGGGGCAGTTGGTCAGTAGTTTGCTGCATGGTCTACGTAAGAGGTGTGGTGCTTTTATTGAGGAACGGGCAGTGGAGCCCATTTTAGAGCCTGTTAGGAAGCCGGTTGAAAAGCCCGCAGCGGAGCCTAGCCCTAAGAGGGTGAGGACTGGTGATGACTTTGCGATGTGTGTCTTCAAATAAGTTTAATAGCGATGAAGCGAAGAAAGCTGGAGGTGGCCCTTTTTCTAAACGGGCTTACCATAGCGGTGCCATTACCAAATGGTGGACAATATTATATTGATACACAAAGGCTAGAATCATTCAGGCGATGCCATACCCCGGAGTTCGAGGGATTGACAAATCCATTGGTAGCGGAGAGTTGGATTCATGATTTAGAGAAGATTGTTTCCCTAATTGATTTTACAGAAACTCAAAAAGTGATAAGTGTTTCCTTCATGCTGAAGAAGGGAGCCTATCATTAGTGGGATATGATCAAGCGAGCGTACCGCACAGATTAGCATCTGATGATGTGGTCTTTATTTAAGACCTTGTTCTTTGAGAAGTACTTCCCTCAAGTGAAGAGAGAGGAGAATGAAGCAAAGTTCTTGAGTCTGAAGCAAAGGAATCTTTCCCTCTTAGAGTATAAAAGGAAGTTCGATGAACTTTCTTGTTATGTGCCACACTTGCTGGACACCGAGGAGCGCAATGCTCAACATTTCAAGAAAGGGTTGTGACCTGAGTTCTACAATGCTATCGCTCTTTCTCAACTCCCTACTTACTCAAACATCCTACAGTGAGTTCAGCTGATCGCTAAGGATCCTACCCCGGAGGTAGCTAGGCCTACAAGGCAAAGTTCTAGTCTTGCTAGAAAATTATGGAAGAGAGGTTTCCAATAGAAGCTCACGTTCGACGGGAAGTCGGAGACGAGTGGTGACTGCAACAACAATAATAAGAAGTTCAAAGGAACTGACAACCAGTCTGGAGTTGCTTAGTGTAGGATGTGCAGTAGAAACCATTCTGGTGAATGCCAGGGAGAATCCAGAGTGTGCTTCGGTTATGGCAAGCCTGGCCACATAAGAAGAGACTACCCAGAAGCAAAAAGAGTGCAGCAGCCTACACAGGGTCAAGTCTTCTCGGTGACTAAGAAGGAAGCAGAAAAGGATGACCCTACAATGTTGGCAAGTACCATTACTTTAAATGGTTTGAATGCTTATGCATTGTTTGACTCAAGCGCTACGCGCTCGTTTGTGTCTAGTCAGTTTGCTTCTAAATTAGCTAGGATGCCTATTAGACTTGATTGTGATTTGTGTGTTGTTACGCCTTCGGGTGTAGGTATGTGTGCTTCATTTATGATTGATGATTGTGTTGTGTGCCTCAGTAACGAGACACTGGAAGCCAATTTGATCATATTGGAATTGTCAAATTTCAATGTGATCTTCGATATGGACTGGTTGTCTAACTACGGGGCTTGTATTGAATGCAAGGATAAGAAAGTACAGTTTAGCCTTGTAGACAGTCAGGGGTTTGAGTATGCAAGTTTGAAGTTTAGGTTGTGGCCTAAATTTCTAACGGTGGTGCAAATGCTAAAGTGTTTACATCAAGCGTACCAGGTATTCCTTCTTAGTAGAGTTTATAATCAACTTGATATCAAGGACTGCACCTATTTCAAAGGCACCAAATAGAATAGCACTGACAGAGTTAAAGGAATTAAAGGAACAGCTATAGGATTTGTTGGATAAAATTTTATTAAACTCAGTGTTTTTCCTTAAGGAGTGCCAACTCTATTCGTGAAGTAGAATGATGGTTTAATGCGTTTGTGCATTGATTACCGAGAGCTCAATAAGGTGATGATTAAGAATAAGTACCCATTGCCAAGGATTGTTGACTTGTTCATTCAGTTACAAGCGAGTATCTTTTTGAAGATCAACCTTCATTTCGATTATCATTTACTGAAGATTAAGAAGGAAGACAAGTCAAACAGTGCATTTCGAACAAGGTATGACCATTACGAGTTCGTGGTAATGCCATTTGAACTGATGAATTCACCAACAGTGTTCATTTTGGGGTTGTGTTCATAGACGACATCCTTATTTAGTCCAAGTCAGCAACCGAACATGAAGACCATTTGAAGTTAGTGTTACAACGGTTCCGTAAAAAGCAGCTTTACGCCAAGTTCAAGACATGCGAGTTTTAGTTTGGATGCATCGCTTTCCTAGGACCCGCGATATCTGCTGAAGGTATTCAGGCGGATCCTAGTAAAGTTACAGCAGTTTAGGATTAAAAGTGGCCAAGAAACATCGAAGAAATTTGAAGTTTTCTTAGTTTCACAGGGTACTACTGTCAGTTCATAGAAGGGTTTTCCAAGACTGCATTGTCGTTGACGCAGTTGCTAAGAAAGGAAAACAAGTTCATTTGGTGAGAAGAGTGCAAGAAAGGTCTCTAGAAGCTGAAAAGGAACTAGTCTCTACACGTATTCTTATTTTGCCAAACAATGAGGACAACTTCATGATCTACGGTGACACTTCAAGGAAAGGTTTGAGTTGCATTCTCATGTAGAACAATAAGGTGATTGTTTATGCGTTGCGCCAATGGAATCCATATGAGTAGAACTACCTTATGCATGATTTGGAGTTAGCAGCAGTAGTGTTCGCGCTGAAAATCTGGCGTCATTACCTGTATAGGGTAAAGTGCAACATTTACACTGATCATAAAAGTCTCAAGTACTTTTTCACTCAGAATGAGCTAAACATGAGATAGAGGAGGTGCTTTGAGTTACTCAAGGATTATGACTGTACTATCAACTATCATTCATGAAAAGCAAATGTGGTGGCTAATACTTTGAGCATAAAGTATTCAAGTTTCAAGGGTTGTTTGATTACTTCTCAATCCCCATATTATGGAGCATTTGCAGAGCACAGACATTAAGTTAGTTAACCAGTGTTCATTTATGCTTGCTTCGCTCATGATTCAACCTTCGATTGTGGACAAGATAAAGAACAAGCAAGTTGATGATGTAGCTCTTCAGAAGATCAGAGTTGAAGTAATTAAAGGGGAAAATTTTGAGTTCAATCTCATCGGAGACGGAACTCTGAGGTTTGGTACTCGTCTGTGTATCGGATGTTGAGGAAATCAAGAAAGAAATTTTTATAGAGGTTGTACACCTTACTTAGTTCACCTGGGTCTACAAAGATGTACAGGGACGTTTTCAAAATTTTCTAGTGGAATGGTTTGAAGCGAGACATTGTAAAGTTTGTGGCGCAGTGTTTGACTTGCTAGCAAGTGAAGATTGAGCACTAGAGACCTTCTAGTTTTATAACATTGACGATTTCAAAATTGAAGTGGGAATGCATAACGATGCATTTTATTATGGGATTACCGCAATCCCATCGAGGCAACGATGCAATTTGGGTTATTGTGGATCGATTGACAAAGTCGGCTCACTTTTTACCTACAAGGAGGACTCACTCTGTAATAACCGCCTCCAAAATACGCATGTTAGTATGTTTATTTGTGAAATTTTACACTTGTGTGCTTGAGCACGAGTGTATTTAAGCGAGTTTGTGAAGCACTATGAGGACACGAAGTCTGAGAATGACAGGTTCTTTGTTAAGAGCAAGGATGCATATGGAGGAGTTAAGGGTAAAATGAAGGTAATTGAAAATTTTGGATAGTTTTGACATCGGTAATTTGAGTATAACTCTCTCATCCAAGCTTCAATTGAGATGATTCAAAATGCTATAGAACGGGAAGAAAAAGTTCTCCAGCGTTTCTGTTTTGCATTTTGAGAGATATAGGATGCATCGAGATAGAAATTAGACTTGAAGTTGCTATCAGGTGTAAGTTAGGCGCCTGCAATTGGGTCTGACATGCTACCGAGGAAAGGCTCAACATCGACAATGGTAGCATAAGTCAGGTGCAATGTTAGGTGCCTGATATTGGGCCTGACATGCGTCGTACGAGTGAAGACATGAACGAAAATTGGATGAGTTTTGGCGAGTAAACCCGTGGGTGTTAGTTGCTAAGTCATGTCCAATGATAGGAGCTTGACATTGTTCGAAGCTTGGTGTTTCCGCAACCCGGCGTGTCGGTCGCGATGTGAGTGCGACATGCTACCTATGCAGTCAATTCTGGTTGTTTGTGAGCGTGAATGTGGGTACAATTTGACATGTGCTAGCATGTATGTGCATGTGCGTGTCTTTAAAGTTGACACCCATTTATATGTGTATTTGGTATTTAAATTTATAAATTTTAATTGGCATTAGTTGACAATTAAGTGATTAATACTTTCCTTATATGAAATAAAACAAGTTTTGATTAGGGTTTTGTCTTTAAATTAAGAGGCATCTAAGAGAAAAAATTTCTATAATTCTCTTCTCCTTTTAGTGTTGAAATTTTCTAGAGAAAATTTGAGAGAAATTTGTAACATCAAGTAAGGATTTTTCAAGGTTTTTGAAGATTGAAAGCAAGTTTCATGTTTATTTGTTGTTTATTTAATTATTTGAATCTCTTTTCTTCTTCATCAATTTCTATGGATTGATTCAATGATTCATGCATGACAATATAGATTGGTGTGTGCTGCAAAATTTTGATCTAAAAATGAATTTTATTATTTTAGCGAAAATCACATGAATTACATGAAAAGTGTTGATTTTTACAAAAATACATATTGAATCCTTATTCTCTTTATGACCGATCCATAAACAAGTGTCAAGACGGAATTTTCATCTTGATCTATCATTAAGTCATGGCTGATTATGTATGTTAACGTATAAATTTGATTAATCTCAACCAGATTGACTTCAAGCAACAATTTTTCTTAAGTCTAAAATTGTTTTAATTCAATTTAAAAAGAGATTTTATTTGCTGGAAAATTCTGGGCATAATTATTTGATTAATTCATCGAATATGTATGTTTAATTGAGCTTGATTTTATACTATGAATGTTGGAATCTTTTGGACATTAGTATGCATGGTATATATGAATAATTCTACAATTTAGGTTGCTGGAAATTATGGAATTATATAGAATTTGTATGGTATGCATGTTATGGAATGTATTACTTATGATTGAAGTTAGTCAAAACCTGTATAAGCATTAATTGAGTTATTTTGCTACGAAATATATGTTTTGGACATGATGGATTAATAAATGCATGTATATTTGGTTTCTTAGTTGGTGAAACAAGTATGCATGATCACAGGTATGAAAGGATGAGCATGTGCATTCAAACATGAATATGAAATTCGGTTTTATAAGAAATGTACATTTTCAAGATTTATTGAAAAACAAAGTATGTTTTCAAAGGAACACCTTATAGGCAAATTTGATAAGTTTAATATGGAGCTTTTGTATGTATGTATAGAACCACATAAGAGAAGGCTTAGTTTTGTTGAATCCAACCATGTTTATAGGGTTTACATGGGCATATGTAGACAGGTTTATGTATGTGGGTGGACTCATTGAGGATCATAATGAGGGCATGACTAATGCTCTTTGGCCGGAGTTATTGGCACCAGTCAATACTTGCATGGATAGGATACAAGTTATCTCTTTTAGCCCACTTATGCACATATGTCTTTTTATGGTTTGAAGTCTCTTGGGATTTGCTGCTCAGCTATTCAAAGGATATTTGTATGGATTACTTACTGATAATAGCTCCCATGGATATATGTATGTGAAAGTCCTGCAATAGTGGTTTTGTTTTCAAACTAAACAAATAGGTTTTGGTCTGAACTATGCAAGATTTATTTGGAAGTAAGCAAGTATGCATTGATTTGTGAATAAGAATAAGCATTCCATGTTGTGTGTGTGTGTGCATGGTGGAACTTACTGGGTGACTTGTCACTCACTCTTGTCTGCTTTTGTGTGTAGGTAATGGCACTGAAAACTAATTAGATGGAATGTGAACTTGGGGAATCTGTAAGGTGGTATTCAGCTATGATATTCTGCATGATCGGAGTTAATAAAATGCTTCTGCTATGCAATGTTTTAAACAAAGTTACTCTGTTTAAATAAGTTTATAAGACCAAGATATTTGTTAAGTTTCTCTTTATATGTGGGTTTTGAATTTAAGATACTATTAATATTATTATTATTATTAGTAATACGTTAATTTTAAAATTTGATCTTATTTTACAAGGGGCGTTAACAGTTTTGGTATCAGAGCCCCGTTTCTTTCAAACCCCGTTTTCTTAAACACTTGTGGTTTATTTAAAATGTAATTAGATCATGCAAGCTGAGAACCCCTTCGCGATCCTAAGGTACACGCTTTATGTTTGTTTATGTGATTATTCTTACATGAATATACATTGAGACTATGTATTTTATTTTGTAAAGATGGTAGAAAAGTTTGTTCGTTTTCGTGAGGAGGTAAGTGATGCTGAGTCCCACTATGAACCTCCTAAGAAGGGCTCAAAAGATGATCCTATCATAGTGAGTGATTCGGAGGAAGTTGACCAAGAGGATCAATTAGAGGTTAATAAACGCAAGTGGGATGCCGCATTTGACGCGATGCTTGACGAAGAACAAGAAGTTCTAGTTTGGGTAGTCTCAAGGCTTACGCTTTATTTGATTTGGGATCTATGCATTCCTTTGTATCAAAGGAAGTCGCATCTAAGATGATGGTGAAACCGTCAACACTAGACTTTGTATTTCATATGGCAACACCGTTAGGTGTTAGTATGTGTCCTAATTCTATGTTTAAGTCTTGTGAAGTTTTCCTTGAAACCAAAACAATACTTGTGGATTTGATTGTGCTTGATGTGTATGATTTTGATGTTATTTTTGGTATGGACTGTTTGTTTGGAAATAGAGCTCAGATTATGTGTCAAGAGAAGCGAGTTCTCTTTAGTCCACTTGATGGACACTATTTTGAATTCAAGGGTACAAAGGCTAATCCTTTGCCATGATTAATCTCTGCAATGCACGCACAAAGGAGTTTACTAAAAGACTGCCAAGGTTTTATGGTTCATGCATTTAACCTGAGTGCGGATGCTCAAGGCCCTTAACACATCCGGATTGTAAATGAATTTCTAGATGTGTTTCCTGAAGAACTACCACAGTTGTTGTCTGATCGATAGGTGGAGTTTGCTATCGATGTTTAGCCGGGAACTACACCGATATCTAAGACACCGTATCGGATGGCATCTACAAAGTTGAAAAAGTTGAAGGAACAACTGCAAAAACTTCTAGAATAAGGTTTCATTCGACCAAGTGTTTCCCCATGGGGAGCACCTGTTTTGTTTGTGAAGAAGAAAGATAGATCAATGCGGCTATACATTGATTATAGAGAACTGAATCGTGTGACAATCAAGAACAAGTACCCGTTACCAAGGATTGAAGATTTGTTTAATCAATTACAAGGAACAAGCGTGTTCTCAAATATTGACCTTTGATCTGGTTGTCACCAATTGAAGATTTGGAGATATTACCTTTATGGTATGAAGTGTGACATATATACTGACCATAAAAGTTTGAAGTTTTCTTTACTTAAAAGGAGCTACTAAGATGTATAAGGATGTCGCCAATGTTTATTGGTGGAACGGTAATAAGAAGGACATAGCGATATTCATGGAGCAATGTCCAACGTATCAACAAATGAAGATAGAACATCAAACACCTTCTGGAATGCTTAAACCTTTGATGATTTTTGAATGGAAGTGGGAACATATTGCCATGGATTTTTTTGTGGGATTACTATTGTCTCAACATAGTAATGATGCAATATGGGTAATAGTAGACCGACATTGTGTTAACATAGTAATGATGCAATATGTTGATGAGATCGTGAGACTTCATGGAATGCCTGTCTCAATTGTGTCTGATCGTGATCCAAGGTTCACATCATTATTCTAGAAGAGTCTGCATAAGGCTATGGGAACAAAGTTGAACTTTTGTACTGCTTTCCATCCATAGTCTGACGGTTAGTCAAAAAGAATGATTCAAAAACACTTGAAGATATATTGCGTGCTTGTATGCTAGATTTTCATGGGAACTGGGAGAAACATCTACCATTTGTGGAGTTCGTGTACAACAATAGTTATCATGCAACTATTGGCATGACACCTTATGAAGCTTTGTACTGAAGAAAGTGTCGATCTCCGACCCATTGGGATGAAGTAGGTGAGAGAAAACTACTTAGACCCGAGATTCTACAGCAGACAAGTGAAGTCATAAGTAAAATTCGACAAAGAATGAAGGTTGCTCAAGATAGACAAAAGAGTTATGTTGATAATCAACAGAAGGGTCTGAGTTTCGATGTGGGTGACAAGGTCTTTCTCAAAGTAGAACCGATGAAGGGTATTATAAGGTTTGAAAAGAAAGGAAAGTTCAGCCCACGTTATATTGGACCGTTTGAAATTTTGGAAAAGATTGGGGGTTTGGCTTATCGTCTAGCCTTACCACCAAACTTATCAAGTGTGCATGATATGTTTCATGTATCTATGTTAAGAAAGTATATGTACGATCCATTGTATGTGCTAAAGTTTGAACCATTGGAAGTAAGGGAAGATCTTACCTATGAATAGAAACCGGTGGAAATTCTAGATCGACAAGACCAAGTGCTAAGGACTAAGACCATTCCTTTGGTTAAAGTTCTTTGAAGGAACCATGTTGTGGAAGAAGTAACATGGGAACGGGAAGATGAAATGAAATCCAAGTACTCAAGATTGTTTTCTGGTATGTTTTATATCTTGTTCGAGTAAATTTCGGGGATGAAGTTTCTTTTTAGGAGGGGTGAACTATAATAACCGCCTCTAAAATATGTGTGTTAATATGTTTATTTGTGGAATTTTCACTTGTGTGCTTGAGTACCAGTGTATTCGAGCAAGTTTGTGAAGCACTATGAGGACACAAAGTCTGAGAATGGCAGGTTCTATGTCAAGCGCAAAGATGCACATGGAGGAGTTAAGTGTAAAATGAAGCTAATTGGAAATTTTGGATAGTTTTAACAGTGCTTCGTATTTTGAGTATAACTCTCTCATCCAAGCATCGATTTAGATAATTCAAGATGCTATGGAACAGGAAGAAAAAGCTCTACAACTTTTTTTTTTTGTTTTGTATTTTGAGAGATATTGGATGCATCAAGGTCGAAATTGGACTTGAAGCTGCCATTAGGTGCAAGTCAGGCGCCTGTAATTGGCATGACATGTTACCAAGGAAAGGCTCAACATCGACAATGGTAGCATAAGTCAGGTGCAATGTCAGGCGCCTGACATGCGTCGTAGGAGCGAAGACACGAACGAAAATTGGATGAGTTTTGGTGAGCAAACCCATGGTTGTCAGGTGCAGCCTATCTGACATTGTTCAAAGCTTAGCATTTCCACAACCCGAGTGTGTTAAGCACATAGTCAAGTACAGTAATAGGTGTCTGACATGCTACTGAATTGTATAGTCAATTTAGGATTGTGTGTGAACGTGAATGTGGGTATAATTTGATTTGTGCCAGCATGTATGTGCATGTGCGTGTCTTTAAAGTTGACACCCATTTATGTGTATTTGGTATTTAAATTTTTAATTTTAATTGGCATTAGTTGACAATTAACTGATTGATACTTTCCTTATATGAAATAAGATAAGTTTTGATTAGGATTTTGTCTTTAAATTAAGAGGCATCTAAGAGGAAAATTTTCTATAATTCTCTTCTCCTTTTAGGGGGGTGTATTTAATCTAGATTTTAATTGACTTTTATAGACTTTTTTAAATAGTGACTTTTATAGATTTTTGTAGACTTTTATAGACTTTATATAAGTATTATAGATTTTCATAGACTTTTATAGACTTTTAATTTAAAAGACTTTTATAGATATTAATAAACTTTTATAGACTTTCATGAACTTTTATTGACATTGATAAATAAATACTTTATCCTTAAAATTAAATGATTAATTATTTTTGAAAACTTTCTGCAGTGGCTAGAACCTCTACGATAACACTATTTTCAAACTACAATCAAATACTAAAAATAAAAAAATTGATGACAAAAAAAATAAAAATAAAATAAATCTATTGTCCACGGTTATCAGTATGTCTAACATCATTCCATATTTGAGTAGCTATAGTGGTCCTCCATTGATTAGCATTCTCCCTTTGCTGTTCTTGAGTCTCAAAAATTGGATCAAAGTCATCCTCTTCATTAACTGGTAATGATGAAGATGATGAACTCTCATTATCTGGCTCAATTGGAAATTCATCTGAACGACACTCTTTACGAAGAAAGTTATGTAATCCTGCACAAGCTAACACCAACTCTGCTTGTTGTGTAAATGAAAATGGAGGAGCTGTTTTAAAAATTGTGAATCGTGATTTAAATATGCCAAATATCCTTTCGATTACATTCCTCAAGGAAGAATGACGAAGATTGAATAGCTCATTTGCATTTTCAGGATCACGACCTTGACCAGCAAAATCTTGAAGATGATAACGGACACCTCGAAAAGGAGCTAAAAATTGACGTCGATTTGGAAATCCACAATCTACCAAAAAATATTTACCTGAACATACAATATTTAATAAAATTAGTAAATAATATAAATAACATGTATTATTAAATTAAGAATTTAAATAAACAAGTAAGTCAATAATTGACAGATTGACAATTAAAATGATAATTAAAATAAATGAAAAAGAAATAAAACCTTGTGGCACTTTAAGCCCATTGCTCCTTGATAGTGCATCATTTAATATTTTCGAATCATGTACAGATCCCTCCCATCCACTAAGAATGTATATGAATTGCAAATCAAAATTACAAGCAGCTAAAACATTTTGCGAAATTGTTCCATGACGATTACGGTAGCTACTTATATCGCGTCCTATTACCATTGCTGGAATATGGGTGCTATCAATAGCTCCAATGTAATCCTAAAATAATAATAATTAAGTAAAATAATAATAATAATAATAATATAATCACCAACAATACAACAACCAAAATAATAATTTTATCACTTACTTTAAAATAAGGATAAAACCTTGTACTTTCCCTTATTTTTTCTGGCACTGAGGATCCAGGTTTTGCCATCATATCTACTGCAATTGTGTTCAATGCCTTCAAAATTTTGTTAAAACTACGACTGATAGTATATTGTGATCGATTGTACGTTTTACGAACTAAGCAATATCGAGAATTTTGACCAACAGCCATTAAAAACGATGCAAGCATTTCTTCAACACAAACAAACCTTGTATCATGTAAGAGTGTTTTTTCTCTAATGATGCTGCACAACTTTATAAACACATTAGGATACATTATATAAAGTTGTCGAAAATGTGCAGGATCTTCATTCAATATTTTGTGTATATAATCATATCTATGTGTATTTCTTGGACGCTTAGTTAGTGGACGTTCAACATTTTCACGACCCATTACAACCCTGAGCTCATTTAGCACATGCAGAATTGCTTGACAAATGGCCATCAATGAATACCTAAAAGCTTCATATAATTCTTCTTCCATCTCTTGTTCTTCCATTTCTTCCCCATCTACTTCATCATTTTCATATATATTTGAATGAGACATTATATAAATGAAAATACCTGAGAAAAAATAGGAAAAAAATAAGACACACATATATATATACATATATGCATAATCTAACTTGTACTTAAAAATATTGTATGTTCTTTAATTTTTTTTTTGTTTAATATATTGAAAAATAAAGCCAATACCATTAATAATCTAAAAAAACAACAAACTTCATTATTATTCAACATAATAATATAATAATAAGTAACATAATTAATTACTACTTGAAACAAATATAATTATAAAAATTTAACAATCCAAAGAACAAGACTGTTTTACTTGCTTAAAATAGTAAGAAAACATAACAAACCACATAACATAATATTTTTGTTTTCCAAATATAACAAAATTAATTATAATAATAATAAAAGAACTCATTCTATTTCAAAAGTATCCAATCGGCTCGTTCTTCAAGGCCATTTTCAAGAATTCAATCTTCTTTGCTCTAGTATTTAGGATCTTAAGTGCCTTAAACCTGGTACGATTATCTAAGTTTGGAATTTCCTTGATAGCATCCCAACAGCTATCTCCAGTAGCAAATGAATTAATAGTATCAGTGAGCTTATCAATGGTATGACTTAGCTTGTCTACAACATCTGATTGAGAACTATTGGTCTCCAATGAGCTAGACTTTCCTTCGGGCCTATTTCGCTTTTATTTGTTGGGGAGCCTCTGAACTCATATACTGAAAGGGTACATGTAGAGTGTCTTGCCTAGGAGATGAAGACCTATGCAAAAAATCTTGATTGTCATTGTTTTCTATAAATGCTCCAGTAGAAGAATCATATGTCAAGTCATCTAAACCACTAGATATATTTTCGTCTACCCCAAATGTTCTTGCATCTGTTTCATCCCCCAATCCAATTGAATATCTTCCAACAGCACCATTCCCAACTACAATTTGCAAATCTTCATAGTCTGTAAAAACATCTGTGCGATAACTTTTATGTGTAGGATGAGCCTAAAAAAGAAAAACAAATATATAATAAGTGTTAATATATTAAACAAATATTTATTAAACTACATTTACTACTTTGAATTTAAAAAAAAAAGCCATACCTTTAAATAATTCTCCCATACTTCATCACTAGCAGTGAATTTTTTTGTCACAGGATCCCATCCAAATCCAGAGTTATTACGTATAAACTCGATATAGTTGTTATATCTAGTTTTGAACCATTTGAGACGACTTTGATATTGAGTAAAAGTCACTTGAGATCCAAATTTTGCATTAAGAATAGGAAGTATTTTTTTTTCTACAGTGTTCTTACTCAATAAACCATTATTATTATCCCGCCACCCACGCTTGATGCCATCAACCATGAGTCTTAACAACTCATTGCTCTCTTCGCCCCCATATTTTATATTTTTCTGCAACTTTTCCCTTTCCTTTATCATTTCGAAGTGGTTCTCCCATTAAAATATATTACTATAAAAATTGGTAAACAATAAATTATTGACAAAATATGATATATAAAATTAAAAGTGCATATAAAACATAGAACATAATATATGCCATATAGAATATATGGGTGTGTGTGTGTGTGCGTGTTGTAGCTTTGTGATGCAAGAGACATACATCTATAAATAACTCAACCTATATATTATATATATATATATATATATACACGTGCGTACACAGCTAGATATAAAGCTTGCAATCAAGTGCTCTAGTAGTAGTTTTGAATTTGGAGCTTTTCTGCATGTTTGACAATTAAAAATATGTGCAAATGTGCAAATGAATTAAGCAGAACAATTATTTCTATTTCATGAAAATTGCGACTTATTGATTTGGTCTAATAAATGCCAAATGCATCAATCACACACACTACTCTCTCCTACTTTTGTTTCTCTTCCTCGTTTAGACATGTGGGATATGCATGTATATACTAATAAGCACACACATACACATATGGTCTATAGATGTTTCAAAGAAAAATACATCTTATGTATGCATGCATATGTATAGGTATCTTGAATATCCTAACGCAAGAGTGAAAATATCATCTTGATCATTATATATATGTATATATATATATATACACACACACAAATATATTGCTACTAATGTATATTTATATAAAAAAAACAGAAAACAAATATAATAGAATACAACCCAACATAAGACACAAAACAAAAGAAGATTCTACTAAACAAGCCTTTAACAAAATTCATTAATTCAACAGCAAGAACAAATATTATATGGCTATTAAAAAAAAACTCTTGTCACTCTCTTATAATATAAACTATGGATGAATGCATATGCTTGTGAACGACACTCGCTTAAATACTAATACCGATCACTATGAAAAAATCTTTTGTTTTCATTTTTATTTTCACATTTTATATTCTCCGTGGCCTATCTAACACTCTTTCTAGATAAAAAACATTAAAAATTGACCTTGATTTCTGAAGAAAAAAGAAAAAAAGAAAAGAAGAGTAGTGGTGTATATAGTTCAACAACATTAATAAATTTACCAACCTGATCATATAAAGATTACAAGGTCAAGCATGATGAAATGCACCATGTGTGCCTTGCATGCTCAACAACTCGTCTTTTAATTTATCCTTATTATATAACCTATAGCTATACCTCTAAAAATCCTACTCATGTAGTAGAATATGACCTTTTGAAGAAAAAGTACTAGCTACAGAGACATTAATGTCTAGCTTAGCTCCTATTACCCTAATTCATCTCTCTTATTAATTAAAAAGCTTATTGCTTTTTTATATATATAATATTAATTCATGTCTGCTGTTGCTTTGTTATGTAAATAGCAATTTAAACTAATATTCAATTTTATCTTATTTTATTATTTACATACAAAGCTATATTATAAAATAGTAAATAGAAAACCTATATACATATATTCAGATAGTGTACAAAGAATAGCTATCATATAATAATAGTATAAAACAAGACACAAAGTAATCGGATATTAAAAATACATGACCGATTATACATATTGTAGTCTAGCATATCATCACTGATTATATAATTATAAAAGTACACAGCTAAAATAGAAAGGACATAAATCACATAAACGTAAATTCAAACAAATATATGAAATTCTATAATAACTTGAATAATATATAGCCAACCTGATATAGCTTTTTCTGTTAATGCGTCTATTACTTAGTCACTGCCATGAAAAATTCCAAATAATAGTAATTATTGGAAGATGGAAGATGAAAGATGAAAATTAGATAAAAAAAAATCAATGGAGAAAAAAGAAAGATAGGGAACATAGACAAATTACCAAAAATTATAGAACCCTAATTGAAAAAAAAAATCAAAACTGTTCATATCCAAAGACAACAATAAAAAATTGAAAGATAGAAACCAAAATAAAAATATATGGGAGATGAAAATGTGAAGATTATCGTGATTATTGAGGTTTGGTGCCAAACTTGATCATCAAGTATTCGCTTTCACAATAGTCGACAAAAGGTTTTGGGTGGATGGAGGAGAAAAAGTGATGTTTGATATTTATACCTCCTGTTCAAAAGTCTATAAAAGTAAAGCAAACAATAAAGTCTACAAAAGTCTTTAATTTTTTGATACCACCAAACTTTTATAAACTTTCTAAATGTTTTAATTAAATACATCATAACTTTCTTAGACATTTTAAAAGTTTATAAAAGTCTATATTAAATACCAATAAACTTTTATAAACTCTTTAAAAGTCTGAATTAAATACCAGCAAACTTTTTAATTTTATAAAAGTCTATAAAAGTTTTAATTAAATACACCCCCCTTAGAGTTGAAATTTCCTAGAGAAAATTTGAGAAAAATTTTGTATGATCAAGTAAGGATTTTTCAAGGTTTTTGAAGATTCAAGGCAAGTTTCATGTTTATGTGTTGTTTAGTTTAATTGTTTGAATCTCTCTTCTTCTTCAACAATTTCTATGGACTGATTTAATGATTTATGCATGAAAATATAGATTGGTGTGTGCTATAAAATTTTGATCAAAGAATGGGTTTTATCATTTTAGCGAAAATCACATGGATTACATGAAAAGTGTTGATTTTTACACATTGAATCCTTATTCTCTTTGTGACCGATCCATATACAAGTGTCAAGGCGGAATTTTTATCTTGATCTATCACTAAGTCATGGCTGATTATCCATGTTAACGTATAGATTTGATAAATCTCAATCAGAATGACTTGAAGCAATAATTTTTCTTAAGTCTAAAATTGTTTTAATTCAATTTATAAAGAGATTTTGTTTGCTGAAAAATTCTAGGCATAATAGTTTGATTAATTCGTTGAATATGTATGTTTAATTGAGCTTGGTTTTATACTATGAGTGCTGGAATTTTCTAGACACTAGTATGCATGGTATATATAAATAATTCTGCAATTTAGGTTGCTGAAAATTATGGAATTATATAGAATTTGTATGGTATGCATGTTATGGAATGTATTACTTATGATTAAAGTTAGCAAAAACCTATATAAGTATTAATTGAGTTATGTTGCTATGAAATATATGTTTTAAACATGATGGTTTGATAAATGCAAGTACACTTGGTTTCTTAATTGGTGAAACAAGTATGCATGATCACAGGTATGAAAGCATGAGCATGTGCATTCAAATATGAATATGAAATTCGGTTTTATAAGAAATACACATTTTTAAAATTTATTGAAAAGTAAAGTATATTTTCAAAGGAACACCTTATAGGCAAATTTGACAAGTTTAATATGGAGCTTTTGTATGTATGTATGGAACCGCATAAGAGAATGCTTGATTTTGTTGGATCCGACCAAGTTTGTGGGGTCTACATGGGCACATATAGTCAGATTTGTGTATGTGGGATGACTCATTGAGGATCATAATGAGGGCATGACTAATGCTCTTTGGCCGGAGTTATTGGCACCAGTTAATACTTGCATGGCTAGGATGCAAGTTGTCCCTTTTACCCCACTTATACACATATATCTCTGTATGGTTTGAAGTCTCTTGGGATATACTGCCTAGCTATTCAAAGGATACTTGTATGGATTACCGATAGGTAATAGCTCCCATGGATATGTGTATGTGAAAGTCCTACAATGGTGGTTTTGTTTTCAAACTAAATAAATAGGTTTTGGTTTGAACTATGCAAGATCTATTTGGAAAAAAGCAAGTATGCATTGATTCGTGAATAAGCATAAGCATTCCACATTGTGTGTATGTGTGCATGGTGGAACTTGCTGGGTGACTTATCACTCACTCTTGTTTGCTTATATGTGTAGGTAATGACACTAAAAACTAATTAGATGGAACGTGGACTTGAGGAATCTGCAAGGTGGTATTCGGCTATGATATTCTGTATGATCCGACCTAATAAAATGCTTCCGCTATTCAATATTTCAAACACTGTTACTCTGCTTAATAAGTTTATAAGACCAAGATATTTATTAAGTTTCGCTTTACATATGGTCTTGAATTTAAGATACTATTAATATTATTATTATTATTAGTAATACGTTAATTTTAAAGTTAATATTGTTTTATGGATCCGAAGTAAAGAGGAAAAAAGGAAAGAAAATTTGGTCTTATTTTACAAGGGGCATTACACACTCAATGAAGAGGCTAGTTCAATTGTACGTGGATGAGATCGTACGACTTCATGGTGTGTCTATGTCAATTATTTCAAATCGAGATCCAAGGTTTACTTCATCATCCTCGAAGAGTATACACAATGATAGTGAAAGTGAGATGAGTGATGAAAACTATTACAATAAAAATGAAGATGTACAAGTTGAACATGATATTGAGAACTAATAATATTTATTATTGTAATCCTCATTTAATTTGTTATACACAATTGATTTTTTAATTTTTTATTTTTATTTTATTTTTTGAAAATTAGTTATGTTTCCTTTAATATTAATAAAGGCCATATACCAAGTACCTTCTTATAAAGCAACTGGCAGAATAAAAAACTAACCTTAGATATTTGGTACTTTTGACTCCACACATATATGCAGTGAGCTTAAATAATTATTATAAATGATTTTTTTTTTCATTTTTACCCACATTGATGATGACTTGCAAGCAAATTAATAATAATTTAAGGCTTTGATTAATTACTATATAACAACAAACCAAATCAATTAACTAAAATAATGTGACTATTTTGAAAATGTTGACACTAATATATTTTAATGATGAAGTTTTAAGTTACGTTGAAATAAACTTCTAGTGTTGTTTTTTAATATTTTTGTCACCTCCTATGTTTACTGACGAAATATTTATTGCATAGCTACATAAATTTTGCATCGTTTGTTACATTTTTGCAACACATATTTCACCAACGAATAATTTTTGGTTCCATTAAATCAATTTGGTGACATTTTTTAACTTTTTGTTGCCATAGACATTTGCCGACGAAATACTTATAATGTCGCAAAATTAATATTGTATGAATTTCTACTTTTTCAATGCCAACCAGAGTTTCCAACAAACTAATTTTATCGTAGCTACATCTCATTTGTATCATTCCTAAAATTTTCATTGCCAAATAGTTTTAATGGTGACGTGATGATGCCTCCCTCAATACATTTTGCCATGGTTTGAAATTTTATCGTCACTAACGCATATCAACGACAACTTAGGATTCCGTCACCAAAGTCATGTAGCTATGATTTTTATATTTCCATCCTCAAAACTATTTTGTATCAAAATATATTGTCAATGTTTACATCGCTAAAAAATTTCCGGCCGTTCCGCGCGGGTCTAGTGAGAACATCAATCTATTAGCGATGAATTATGATATTCATCATGAAGAAAAACCTTTTGCGATGAAATTTTGGAGTCATCGCTAAAAGTACTTTTTGTTGTAGTGTGGCCACAATATAGGCTAAAAGATATGTACTTTGATAATAAATATACAGTATAATTAACATCCCCTTACCAAATAAATTAGAACATTCTTCACCCCTACAAATTAAAATGTGATGTGAAATTGTCCCCAAGTTGATCTTCAAAAAAATATAATTATTATTTATTAGAAATTAGATTGGGACTTTCAACCTTCAACAAACCCAGCTACATTTATTTATCATTTAACCCCATAATTCCATATTAATTGCATGTCGCGTGCATGTGTTAAATATATATGAAATATGTAAAGCATACGCAATTTGTATGCTTTTCTAACATTTTTCCTTCTTTTATAAGGATTAAAATATAAATGCAGAATATATATTAAGCCTTACACAAGATGATGGTAATTTTTTATGGTTAAGTTGGCTTAAGTTGGCTACTTGGGTTTTCCAAACAAAAAAAACGTTGGCTGCTTTGGGTGTTTTCTTAGTTAATTAATTAACCCACTTCCGTAATACGAACATCCTCCTCTTGTTACTTCCATTTCACGCAAATAAACTTCCAGACATACACAATATTCACTATAAATTCCCAAACTATCTCCATCATTTTTCGCCCCATCAATACCTCAGGTCTAGCATTACAATACTGCATATTGTTGAATACCCAAAAAAAAAAAATGGATATCTCTAAGATTTCAACAACACTAATCATTTGCATGTTAGGGTTCTTAGCCCAGCTCCAGTTCTCTCATGGCCAAAACGCCATGCAAGACTACCTGGATGCCCACAACTCAGCTCGAGCTGCAGTTGGTGCTGGATGCCTGGCGTGGAGCAACACGGCTGCAGACTACGCCTAAAACTATGCCAATCAACGCAAATGTGACTGCAGACTGGTGCATTCTAGGGGTCCTTACGGCGAAAACCTCGCATGGAGCAGCAGTGACCTTTCTGGCACCGCAGCGGTGAACATGTGGGTTGGAGAGAAGGCACACTATAATTACAACTCTAACTCTTGTGCTTCTGGACAACAATGTGGGCATTACACTCAGGTGGTTTGGAGAAACTCGGTTCGTGTAGGCTGTGCTAAGGTTCTGTGCAACAATGGCGGTGCCTTCATTATATGCAACTATGATCCCCCAGGCAACTATAATGGCCAGCGTCCTTATTAGAGGGTAGAATATATACATGTCCTATGTATAAATGTATGGGAGTATGTGTATAATATAAAAAAACAAAATTGTGAGACATTATCTGTTATAATTGATAATGTGATGTTTAACTTTCGATAAAATTCTATTTAGTAAAACAGAAAAAAGAAAAAAGTCATGACATTTTTTAAATATATATATATATATAAAGGAATATAAAGGGCTAGAATTGTTTGTCAAAGCTTTTGTTAAATACATATAAATGTAAATATATGTATGTGGAGCTTATCTAGTGAGCAATATTCGGAATATGCATCCATAAAACTTAATAACACATGGCCCGCCATTGAATCCATTAGTAGATCAATCCTGGTAGAGGAAATTTTTTTTTTTTTTTTTACAAGCATGATGAAATCTATAAAATTCACACATAATCTCCATTGTCCATTTACTTTTACATTTGCGAGCCATGTTGGGTAGTAAACTTAAATAATAAATCTAGCCTAGAGTAACTTGTCAACTTCAGCTTTTATGGTTTAGTAATGCTTACAATTAAATAACCACCTCTTTTTGTCTGATGGGATCGAAATTAGGATCAATGTTCAGTTTTTATCTCGAAAACTCAGTTTCAATTCCTGGCATACGTTGACGGGACCATGCAAACACATCACTATTTTCCCTGAGAAAGTGTTGAAAAGCTTCCTTTTTGTTCATTTAAGAGTAGAGTTCCCAACTTGATGGTTTTGTTGGGTCATTTGGATTTAGTGTGATGGTGAGTAAATCCTCTACTGGAGATCTATGGAAAAACTCCTTCTGAGCCTCCCTCGTCAATTTAGTTTTAAGAAGATGTGGAATTCGACTACCACTATTGAGTTTTGAATCTTGCAATACCTCCCCAGGCAGATTATATTCTGCTAAGGTTGGACTCTTTGCAAATATAGTTTCAAGTTTGTCCATTTGTGGCATGATTCCTAGCTTAAGTAAAGCTTTTGGAATAGATTTCTCAGTGGTTTCCTTAGATTTCTTTTGCTATGTTATGTCCTCTTGATGAAATAAACTCTTATTAGTAGCTCTTCCTAGCTAAGTATGGTCAAGGTTCTTACTCCCAAAGCTAATCCGCTTAGGGCTTTTAAAGTTGTTACAAGTCTACCATCCTCATAAGTTGATGAACTAGCACATTGGGCTAAATGTTCTTACCTGGGAAAAATAAATAAACATAGGCGTAAGTTTATAAAACTCAATAGACTTCCCAAATCCAAAACAAAAACATCAAGAATATTCTTACAATCATTAATGCAATTCATAATATCATATTTAGTCAAACATGTAATACCCCTTTAATCAAATCCGGAGACCCAGCTAAAGGAACGTCACTTCTAAAAGCATTTGAAAAGACTGATGAAAGAAACAGTTCTTTTGGACACAAGTGATATTTTCAAACAAAAGTTTTCTTTACTCTTTAGGACAAAATCAAAACCTTTAGCAACATCTGAAAACCATACTATTTTAAAATTTGAAACATATACAAATCTTTACAAAATGCCCACAATGTAAAGAAAACTGCCTAGTCTATCAGAGTATCAAAATGCCCAAAAGAAATTATAATGCAGAAAATCTATTTGTACTGCTACCCCCATTAGTCCGCCACGACACCGCCAGATCACTCAAGCTAAGCTTTCAGAGTTACCTAAACAGGAAAAACAAACAGAAGTGACTGAAATACACTCAGTAGGTTCCCAACGGACATGAGATAGTGCAATGCAGAATGTTAATGGATGTTAATAGCAATAGAATATGAATTTTCAATTTCTTTACAAAGGAAACTTTCTTGTGTCATCATACTGCATATGCAAAACACTTATGCAATGACTTTTTTAAAAACTCATGTTCGTAGGACTTTTTTTCACTTAGTATAAGTTTTAGTTACGCGGTAGCTAGTTTCCTAAAGTAGCACACATACATACTTTCAAGAAAATCCTTATATATTTAATCGTATAGAGGAAACGGTGTGAGTGGGGAAGACACCCGCTTGCATCCACATCATGCAAGTGCTGGGGTTACAACCTCCACATACACCAATACGCTCGCATGTGCGCGCATACGAGAATCCAAACTCGCTACTAACTAGTTAGTGGGACCTCAACTAAACGATTCACATACACTTTCATATTAGCTCCAAACATTGTAATCACAACTGCCTACATATGTATGGCCATGACTTCTCAATGCACAACTTTTAAAATATGGTATGACAGAGAAAGATAGTTCCTCGCATGTAATAAAACTTTCATGACTTGATATAATGCATATGAATGCTCATGATTCTCATAACAATGGTAAGTATTAACTTTGTCTATAACGCACATGCAGAATCCAAAGTATTTACTAACTAAATCACAGCCCAGTAGTAAACGGTATCCATTCCAGTAAGACTTAATCGAGATCAAGAGTCGCACCTTATCATATATAATTCAAAGAGGGTATAAACCGTATTTTAAAACAAACCCAAGCTTTAAATAAAAGATTAAAATATAAAGAAAGGAAATTAAGCATTAAGAAATAACTTTCTATGTAACGCGTTTTAAGTGAAATTAGCATATTCATTAGTAATTTAATTACAAACTTAACTAAATAAAAATATAACTTGATTAAACCTCAAGATATTGATTTACTATTTATTGGTATAAGAGAAATTAACCAAGTATAAAAGTTCTACTCCCAAAACTATTAGTAATGTATATATTGTAATATACCAATTTAATCAAACTATTTTCATCATGTTCGACTGATTTTATAAAAAATCATAACTAACTCATCCTAACTTAGATTTACATGATTCCAAAGCCAATATATTCATAACATAATATAGTACCAGGGAAAATAATGCCACGAAATTAACAAAAATAATAACAATAGTAAAATAATAAATTCCCATGGAGAGAAAAATGGTTGTTCTATTCCAGGATTTTTCTAGAAAAATAAGTAAATTTTGTAAAAATTGTAAAACTACATCTTAAATCCGAATTGAGAAATTTCAAAGCCAAAATGACCATGACTCAATGAATTTAAAGGAAAAAATATAAACAAAAAATAAGGAAAACTAGAAGCCCTTCAAATTCATCAAAGCCCCATGGGTTAAGGTGCAAGATTTTTCCAAGAATTTCTAACCAACCAGTGTTTTTGAAAAATTGAATTCTCACTCATCAAAATTTTCAAAATTTTTGGACAAATATACGAAGCTTAGCAACCAATCAAAGTCCACAAAATTCTCAGGATTTCCAAGATTAACAGCACACTCATAACCATAGATCTTAGCAAATCCAAAACTTAATATGAATCCACTAAATCACACTTTCAATAGCACAACACCACAAACAGCAAAACAAAATCATTATTTCCAAAGAATACTCACAGCCAACAAAGAAAAGAAAAGAAACCAATTAGATCTAGAACAACACTCACTCAATACCCACAAACTCAGCCAAAAACACAAGGGGGTAAGGGTCCCTACCTTTGGTTAGCTTAAACCCTCTTTAAACCCTTGAAAAGCAAGACAAGAATTCCAACACAGCTTCTGGAAAATGACCGGCCCTCCTTGAACTTTCCTTGCTTCCCTCTTGGAAAAGCTTGAAGATCCTTCACTTGCACCCACTTTCACTTTCTCTTCCTTCAAAGAAAAACTCTCTCACTCTCTCTAGCATGGGGTGGTCGGCAGCTAAGGAAAGAAATGAGGTTTGGTCTTCACAAAAGAGCTTTTAAAAAGGGTGTTGCTAGGTTTTTTAAAGGCATGATGTAAGCAATCATATTTTGACTAAAGAAATAAATAAATAAATGAGAGAATTTATCAGCAAGGAAAAGTTAGGAAAAAAATAGTGTGGGTCTCTGTAATTGATTGCTTTTGGCTAGCTGCTAAGAAGATAAATTAAGGTAAATTTCACACACATGTTTGTTAAGTTTTGCATAAAATATTATTAATGTTATGGATTGTTTGTTAACCTTGGGTGAATTTAGATTTTATTGTTCTTACTTTCTTTTCTAAATTTTAAAAGCTTGAATTTGTGTTTAAGTGATTTATAGATTACAGCTTAATATATATATATATATAAAAATATCATTGGTTTTAGTATATTTATATAAAGATGTGTTATAAGTTACATTACATGTTCATATATATATATAGCATACACGTATAGGGTATTACTAAGCTTATAAAATATATATTTATATGGTTGGACATATAGCGTTTTAAGTTAACTGAATACATATATATATATATATATATATATATATGAGAATAATCAAATAAATTAATATGATGTACTTGATATGTAATTGCCAAGAATTTTTATAGACATTGAATTTTAGTATATGAGTGTTGGAATAAATAGCTTGAAATTTTAGGTTCACCAAGATTATTATTTTATGTGTGTAAAAGAAATAGTTATACATGTATATTTGCTGAAAAATATTTTAGATGAAAATTATTTAAGTTAGTAATTTCTTTACATAATAAATTTAATATTTGCATGTATTAATGCATTGCTGAAATTCTATGAATTTAATTACATGTGTATGAATATATGGTTTTGATTGCTGAATTTTACTTGGAAAATATTAAGCATATCTATATGAATATTTTCCTAAGTAATTAAGTGTATGCAAATGTGCAAATTTGGATTTATTCTATGTGAATAAGTTATGTGTACGATTCTGGCATATCCATACATGAGCGCAAAAATGCATAATAAAGAAGTTTTTATTTTCGTACTATAGAGATTTGAGTCTCGAAAAGCTTAAACGTTTTTAAATGTTTATGGAAAGAATTAGTCATGGCCATGTGTGGTAGGCAATGTACGTATGTTTTGCAAGGAGTTTATGTATATATGTGTGTTTGTACCCTTTAAGAAGGGCTCAATAGTCTGACTTCTTGAAAGATGAGTTTGCATAGGCACATGTAAACGTATTAGTATATATGGAAGGACTCACTGATGATCACAGTGAGGCATGACTAACATTCTTCGTTGGGGTGCATGGAAAAACTTAACTTGCATGGCTAGGATGCAAGTATGATTATCTCCACTTATATTGTTTCCTCTTAATAGTCGTATATTTTCCTTATAAGTTAGTTTGTTTGCTGCTTCAGAAAAAATAATAAAGTTTGTATGTGTGCTACCAGACTAATCCCTCCAACTGCTCTTTGAGATGGAAACACTCATCTATTATATGCCCCTACACAATGATAATGATAATATTTTCCTTTGTTTCATCTTGATAGTTGTGTGTGTAATTGAGTTGGCTATGTCAAAAGATTTCTCCCCTAAATTTTTATAAGGATTTCTGATCATGGCATAATCAAATGATTATAATGACTATAATTGGAGTTTCATTGATGATCTCAATTGTTGTTGTCTCTAATATTACAATTTCATCGTTGATCATTAGATGGACCAGGTCCGCCCTTATGCTTTGTGTAATCATTGATTCGTTGCAATTGTAATATATCTACATCTAGTTCCTTTAATAACTTTTTAGCAAGAACATTCTTCTAAGTTTCAGCGATAAGTTGAGCAAATGTTGCCCAAGGGTCTTGGTGTTGACAATAATAACATCCTTGCTAATTCTATCATTAACAAAGCCTTTCATAAATGATTGGATTCTTAGCTAGGATTTCCTGTTTCATCTATCCATGGTCATCTTGATACCATCACGACAATTTTCAGCTTGATTGTAGTATTGTTCATTATCATCATCATGATGGAACTGATGATTTAGGTGTGGAATTAAATCTTGATGGTAATTGTACTGCTCATTTTGAAAAGCTTATTGATGGTCAATAGGTGCAATCTACACTAACGACCCCTTTTATGACTGTTTGGGATTATATTCTTGCATTCCATGTACTTGTATTCACCAGGGCAACATCATTATCTGCACCTATATTGATCATAATGTCATAAATCACCATTTGTCATAGTACATACAAATGACACATCATTTTGGACTTTTTAATGGACTAGGAGTTGCATTAAAGGTACAGGGACTTCTTCTCTATGCATAGAACTCAATACTAGTGGAAGTGTAGAGTCAGCATGGAATTGGTGTTGATTAACACCCATGAGATCTCGTTCCTATTGTGAATAGTCTAATCTATCTAGTTCGATGATCAGTCTCTTTTGATAAGCAGGTTTGGTGATAGGAGGTTGAGAACGCAGCTCATTAGCAAGATTTTTCAATAAATGCAGCACATTAGCAAGATTATTCAATCCTTCTACCAATAGCTTAAACATGTTGTGAACTTAAGTTGCAGGTATAGGGTGCCAAATTGCCAAGTGGTGCCTTCCCTTTTCACATTGAGGCACCCTCGGCTAAATTGCCAAGGTTGTGTAATAAAATATATATTAAACAATTAAAATATATATTAAATAATAAATATATAATAGTATTGGATCGATTCAGTTGTATTGGATTTGAAAAATAAAAAATTGATAACTAATCCAATCTAATTGGATTTGAAAATTTTAAATCCAATTATATTCGATTTATCTAATAAAATTGGATTGGATTGGATTGGTCGGTTTGATTAAAATTTGAATAAACCTATATCTCATTGCGACCTTCTCAAGAGAAATGGTCTTTTGTAATAGGCAATGTTTGTTGTAATATTGCTTTAGCAACAAACATTTGTATGTTGCATTATATAAAGTTGCCAAAAATATAACGTCCATTGAAATAGTCAACGTCCATTGTTAAAACTAAAATGTGTGTTGCTGTTCTCTTTTTAGCAATGGGCATTGGAGTTTTAACAACGTACCCTTGCATGTTGCATTAAAACAGGAGGTATGGATCTTTATCAATGCTCAATAGTATGTTGTCCATTTTCAACAACTTTTTGCACATTGCTTTTCATGTTTGGCGGCATTCAATAGCATATTGTCATTAAGATAGGAGGTATGGATTTATAACAACATTCAAATGTGTATTATTGTTAGTGTATGGACAACAGCTTTTGCATGTTGCCTTTAATGTTTGGCAATATTCATGCTCTATTTTTTGCAACAGTCATCCACACGTTGGTTTTTATTAATTTATTTTATTAAATATATTTTATACATTATTGTTCTTTTATATTTTACTTCCTAATTAATTTAAATTCATATTGCTTGCAATATATATATATATATATATATAACTCATTCCAACCAAACCATATCATTCAAAGAATTAAAGTTTCCACACCAAACAAATATGGCTAAAGCTAATCAACTTAAAATTTATTGTAAACTTAAAATTATAAGTTGTCATACAAAATATTTTCAAGTATTCAAAATAGACTTTGTACAAAGTTTGAGCTAAAACCTCACAAAACAGACACATATATGTCTTGAAAATTTTTGCATCTATACCATTGAGGATGCCAAATAAAAACATTTTGCAAAAAAAGTTAAAAATTATGAATTAATATCTACCAGACCCATCAAAGTTAGTAAAAGTAGACCTAAGAACCACAACTAAACACAATAGATAGTAACCAATAGAATAAAATTTTGCAGCAATAGTATTTAATTTCATAGCCATTTAACCAAGAAATGCAATCTCCTATCCAAAGAAAAGTATAAGTATCGCATGGTCTCAATAAAATCCTCAAATAGTTAACTGTCACAATAGAAAAGCCTTTGAGAATATGTTTTCAAGAAATTTTTGGTTCCAAGGTCACAAGATACATTATCATCACACCTAAAATGAGAAGGTGTTGGTTCTAGATTATAGCTTTAGAAACTAGTTGAAAATTCAAAAAGTACATGTAAATTCTTTAGAAGAATTAAACATGCTTAATGCTTGTTGAAATACAAATTCTAAGATTGGATGCCTATACAATTAGCAGTAAAATAGAAGAAACATCTAATTTCACATATAGAGAAAACATAAGATTCACTAGACATGAACCCTAAGGATACCCACAATTAGATTCTCAATTGTACAACTACAACCTAACTATTGGACTAATTGGCTGATTAAGCCACTGTTCTAATAACCTCATCTACAAAAACTTGATTGTCTGCATGTTATTTAATCCTGTAGATTGTATGATCATTTAAGATCATGAAAAATAAAGACAACCATCCAACCTAAGCATTTAACTTCAATTACAAAACAACACCATATATAACACAAGCCTGCATATACTCAATAGGCTTAAACTCCATTCCTATTAATTTCTTCTACTCTACGAGTCTTTGAGTACTAGCTTTGTTTCAATTTGTCATTTAAGGTGAACTTCTTTCTACTGTAAGTTTCATAGGAAATATGTCTTCGAAGATCTCAGCATCTTCGGATTCAATGGTGTTGTTCGTATCGAACAAATTAGAAACAGTCTTCAAAACCAAGAAACTCTATATAGTGCTATTATGAAAATACCTAATAAACATGCAATCCATAGTCTTAGGACCCAATTTACACCTTTTAGGGTATGGGATAAAAACTTTAGTAAAACACCCCCACACTTACAGATATCCAAGGTTAGGTAAATAACCTTTCCATAACTCATATGGTGTCTTCTTTATCTTCTTATAAGAAATTCTATTTTGTATATGACAAGCAGGTAAAATAGCTTCCCCTACAAGTTTAAGGGTGACCCAGACTTACAAGCATTGCATTCATCATATTCTTCAAAGTTTAATTCTTCTTTTCAGCTATGTCATTGGATTCAGGCGAATAAGGAGGTGTGACTTCATGAATAATTTTGTGCATCTCATAAAATTCATTTAATGGATTGGACTCATATTCACCTCCTCTGCCAGTTCTCAATCTCTTAATCTTCTTATCAAGTTGATTCTCCATTTCTTCTTTAAATGCCTTAATGTATTTGTCAGCCTCATCTTTAGAATTTAAAAGATAAGAGTCTAGTAAATCTTGAGAAATCATCAACAAAAGTAACATAAAACCTTTTTACACTTCTAGTCACAGTATGTTTTAAATCACCAAGGTCATTGTGAATCAAATTGAGTAATTCAATTTCCCTATGTGAAATTGGTTTTTGACTTTTCTTTGTAGATTTGGATTTTGCACACACATTAGTCAATAAACCATAATCCTTCACCTTCTTAATAATAAAAAAAAAATTCACATGACCCAATCTACCATGTCACATATCAATAGAATCTATAAAGTAAGCAAAAGAAGATGCATTATTATTAATATTTAGACCTTCAAGTACATTTAGCATAAATAACTCATTTACACAATAACCCGTCTCAACAAAAGTTTCATTTCTAGATAATTTAAATTTACCCCCCAAAAAGTTAAACTGAAAAGAACTTTTCTCTTTCATATGACAAGTGCTGAATGAGAGTCACCAAAATAAATAAGTTCTTCTACTTCAGTCACCGGCAAATATTCAAATAATGCACTCCTATAACCACAAATATGCTTAGTAGCACTAGAGTTTACCATCCACTTTTTAACTCTAGCTATCAGGCTTACCTTTGTTGCTACAACAACTATCACATCATTTCCTTCGACCAGATTGGTCTTAGAAGGATTTTCCATTCCTTTCTCATGTCTATTTCTACATTGATCTGCATAATGCCCAGGTTTTCCATACACAAAGCAGTTTCCTTTCCTCTTGAAGGTAGTGTCATTGCTTTTAAATGTACTATTATTGGGCTTCCATTGCTTCTTCTTCTAAAATTTTACAATGTTTCTTACCACTGGTCTCTACCACATTAGCTTTGAAATTCAATTCCTTAGCCTTCTCAACTTTTTCCATTTGTCTGTTTTTCTCTTCAATGCGAATGTTAAATATCATATCTTTAAGACTCATTTACTTCCTTTTGTGCTTCATACAACTTTTATAGTCCCTCCAAGAGTTAGAATATTTTTCAACCAAACACCAAATGACAAAACTTTCAGGAAGTTCTATCTCTTTAGTTTTTAAATCAATAACTAGCTTATGAAAATCATGAATTTGTGAAGACACATATTTCTCATTAATCATTTGAAAATTTAAGAAATTCCCAATTGCATATGTCTGGGAACTAGCATCTTCTAAAATATATTTTTTGTTTAAAATATCTCATATCTCACAGACAAATTTATAAAAGCAATAAATATCATAGAGTTCATTAGACAGAATACTCAGAATAGTATATCGACATATCTTGTTACCCTTCTTCAACTTATCCATTTCCTCTTTGAAGTGTTCAGTATCATCTTCAGGTGCCTTTTGAGTTAGGTATTAGACTTGGTTATGTAATAACCAAGCTTTTATTTTTTAAATTTTTTATTTCCGATCGTGTTTTCATTTCGATCACCACATCGCCACTTTCATCAAATTTTGCAACTTCTGAGTTCCTTAGGCAAACTGTGAAGGCCGAAAGTACCCAGTGAGGGGTCGAGAGATTTTTTCTTTCCATTTTACTCTTGGTCAAAGTTTGATTTTGACATTTGACTTTGATTTTGTCAATTTCCACCTTTTTAGATATTTTAATTAAATATCTTACTATTACATTACTATATTAATATTTTGGGATATTTTTTCAACACTTAGCTGACCACCTCTTGCTTCTTCTTCATTGTGCTTTGTTTCCATTTTCATTTTAGAGAGAGAAACAAAAAAGAGGAGAGAGAAAGTGAAAGAAAAGTGGAAAATACAAAGACTTTTTTAAGAAAAAATTAGGGTTAAGGACTGACCATCAAGGGGAATTCAAAGGCATTGTTTTTGAAAGTGGGATTTACTTGCTTGGAAGAGAGGTAGGAAACTTACCTTTGTCATTTTTCATGTAAAACTTGGTCGTTTAACTTGATTAAATGTTAGATTCATATATTGTATGGATGAATTGATGTCTATACATGTTTAATTTGGTATGGATTAAGTGTATGGCAAAATTCCTAATTGGTTAGGTTATACATTGTGGAATCAATGATTTAAGCTTATTTTTGTGGACTTAAGCTTGTTTAATTGGAATTGATTGGTGATTATTGGAAAATAGCATTGTATTGTTATTTTATTTATTGCATAACTAAAGGAAGTGTGGTAATTAGTCATTTATTTTGAGGAGTATTTTGGTAATTTTCTCTATACTTAAGGATTATTTTAGTAATTATCGAAAGGGCCAGTGGCATTTTGGTAATTATATTGGTTTGATTGGTTAGGCTAATCTTTGCGATTAAGCAAGGGCAATTCAATGATTATCACTGTCAGGTGGGATAGTTCGATAATTATGCGAATTTGCATTTTGATTAACTATATTTATGGTTTGGTGCATATGCATACATTTACATGACATAATTCGTGGATTTTGTAGTCTATTGTAAAATAGTGGATTTTGCCTGAAGGTTTCTGTTTTTAAATTGGTCGTACTGGTGTGTGTGTGGTTTTAAACTCTATTTTTAGTAGCTTTTTGAATAACTAACCAGCACGAGTTGGTGGGTCTTTCCAAAACAATGATTCAACTGTATATCACAAGTGGTATGTGGGTTCCACGTGGGTGTGGAATAGACCATCCAACCAGAAATGAGCATATGGACCTCACGAAACACAGATTGGCTAAGCTAGTCGGTTTATTAAAAATAAAGAGAAAAAATGCAGTACGCTATACTGCATCGCATTGTCATGCGCATTTGGGTTGCCTACTGAATGTTTATCACTCACCGTTTTTATACTGCATTAAAGTGCTATGTTTTATTGGTGTGGTTTTGTAAAAATGATCTCAAAGAGTAGGGTAAAGTATTAGTATTGATTTGGCATCGCCCGAAATTTTTTAAATATGAATCAAGTTGTATATTTGAAAAGTAAAAAAAAAAATCTAATGGCAATTACACCTTACTCGAGAATCTAGGTTTAGATAGGGGGGTGTTATAGATTGAGTACATCCAAAGCATTATAAATCTTTTTTTGCCATTTCTTGAAATGAGACTCATTAAAGGGTTGAATCTATGAGACATTGAGTAAAGACTTACAGCAAGCAGCATCCATCATCTTTCTTTAAGATTGTTAGAAAATAATATATAAATATCTCATAACATAGACACTGCAAAACAAGCTCACAAACCCAAATAAAGCAACCGACATATCCTACAAATGAAATAAATAGCCGAGTCATGTGCACACTTCCCTTAAAGGAAAGATTCTACCTCTCTAGATAAAATCTTTCGTGTAGACATGCTTCACAACGGGTAGATACAATAATGGTGCACTCCAAATATTACACCTTCGAATAACTACTAAAACTATTTTTTGGTGTAAAATAAAACCCCAAAAATTTTATAAAATAAAACTACTTTCTCAACATAAAATGATTAGAAAAGTTATTATTTTTAAAAATAATAGAAATAATAAATATTTTAATATAAATTAAGGTGAACATGGACTATGCTTATATAAAGGGAAAAGAAACTTTTCTACCTATTTATATAGTAAACAAAATCAAGGCATTTAAGTTGTCTAATCAATGTGGGACTAACCACAAATAAACTTATTTTGAAATACCTAATAAAATATCATAAAAATAATATTTATATGACAAATTGCAAATGTTAATATAGATGAAATTTATGTTGTTAATTGAGGACCGCCATAGCTTGTTTGAGTTTTGATATACAGATGTAAGTGTAGAAGATGAAGACAAAGGCGAAGGGATGAGCGGTCGTTCAGTCCGTGATTTTATTTTGTTGTATAGTTCATCTGATGGATTAGTAGATATTTTTATTTAATTAAATTATTATGTGTCAAAATTAAATGATAATATGGCAAAATAAAGTTTTTATTAGATTAAAAAGATAAAATAATAGAATATGTTTATATTCTTGGACTTTAAATGAATGATTGAGATTGAAAGATAAGGAAAAACAAAGAGAGGATCTAAATCTTGTTGTTATAATAACGTACCAATTACAAACAGCTCGAGAATAAAAAAACACATACATAATATGTATATCAAATACTTAATAAACAAGAAAATTCCTACACACAAGAAAACTCCCTCGCTCCCAGGGAAAAAGAAGAAAATTAAGAAGAGTACGTACATACTACTTATTTAATAATACAATAAGATCATAACCTTAAAAACGAATAATACAAAAGTATCATATAAATAATACATGAAAATAAATAGAAATATAAATAAATAAATTTCTAAGGTTTAAACTTCTTTGTTTAGATGTAGTCAATGTGAGCAGTGAGTGTCCTCCTCATCAAGCACTCTTCTTCCTCAACTCCTTCAAAATTTTCCTCCACCATTAGTTTCTCTGCTTGATCATTCTCCTATTTCTTATATATTAATACAAATTAAATAAAAAAATAGTTTTGTCAAAGCAAAAATCATAATCTTTGAAACAAAAAATTACAGCTGACCTTACCATATGTTGAACTTTTACTAGGCTGCTAGAGCCAGAAAAACCTGCAAGTGAGAAAGAAGAAGAAGAGAAGAAGAGAAACCATACAAAGTGTGGTAGTGTGCTTTAATGATGATATCGTTAATTGGCGGCGAGCTTTCATGAATAAACCGTGAAAATAAGATATACAAAGAAGTAGACACAGTTGTATAAGAAATGCAATATCTAAAAGAATGGCCTTAATGTTTATTATTGTGTGAAGGAATTTATGCGGACTACAATACATTCTACAGGATATACACAAGCATACCTAAAGCTGAGGAATAAAGATAAAAACTAAGTAACAAATGTACAACATAAGATAATTACAACTATAATCTATTATGCCCTTACAAGATGGAGCTTCCATCAAGAACTCCAATCTTCGAGTGATGGTTAATGAGCTGCCGGCGAGGTAATGGTTTAGTTAAAGAATCTGCCAACTGATCAGAGGTATGAACATGGGTGACTTGCAGTTGGTTACATGTTATTTGGTCCCGAACAAAATGGAAATCGATGGATATATGCTTCATACGTGAATGGGAAACCGGATTGGCACAAAGATATGTGGCCCCATCATTATCACAGTAGATTGTTGGTGTAGGAAGACCAACTTAAGTTCATGGAAAAGATTTTGTAACCAATTGAGTTCAGCCATTGTTGCTGAGACTGCTCTCTGCTTCAATTGAAGATCGCGCAATAGATTTTTATTTTTTGGAGCACTAGTTGATGGGTGTGGCACCAACAAAACAACATAGGCCGATGTAGATGTTCTATCATCATTGTTCCCAGCCCAATCGGCTTCTGAAACCGTATAGAAGGAAAGAGTTTGGTGTTTCCGAATAAGAAGCTTTTGATGAAGAGTCCCTCAGAGATACCGAAGTATCCTTTTAACAGCATTTCTATGAGTAACAATAAGGAAGTGCATATATTGAGATAGACGATTAACAGCAAAGGATATGTCTGGGCAAGTGAAAGATCAATACTGGAGGGGACCAAGCACCTATGTATATTGTGTAGCATCAGTTGAGGGGCTACCATCATTTAGTATAAGTGACTTTGTTGAAGATAATGGACTGGATACCATTTTGGAGTTTTGCATTTGTATCCGCTCCAATAAGTCTTGGATATATTGATGTTGGGACAGAAAAAGACCCGTAGGTGATGTAGTTGCATGAACACCTAGGAAATAACTCAAGTGTCCCAAATCTTTGAGCAAAAAACTAGAGACTAGTATGTTGATGCAGGTTTGAACCTGTGATTCACAATTCCCAGTGATGATTATATCATCTATGTATGCAAGAACCAGAGACTAGTATGTTGATGCAGGTTTGAACCTGTGATTCACAATTCCCAGTGATGATTATATCATCTATATATGCAAGAAGATAGATAACAACCTTATCATGACGATATAAGAATAAGGAGTTGTCTAAAAGTGAGTTTGTGAATCCTTGATGAAAAAGAAAGTTACGAAGCTCAGTGTACCAAGCCCTAGGTGCTTAACGTAGGCCATAAATTGCCTTGCATAATTTGTACATATAGGAGGGATACTAAGAGTCAACAAATCCTGGAGATTAGTCCATGAAGATATCATCAGTCAAGATGCAATGTAAAAATGCATTATTAACATCAAGTTGTCGTAGGGACCACTTATTATGAATAGACAATGTTAAAATAACCTGTATGGTAGTGGTTTTGATGTTGAGACTGAACATGTCTCTAAAATCCACTCCTAGGCGTTGATGAAACCCTTTGGCCATAAGCCTTGCTTTGTAGCGTGATATAGAGCCATTATGATTTCATTTTATCTTGAAGATCCACCGGCAGCCAACAACATTCTGTGAGTCCCAAGGAGGAAGCAATTCCCATGTGGAGTTACATAGAAGGGCATCAAACTCCTCACTCATGGTCTTGCGCCAATGAGGACTATGTTGAGCTTGTAGGTATGTTCTCAGCTCCACCTAGTCAGCACTATCGAATGCATGGGTGAGATAAAATTTCTTGGGTTTGAATATATTATTCTTGGACCTTGTGGGATGACCACGTGGAGGACAAGATGGTTATGGGCCAGGTGAATAGGCCATAAGAACAATTGCATTTGGTGGTGAGGATGTAGTACTAGATGCATCATTGTCAGTTGAAGCCGAATGCAGTGAGGAATCTATTTGTGTGGCAGGACTTATCTAATCAATAGGGGTTGAATATAAGGATAGGTGTTGGTGCTGTGAATTCAGAGAATGAAGCAGAATAGGAACTGAAAACAAGGGCTAGTGGAAATGGGCCATGAGGAGGTAGAGGTGGAATAGGATTGTGATAAAGATGGTAGATCCCAGAGAGATGAGAACACATTGGAGAAATTAAAGGAAGCATTAGTTTTGTTATGATATGGAAATTCATTTTCTAGAAAGATGATGTGGCGAGATATAAAAACCTTATTGGTCTGTGGGTTTAAGCATTTGTATGAGTTATGCTCTAGAGAGTAACCAACAAACATGCATAGGTGTGAACGGGAGGCTAATTTATGTTTCGAATGTGGATGTGGATAAGGAAAGCAAAAAAAGAGACATCCAAATGTCTTAAGTTTGTTATAGTTAGGAGATTTGTGAAAAAGTTTTTCAAAAGGTGATTGGAAACCTAGGACCAGTGTTGGTAGTCTGTTGATGAGATATGTAGCTGTGTGGAAATCAAGAGACCAAAAAGAAAAAGGCACAGACGCCCGATGAAGAAGAGCTAAGCTTGTTTCTACAACAAGTCTAAGTTTTTTTTCAGCAATACCAACCAACTAGGGTGTATATAGAGGAGATTTTAGGTGTTGGATTCCACAGTCGGAAAGGAAAGTACTAAGGCCTAGAAATTCACCACCACCATTAGAGTATACTGTTTTGATTTTTTTATCAAAGAAATTCTCAACTAGTGTCCGAAATTGTTTGAAACCAGATGTAACATCATATTTTGACTTTAAGGCATAAAACCACATATATTTAGTGAAGTAATCAACAAATATTACTTAGTAGCGAGTTTTATCAAATGACAGTACAGGAGCAGGGCCCCAAACATCTGTGTAAATAATTTCAAGAGGACTGGAACATTGAACATTAGAAATACCAAATCATAATCTATGACTTTTATTACAAAGGCAAGACTCACAAGCATTCAAGGTGGAATTTGACACAAGAAGAAAGAATTGTGAAACAATTTTTCTAAGAACAAAAGATGATGGATGACCAAGACATCAGTGTCAAGCTGTCATATTTATTGTGGTAATGGAATGAGCAGAAGCATATGAGGACGTAGGTGATGAAGAAGAAGGAGTTGGCCACTTATACAGATTCTCGTTGTTCCAGCCTCATACAAAAATGCCCCCATACTCCGATCCTTCACATAAAAACAATAAGAGAAAAATTCAATAGATGCATTATGTTGTTTATAGAATTGAGAAACAAAAATGAAATTCTTTGTAATATGTGGTCTACATAAAACATTAGTTAGTGTGAAATTGGTGGTGGGAGAAAAGAAAGTAATAGAACCAGTGTGTGTGATAGGAAGCATTTTACCGTCTCCAATGGCAACTTCATCATGACCGGCATAGTCAGAGTGGAGAGAAAGGTTTTGTAAATCATAGGTTATGTGGTTTGTAGCACCGGAGTCCACAACCCATGCACACTACTTTGATTGTTGGTTACAATGTGAGCCTGTGGAGAAAAGGATGGTGATGGGCGTGACCGACAAACCTTTGCATTGTGACCAGGATAAGCAAATTATGGCATTGATTGATGCTTGGGAGTGAAGTATTGTGTGGGCGCCACGAGGAAGTCTGAGTATACTAAGGAGGGAAGAATTGTTATGGCATTGATTGATGACTGGAGTGTTACAGTTTGACTGCTGTCCTTGAAATCTCATATTCCTAATATTATTTTGCTGCCCTTTTCCTGGTTGGTGGTTCCTTTATTGTTGATTGCCTTGGCAGCCACGACCATGAGATGAATGTTGATTAAGTTGTGTAGTGATGGAGGGAGAAAGTGAAGATAACTCATCACGTTTCATTAAGCTCTCATGATCAAGTAATTGATCATGGAGTTCTTCCAACGTAATATAACTCATCACGTTTCATTAAGCTCTCATGATCAAGTAATTGATCATGGAGTTCTTCCAACGTAATAAGGGCATCTCTAGCCCGTATAACAGCACATAATTCCTTAAATTTTGATCCCAGACCATTGAGAATGTGAATAATGAGTTCATGTTCATTTAATAAGTGACCAATAAGAGCCAAATCATCTGAAATCTTCTTAATAGCTTGCATGTAATTACAAACTGATTTGGAATCTTTCCTGATTTTGATCAAGGAATCTAGTAGACCCAGCATGTGTGTGCGAGATTGGTTTGTATAAGTTTTTTCAAGCTTACTCCATGTGTCTTGAGAGGATGTTGTTGTTGTAACTAGTGAAGAAAGAGAGGGATACACAGATCCAACGATACCATGCATAATGAAACTATCTTGGCATTTCAAGAGTTTATAAGTTGGGTTTGGTGAAGAAGAGATGGTTGTTCCTGCAACAGTCAAGGTTGGTTGAAACACACTTTCCAATTCTATTGGTTTCAACTATAGCAAACTATTAGCAATATCATCCACAGCTGTTGGTTCCAAAATCAAACTTGATAACTATATGCTATATTTAGTCTCTGTGATTGTGGGCATATCACATTCAAATTAAATGGTATATTGAAAAAAATAATAAGAAAAGAAATAAATTGAATAGACGATTATGATAGAAACAGAGAATATAAAAGAATTCTACATGGGTTGCCTCGAAAAAAAATAAATAAAAAAGAACTTTGTTAAATAATGAAATTCAAATAACAATGAAAATTAAAAGGATAAAAGAAAAAAGATTAAAATGATTAAAATGACTTGAAATCCTAAAGAAAACTAAAGAAAAGTAGGAATTCGTAAATAATCAAATCAAAGCCAAAAAATAATAAAATAGATAATTACTCCATTAGATAATAATCTAACTCAATTTTTATCTTTATCTTCATCTTAAATACTTTGTAGAGTTCCGTGAGTAGAAAGATTTTTTAATATGTTTATGTTCTAAATTTATTTAAAGTCATTCTTTACTAATGAGAATATAACACATTTAAAATAATTTTTTAAAAGGGGATCCTTTGGGTAATTGCTAGTATAAGTCGGTGTTTAGAAGAATTTTTATTAAAACAGTAAGAACCTGGTAAGGGTTTGATTTTTCTGAGAGTTTCTTTAAAAAACGGACTATGTTGACTGAATTAACCGTTGATTTGTGTGAAAGTGTTTATAGTGCAGTGATTAGGAATTTGGGTGTTTTTCAAACGTGACTATCAGAAAAATTATTTTCTAGCCCAAAAGGCTTGTTTTGTTAAAAACCTTCCTGCATCTCTCCTTTGTGTTAGAAACTGTTATCAGAGCTTTCCTTTTTAAAGTTATTTTAAATATTGTTATATGAGTAGTAAATTAAGGGTGACTTCATTTTTCATATAATTATCTTTTTATATATATATAATTGTCTACACTTTTATCAGCAACTTTATCACTTTTCCAAAAAATCAAATTTTTTCATTTTATGGACTTTAATAAATTAGACTATTTAGATTTAGAAATGCAAAATTATAGAATAATTAAAATTAATTTGCGTCAGTGTAAAATTCTATGTAATATAAAATATTTAGATAATCAATATAAGAATATACTGCATTTTATAGTAGATTTATTAATAAATTTAGGTAAAAATTTACAAGTTAATTTAAACAGAATAAATAGAAAAGTTTCAGCCTTAGTAGATCATTTGAAATTAGCAATCTTAATACTTTAAGAAAAAATCTAGATTATATTAAATCAAGTTTAACATATTTTACACATCAAATTAAAAGATTTCCAAATAAAAAATAGATATATTAGAATTAATTAAAGTAATAGATACTAAAACTCATAAGCCAATAGAATTAAAACTCATAAGCCAATAGAATTAGAAATTAAACAGTTAATAGAAACACTTAGTAAAGGAGTAAAACATATTGAACTGACACAAAATAATTTACAAGTCAAATTAAATAATATTAGTAAAATATTTAATAAGTAACGATAAATTAGTAGAAACATTAGAAGAATTGAAACAAGAATTGCCAGTTTTACTTATAGGATTTAGTGCTAAGCATTTTAATAAAGATAGTAACGGTATATATCAAGCCTAATCTAATACAATAATTAAATTACTATTAAAAGTCTTAAATAAATTAGACCATATAGAAAAAAGATTAGAAAAATAGAAAATATTAATAAAATAAAAACAAATACTAATAACTTAACTATTGAAACGACTATAACTAATATAGATAAAGAAATAGATAAATTGAGTAATAGAGTAAAAAATCTAGACTTTTAAAAAGAGTTAGATATACTAGACAATAAATATAAAATTAATAGTACAACTAGACAACCTATAAAAGATATATTAGGACAAAAAATAATATTTAAAAATAAAATTATAAAGAAAAACTAATGTATACATTAATTTAATGCAAAGACATAGAAATTCTTTAAATTTTTTAAGTAAAGGTAAATAAATAATAGAAAGAACTGAAGAAATAATAGATGAAGATGATGCAAATATATTATTAAAAAAATTGAAAAAAATTAAAAAGAAAATCTTATATAGAGGAGTGCTAGGTAAAATAAAAAGTAGTTTGTATATTTACATAAATGAATCAAAAATAGTAGCTGTAAATAATAGGTAAGAAATAAATTTAATTAGAAAGACAGATAGAGACACTTTTAAAAAGTAAAATTTTACATACATTCATGTAGGCATAATAATTATAGGAGTACTTAGCCAAGCTAAAGAAGGATTATATACAAAAAGCACATTTATATTTATATGATAATAGATTTTATAACAATGAACAGGCTCAAATAGCTAGTGCAGAAATAGACGTTAGAAATAAATTAGTAGTAATAAGATGTATTCCAAATATAGATATAGACATAAATGAATTTAGTAAGCATATTAAATTAAGTGTACAAACTAAAGGATATAAAATGAATACATAATATAAAAATCTTAGACTTAAAAATATTTGTATTAGAAAAATTATATAATAAATACCATAAAAAATTTAAATTTGAAACACAAAATATAATAGAATGTTTTAGAAGTAAATACACAAAAATGATAGTTACAATAAGATTAAATACTAGTCAATTAAATGGTTTAGAATGGAAATTGTCAAAATTAGAAGAAAATAAAAGAATAGAAATGTCAGAAACTAGTTATATATATATATATATTACTAGAAATAATCAGGTAACACAGAGATTAAGTAATTATAGAAAAATTAAAAATCCTGAAGTATAAATAGAAGAAGAAATTAATATAGCATATATAAAAATTCCATTAACAGATAGAAAAAAGATATTAGATGTAAATAGGAATAAAATAATAGACATAATTTTTAATAATCCTTGCCAATACTTAGAAGAAGAAATATTTGAAAATTTTGTAATAATATAGAATTAACATATGAAGATGTAGATAAAATATTAATAAAAAAATTAAATTTTGAACAGCTAGAGTTTAAAGAAATTTTTTATTTAGAACATGAAATTAATGTAAATGAAGAGGATAAGATAGTAAAGAAAATATAGATTTAGGTCAAAATATAGAACCAACAAATGTAGAAAAACACTTAGAAAAAAGAAGAATATCATATAGTAAAGAACAATATAAAGAAGTAGAATGAATATATAAGACAAAAACTAAATTAGAAGATTAAAAAAAATACCAAAATCTAAAAATATATTAATATTAAATTTACAAGGACATAAACTCAATGATTGGAAGCAATTATTCGATGAATGAGAAGGAAATTTACTTGGACACTCAATGGAAGTTTTAGAAGTAATAACAAATTCCATGTATAAATTAATATATTTAGAAAGTACATTAGAATATAATGAAAAATAAATTTATTTAGTATAGAAAAATTGGATGAAACAAAATAATGAAGATGAATTAAACGAATTTGATACTAATATTACTATAATAAGTTTTGTAGATACAATTAGTAAATTAATTTTAGGAGTTGGAATAGACAAAAAAGATGATGTAATTAAATAAATAAAAGCTATTAGAAACTTAAAACAATTTAAAATATGTGACCTTAGACAATTTGATCAATACACTAATTATTTTTATAAATATTAGAATCAAATAGGAAGACCTTTTGATCAAAATTTTATTGATGAAATTTGCTACTAAATTACTATGAAAAATAGGAGAAAATTTGTAAAGTGAAATATTTACTTGGTTTGAGAATAAAGCTACAAAAGGATTTAATTATCATTTAACATTGCTACTAGTAATAAAATTTGTTAGAGGAAAAATAAAAGAATACTATGAATAAGAAAAACAAAAAGAACACATAAAGCATCAGTTTAGACATATGTGTATAGATTTACATGAAGTGCTAACTTTTGGATATAGCAATAATATGACACATAGGAAATTTAGAAAGAAAATTAAAAAGTCATTTAGAAATAAATATAGAAAGAATAATTATAAATTTATTAAATATTCTAGTAAAAAACCAAAAATTAGAAAAGATTTTAATAAAGATAAGAAAATATTTAAAAGAAATAATAGACATTGTAAATGTTACTTTTGTGGAAAAATAGGTCATATTATATCTAATTGTCCAAAGAATAAAAAAGTAAACAGTTTAGAAACATGTATATTAGAAGATCAATTAGATAATTTAGAAGAAATTATAAATGTAGAAGAAGTACATAGTTTACCTCTGACCTTTATTTTAACTAAGAATAGTATATATAAATTTATTTTATGGTTAAATTTTATTTTAGGAAATAATGATAGTATAATGATAACACCTAATGGAGTTCCTATATTTGAGACTAATATTATTCCATATGAGAAAAAATTAATAAATATACAAAAAGCAATAGATATTGAATTCTTTGATTTTTTTTATTAGAAGAAGATGTAGTTATAGATGAAAAAAATAAAAATTTTAGAATAAGAGGAAATTGATTTATATTTAAGCGACATAAGCAAAAATATTAACTGTAACACTACAAGAAAATAGACCTTTAGCCACAATTTTATTTTTCATAACTATAAGCAAATATTTAGCTACGTAGTTGCATTTTATAACTGATTGTCAAAAAATTATGGCAGTTAGCTACGAAGTAAACATCGTAGCTACATTTTGTGAGTGAAGGCCCAAAAAATCTTTGCGCCATCTTTCCCTCTCATAACTTGGATGACGTAGCCCATGTTTTAACTAAAAAAATAAGAATATAATTCTTTGATCAAAAAAATCCCGCGGAAAATAAATTGGCGGCATCTTTCCCTCCACTTTAATGGCTGACATGACAACATTTTAAACAAAATTAATATACAAATAATTGGTAGCTACAAATATCTTGTGACAGTTTAATTATCAAATAATAATAATAATAATTTTGTAAACCTAAACTACACCATTTCATCAGCCCTTCTCCTTCTCTTTACTATTGTATTTCATCTCAGCCTTATGCCTGCTCCTCCCTCTTCCATTTCTCTCTCCCTCACCCCTTCTCTTTTGCTATTATCTCTTATACCCTCCTCTTCCTCTTTCATCAATCATCAAGCACATTCCAGTTCGGTTATGTCCGCTATCCAGGTTATAATTTTATACTTTTTTTTTTATCTAATTTAAAGGTTAATTTTTTGGTTCTAATACTTTTACTACTTAGTATAGGTTGGGGTATTAATTTTGAAATTTGTGAATAATTCTGATTATTTTTTCTACCTAATTCATTGCTCTTGGTGATTATACATTGTCTATTTTTGTTTTCTGCACTTTGTATATTAGCTTAGAAGAAGGGGGTTACGCACGTACCTGTTGTGTGTGTGTGTGTGTTTTTTTTTTTTTGGTTTTTTATATATAATTTGCCTCATCAACTAATTTGACTTTCAATAAAAGAATGTGGTAAGTTGGGTCTTTTTGGTTGGACCATTACATACATCTTTTGGAACCAAAAAATTAATAAAAAAAAGTTGAATCATCACCAGTGAATTGATGGGTTTAAGTTGGGTCTTCTTGGTTGGACCATTACATACATTTTTTTTATGGGTTTTTGACCTTTTTTGTTTGGACCAAAAATTTGCTACTTAAAAAACTACAGGAGTAGAAGAAAAACTATCTTGAGTTTGGCTAGTATTGTATTGTGGAACACCAAATTATTACTTGCATATATATATATATAAACATATATGAGCGTTGTTTTGGCAAGTAATCTATCTCATTTTAAATCATTTTGACAAATGTACAGACTGGTTTAAGTGACGGCACCACTTGTATGCACTAAATCCAATGAACAGGTGGGAGGATCAAGGTTAGGTGAACAGAAGAATGGGGCTCCCTTGGATGTAGATCCAAGCCAACTTTCAACTCACACTAATAAATACAGTTTTACTGTCTTTCAACCACCTACTGCAAGTGAAGGTGATATTCCTATATGTAGTCAGCATACATTGCTATATTTATGTCTCACATTTGCATTTTAAATTGTGTAATGATATTGGAATTTTATTATAGCACCAATTACACAAAGTTCATGGATAAAAGTGAAAAAAGAAAGTAATCTGGTTAAGAAGACAAAAGATATGCAAGTTCCAATGACAATTGGGGGTAGAGGATGAGGAAAAGTTGTATCACTTCCTACAAGGACAAGCCCAAGAAAGCATGTTCTAAATCCATCAAGGTCAATACATGTGCAACCCTAAGGTAAAATTCAAATGAAAATTAGAGATCATGTGCATACATAGTAGTATATGACTTAACCAATTCTCAATCCACAATTGCAGGTAGAGGGCAAGGGAAAGGGGGACTAAATCCATCAAGATCAATTAATGTGCAACCCCAAGGAAAAACAAATGAACATCCACAAGGTAATAAATATATATATACATATATACAGAGTAAACCTTTTAAGAAAATTCATATGAAAATTTGAGATCATGTGCATGCATAGTAATATATGACTTAATTAATTCTCATTCCACAATTGCAGGTAGAGGGCAACGAAGAGGGGGACTAAATCCATCAAGATCAATTAGCGTGCAACGTCAAAAGAAAATTGATGAAAATCTACAAGTTACTGGATTTGTATTTTTTTAATGTAACTTCTTTGTGGGTCTGGATTGATTTATTTTCAATTTTGTACTCTGTTTAGTTTCTTGGTGTTCAACATACTAAAGCAATAATGACTGATAAAGAGTTTTTGTTTTGTTTTTATCTTACTTTGTTTTATCTACTTAAAAGCTTGAATAAATGTTGTTCTATGTGGTATTTCTTTTCAGTGTTCATATTAGTGCAGATAGAGAAAAGTGAGAGAGCTAATGATGGATGATCTTTCTAGTTGTACAAGTTTAATTTATAGAGTGGTGGAAACTAAACATAAAATTTAGTCCCCTTAATTAGTATTTATTTATTATTCCCATGGCATTAATACGTAATTAGTAGGCCTCCACATTTAATGCACCTGATCTACTACTGTCCATCTCCAACAAACAATCTGATTATGACACTGTTGTATATATATATATATACTAAAATTTTTACTTCTGTATAACGTTATATATTACACTGATTCCTATCTAACTTATCATTTTTCATATACTTGAAAAGGAAAAGAAAAACCTATTTTAGCTGGGATAGGTCATTTAAAAACAAAAGTCAACCATAAGGTGGTTGTGTATATAATCTTTTTTTTTTTTTTTCGTTGTGTTTCTAATGCATGTACAGTGGAGGGGTGTAGAGGATTAACTCCTACAAGACCAAGCCCGGTTGACAATGAACATCATTCAAGTGTTAAAAATGACTGTAAAAATGGTTTTTGATTGTAAAAGTGGTTTTTACAAAAAGTGGCATAAGAAAAAATATTAGTTATTTTTCTAAATTTGATTGTAAAAGTGGTTTTTGACAAATTAAGTTACACGAAGAGTCAGTCCCTTGGACAACTTTTAGTTACTCTTAATAACACTTTGTGTGGTTAGTTATGCCATTTGGATCGAAAATGCATCTCAAGTTTTTTAGGCTAGGATGGATAAATATTAAAATCATACTCAAATTTTTGTATAGTATACATAGATGAATAAATTAATATATACAATTCATTTACATAAAATATTAGATTGTTTTAAGTACAATAAAATTTTAAATTTATTAAAAGAAAGTAGAATTATTTAAACATAAAATAGAATTTTTAGGATTAACAATAGACAGAGAAAAATAATCTTACAGCGTTATATAGTAACAAAAATTTTAGATTTTTCAAATAAAATAGAAGAAACAAAAGAATTACAAAAAATTTTAGGAATATTAAATCGTAGTAGAAAATTTATTCCTAATTTAAGTATTTTAGTCAAACCATTATATAATAAATTAAGTACGCACGGACAAAAATATTTTAATAGTGAAGATATAAAGTTAGTACAAAAAATCAAACAGATAGTTAAAAATATTTAAACCATTAGTATTGCCTATAGATAGCTATTATAAAATTATACAGACCAATGAAGCAGTTTAGGATGAACTGGAGTATTATTACAAAAAGCCCAAAGAAGATAGTCCAAAAATAGAGGAAGAAATAACAATGTATACAAGTAAAAAATTTACTGAGTTAAAAAGTAGAAAATCTAGTACAAAATTTGAAAGTTTAAGAATTATAAATACTTAAATTATTTTCATCTGTATATATACAAAATGATACTTTTACTACAAAATTAGATTGCAAAAATAATAGAATTTTCTAAAAAATCTCAAAAGAAAAATTTATTTGCAAATAAAAGATGGATTTTATTTTTAGAAACAAATTACTGAAAAAGGTTATAAAGCAAAATTTGAACATATAAATATTCCAATTTATCCTTTAGACAGAAGTTTAAATTAATAGATAGTCAGTAGTGTTTACTAAATAACTTATAGAATAGTAGAAATATTCAAGAAAAAATTATAACATCAAATGCATTAGCATTCTATTTTAGCCAGATTAATAATCATGTAAAAAGTAAAAAATTTGCATTTTATTTAGTCATTCATAGTAGAAAGACTGGTATATTTAATCATTTGTCTCATATATAGTAGAATAAATTAGAGATTTTTCAAATTCAGTATATAAAGGTTACAATGCATTTTATAAAGCAATAGAAGATGGTAAAAATATTTAGGACCTAATTATTATATCAGTGAAACTATTAGTCCAACAAACATAATTAAATATTTAGCATCACATTCCATGACATCATCTGCATCATCATCATCACCGTCATCATCCATACAACTATGTGATTATTGTGAAGCATTAGCAAGAATAATAAAAAGATTGAATGAGAAAAAGCATTATTAGAAAGACAACTAGAAGATGCATGTAGATAAGTGTAAATCAATTTAGATAGCATAAAGCATTTAGAAAGACTGTTAAAGCATGTAATAGTAAATTATGATATGCATGTAGAAAGTAATGTAAATGTAGGCAGATTGCATGTAAAAAATAATATAAAAGTTGATAGACTTAGTACTTTACATGAATTATTGAATCATACTCTAGCAGGTTAAGAAGTCAATTCTCTTCAATTGGAAACACAACTTGGAACAGACCTCATACAAAAAATAAGAGATTTCATACCAAATGACCACTATAAATTTTTCATTTTTTTCTATAGACAAAACAAAGTCATAAACAACCTTTTTCTTGTTCATAGACCTTGGACCAGACCTTCAAGATATTTCATTAGAAAATTCCTTTAAACATAATTTTCAAAAAGACTTCTTTTTCCCTTAAATAAATTAATACCTCTTATCCTCCAGAATTAGAAGATATTTTCTTTAAAGCAATAAGTTTTAGCATGATTAAAATAATTTTTCAGGTAGTCACATTTGAAAACACCTAAACTCTTGATCACTGCCCTATAAACACCTCCACATAAATCAACGGCTAACAGAGTCTTTTTTTTTTTAAAAAAAAAAACTATCAAAAAATCAAACTCTTATTAGGTTCTTGCTAATTTAATAAAAATTCTTCTCAACACCCTCTTGTGCTTGCAATTGCCCAAAGGATCCCCTTTTTAGAAATTATTTTAAATATGTGTTATATTTTTGTTTGCAAGGAATGGCTTCAAACAAATTTAGAACATAAACATATTAAATAATCTGTCTATATTTAACAATTGATTTGTCTATGAGTCTGTTTAAATAGAAATTATAATAGCACAAATTGTCTATCATTAAGTTAAATGTCTAAATAGAAATTATAACAGAATAAATTGTATGTCTAATATTAAGTTAACAGTCTACTGCATAATAAAATAAATTGTTTGTCTATTATTAAGTTAACTTTCTACAATATAAATTAAATTATCTTTCTAGTGTTAAATTAACTTTCTACAGCATAAATTAAAGTATCTTTCTAATTTTAAATTGAATTTCTACAGCATAAATTAAATTATGTCTAATGTTAAATTAATTTTCTACAAGTAACTTGAAAATAAAATAAGATACTTACTGTATTGATATTTTAAAGGAAGGAAGGGAGTCTGTCTAAGTTAAGTTGTATTTTTAACATTTTTGTAAGGGATGGAAATTAGGAACGATGGAAGCAGAGAAAGTTTGCAAAAGGTTTTTCCATCAGAATGACAAAAATAATAGAAAATAAACTTAAAATTTTACAGAAAATGAGTACAAGTATCTCCACTTATTTGCTCCTTCGACCCCTTTTTGAGTCTTTCATCACTCACTTGAGTTTAGGTTCAGTTGTGTTGGGCCTAAACTTTGTCTCAGATAAGACAATCTAAAAACTTTTGGCCTTTTTAACTTTTTTGAGTCTTTTATCACTCACTTGGGTTTAGGTTTAGCTTTGATGGGCCCGAACTTTGTTGAAGCCAAACTTTGTCTCAGATAAGACAATCTCAAAACTGAATTTCTAATAACCAAGCTTTTATTTATGAAATTTTTTATTTCCGTTCGATCGCTACATCGCCATTTTCACCGAATTTTGCAGCTTCTAAGTTCCCTGTGAGGGGTCAAGGGACTTTTTTTTTCTATTTTACCCTTGGTCAAAAGTTTAACTTTTGTTGACTTTTTTACTATTTTAAATATGTTAATTAAATATCTTACTATTATATTATTATAATAATATTTTGGGATATTTTTTCTACACTTAGCCGACCACCCCCTACTTCTTCTTCATTGTATTTTGTTTCCATTTTTGTTTTAGAGAGAGAAAGTAAGAAAAGTGAAAAATACAAAGAATTTTTCAAGAAAAAATTAGGGTTAAGGGCCGGCCATCAAGGGGAATTCATCAATCTTAGACAAGATTAAAAAGGGTCAAGAGAAAAATGCAAGTCTTAGGAAGATTAAGGAAGAAATAATCCAAGGACAAAAATCTAAGTTTAGATTTGATGGTGATGGACCTTAAAGGTGTGGTACTCGTATATGTGTTCCGAACGATTATGAGTTAAAGAGAGAAATCTTAGTAGAAGTGTATTGTACGTCTTATACAAATCATCCAGGAACTATAAAGATGTATAATGATATCTATAAAAAAATTTGTGGAATGGGATGAAGGTGGATGTAGCAAAATTTGTGGAACAATGTTTAGTATGTCAGCAAGCTAAAATTGAACATCAAAGGTCATATGACATAATAAAGCCACTAATGATTTCTGAATGGAAGTGGAAGTATATTGCCATGGTTTTTTTCACAGGATTACCTTTGTCTCAATGTGGTAATGACGCCATATGAGTAATTATGGATCTACTCACAAAATCGGCTCACTTTTTACCTATGTGAATGACTCATACAATGGAGAAGTTAGCACAACTTTATGTGCATGAAATTGTGCAACTGCATAGATTACCAATAACAATAGTGTCAGATCGAGATCCATGATTCACATCGTTATTCTAGAAAAGTTTGCATAAAATGATGGGAACGAGAATGAATTTCAATGTAGCATTCGACCCTCAAATAGACGGATAGTTAAAGCGGGAGATTCAAGCTCTCGATGATGTGTTAAGGGCATGTATGCTTCTTATAATACTTTTCACGCTACAATAAGTATGGAGCCATACTAACCGTTGTATTGAAGGAAGTATACATCTTCTTTGTATTGGGATAAAGTTAGAGAAAGAAGATTAATTAAACCGAAAATTATGCAATAGACGAGTGAAATAATTGGTATGATAAGACAAAGGATGAAAGTTGCATAAGAAAAGTTGTGCCAACAATCAAAGAAAGGATTTGGAGTTTGAAGTTGGTGATAAAGTGTTTCTAAAAGTTGCACCAATAAAGGAGGGTAATGAGATTTGGAAAGAATGTTAAGTTCATGATATATTGAACCTTTCGAAGTGTTAGAGAGAATTGGAGATTTGGCTTATCATCTAGTGTTACCTTCGAAGTTGTCAAGTGTACATAATGTATTCCATATTTCTATGTTACGAAAGTATATACATACATATATATATATATACATATTTATATGTTTATTGAATATGTGTTATCAAAGTATTTATATATATATATATATGTATTAAATTAGTTTGGGGTTACATCTTTTATGCATTAGGTTGAAGTTGGAGAAAGAAGATTACTTAAATCGAAAATTATGCAACAGACGAGTGAAATAATTGGTATGATAAGACAAAGGATAGAAGTTGCATAAGATAAACAGAAAAGTTGTGCCGACAATTAAATGAAGGATCTGGAGTTTGAAGTTGGTGATAAAGTGTTTCTAAAAGTTGCACCAATAAAGGGGTGTAATGAGATTTGGAAAGAATGGTAAGCTGAGTCTATTATATATTGGACCTTTCGAAGTGTTAGAAAGAATTGAAGATTTGGCTTATCATCTAGCATTACCTTCGAAATTGTCAAGTGTACATAATGTATTTTATATGTCTATGTTGCGAAAGTATATACATGATCCTTCGCAAGTATATACATATATATATATATATACATATTTATATGTTTATTGAATATGTGTTATCAAAGTATTTATATATATATATATATTTATGTATTAAATTAGTTTTGGGTTACAATGGAGCAAAACCTCATTAACTCAATGTCTATCTATTCCTAAGCCAGTTTCTCTTTACAAAGACTCCCTGGTAATGCATTCCAACTATGTTATAAGTTTATATATTTAAATATATATATAATTATACATGATTATTTGTTGAAACTTTATAGATTTAATTACATGTGTATAAATATATGGTTGTGATTGTTGAATTTTATTTGGAAAATATTAAACATATCTATGTAAATATATTTTCCTAAGTAATTAAGTGTATGCATCTATGCAAATTTAGATTTATGTTATATAAGTTATGTGTGTATAATTATGGCATATGCATACATGAGCATGAAAGCATAATAAAGAAGTTTTGTTTTTATGCTAAAGAAATTTGATTTATAAAAAGTTTAAATGATTTAAAATGTTTTTGAAAGGAAATAGTCATGGTCATGCATTGTAGGCAATGTTTGTGAATATAAAAAGAGCTTATGTATGTGTTTGTTTCATTTAAAAGAAAGCTTAATAATCCGATTTATCAAGAGATGAGCTTACATGGGCATTTATAAACGTATGACTATATATGGAAGGACTCATTGATGATCACAATGGGGCATGGCTATCACTTTTCGTGAAAGTGTGTGGCAAAACTTAAAAGTGTGATTGTCTCCATTTATAATATTTCCCCTTAATGGTTATGTAATTTCCTTGAAAGTTAATCTATGTGCTGCTTTGAGAAAAATTAATTTGTTGATAGGTAATTTGCTCCTCATAAGTGTGCCAAGGGATTGCATGTTTTATGTGAATAATTAAGTCCTACATCTTTATATATGTGTTTTGAACTAAAATAATATTTAAATTTTGGTTTGAAAAAGGAAATCAAAGCTTTAAGTACGAGTTTTATCACGCATTTTTACATTGCATTAATATATGCATGTAGAACTTGCTGAGTAACTTATCACTCATTCAATTTTATTTGCATGTGTGTAGGTGAGAATAAAAATTAATTAAGATTGCTTGGAGCATTGGTGTGGGCAAACAAATTATGAGACAAGCTTGTCATGATTACAATTGTAATCATGGCAACTTGTTAATTTATTTAAAGTATTTTATATAAATTTGGTTTGGGATTCCTAAAGATTAAAGGAAAATTTTTCTTATGGTTTTTATTATTTCCTTTATTTATTTATGAATAAAAAGTAGCCCTTCTTAAATCGAATCCTAGAAGTTCGATTAAGGGGTGTTATATATGTCATGTAAGCCAACCCAAAAAAATAGGCTAGAACATTCTTTTTTTAGGTAATTAATACAGTATTATGACAACTAATATAGTTAAGTGTATAAATGTTGTACTAAGAGATGTTAGTTACTTCCTCTTATACCGCTTCTTGAGCTCATACAAACGTTGATGCAAGGATGGTTTTATATAATCAACGAATTGAATCTGAAGCGATAACAACATCAATTACCCTATGGCCAGAAAAAAATTTAACAAAGAAATTAAACAAATGTTATAGATTCACGGTAACACCTTTGAGCATTTGAGTTGGTTATGAATGTCAACTTAGAAGCTAAAACATGCTCGTGTCGACAGTTTCAATTAGATTTGTATCCATGCATACATGCAATTGCCACATGTCGATAGCGAAATTTGTCCCCTTATTGATTTTGTTATGAATATATAGTGTTTCATCATGGAGAAAATGATATACAACAACCATATACCCACTTGATCATAGGTGTATATAGCACGTACCACCATACATAATTGAACGCGTCATATATCCTCCAGTAATTCATCGAGTTCCTAGGAGACCTAAGACTGAAAGAATTTATCTGGAGTAGAAGAACAACCACATCATAAATAAAGCAGTTGCGGAGTATTTGGTTACAATCAACAAATATGTTTTGGTAAGGTTCCCTTGTGATATGTTTATTTGGTCACAGTTGATAAACAAGTGTGATTAATCATATATTGTCTTGAATAAAAATGAACTATCACAAATTTTTTTTACAGTCAGGCATGACAAGGAAAAATACGATATATATGTTTAAACTAGTCTATTAGGATATATGATATTTTTCATTGTCATTGCTGGAATGTAATCAATATTTTTGTAGTTCTTTAGTATTCAATACAGTGTTTGTATTTTAATCATATGGAAGACAACATATTGTTTTCAGAGGTTTAGTGGATGGGTTAGTTATGATTTATGATCTTTGTGATGTAGTTTGAAAAATTGTATGCAATTTTTCAAAGTAAATAGTGTATAGTGGTGTGTAAATTGTGAGAAATTTGAATACCCCTGCACTTTCGCAGGACAATTTGATGGACTTGCAAAATGGCTGAGAACCCCAGCCATTTTGTAGGTCCTAAATACTATTTCATAGTATGGTCCTGAGTACCATTCTACAGGCCCATAAAGTTTAGACCGAACTAAATAAAATTAGTATTGTACAATATTTGATACAATTCCAAATTAAAAACTTGACTAGTTATATTGTATTTGATGCCCACTAGATTGAACTAATTCTTTTATTATTTAATATATATTTATATATACTATTATAACATATCAAAATTTATATATTTACTATGAAAAAAATTAATTTTAATATTTTTCTCTAAAAATTAAATTTTAATATTTATTTACAAAAAAAAAAAGATTTAAATTTGGATGTGAATGGGTCCAACTAAATTTATGACATACCCAAAATCAAGAAAGAAAGAGTAAGAATATGACCCATATGTTTTAGTATATCAAAATAATACGATGATTATTATATTAAAAATATATTAGATAATGATGACCCAATATAAGATGCTACAATAAGCATCATACTAGGACTAAATATTAAATAGTCCAGTATAGTACAGCATACAAAATAGAGCCTAAATCATCTTTGATGGTCAAACCATCATCTTCAAATTCATTTTCATAATCACAAATCTTATTGTTGGAAACAGGAGTGGGCCTTGATGCACATTAGATATGATAATGACAATACCAGAGGGTAAAGACATTAAACACAGCAAATAAAAAATTATAAATAAATTAGAAATGCATACTCAAATAGGTGGCAGAGCTCTTATAAAGCTCACAATGACTTATACAAGAGAGTATTCCTTTAATAACACTTTTTAGATTAATATTTGAATTGGATTGGTTAAGATACAATCATATATCACACACCTATTTATACAAACATTTCTAATGTACTATGAACCAACCATTAATTTAGCACACATATCTAGAAACTCTCATCAATAACTATACATGTATAGGAACCAAACATACATACATTCACTTACATAAATAACCACATGTGTTTATCCATGTAAACACAAAATGCCATATATTTAACTAATCTAGACTACACTTCCAACATCCCCCTTAATATAAACTATCACAATAAAACTAAAAAATAATATGCCAACATTAATTTAGCCATCATCTTCAACTGGATCTTCATCATCGTTGTCATTTTCAAGTACTCCATTAGCATATTCATTCACTACAATATCTTCAAGCTATTCAATTCTTTAACACAAAAGAGTCTTTTCTTTGAAGCTCATTATTCTCGACTTTGTATTCATCAACAACAGAATAATGAAGATCAAGTATTTTGATCATATTCAAATTCTCTACATATAGCAAAAAACTTTCAACATCTGAATTCTTAGCTTGGTTCAATGCCTTCTTCCACAAACCTGTGAAAATCTTATTATGTGTAAACACGAAATATGTATTATCTACTTTCAAATGACATTTGAACCTTCTATCAGGAGGCTATCCATCATAAATATTAGTAAATATTGGCGACAACAAATTCAATTTCCTAAAAGCTTTAATCAACAAACTCTTAAATGAAATTTCAATCTTCATAATACTACATACACAAAACATAAAATATGTGAGATAAAAAAATATAACTTCTCTCTCTACCTTTTTCTTTCTTTTGCATTCTCTACAAGTTCACTCTTTTCTTTACGAAACTTGGATCCTCTCAATTTTTCCTTTTTCGTCACATTATGAAAAACACTAATTTTCCACTTTGTAAACCTTTACTAAGCAAACCACCTCTCATGGTTGCTATTTCATCATCTCACTCAAGCATACCATCTGTCATGGTTGCTATTTCATTATATTACCCAAGCATACCACCTCTCATGGTTGTGAGTCTCACATTTTCTATAGAGTGTACCTTTTCAATTTTTACCAAAACACAAAATTAAGAGAATTTTAAAATATGCTTTTCAAAAACACATTAAAACATTTCATATGTAGTATTCTATCAAAACAAACTAGGAGAGAAATTCGTCTCCATCAAATTCAAAACAAAACTTTTTATCACCAACACAAAATATTAAAATCATTGAATAAGCAAGCAAACTTTTAAAAACAATGAGATTTAAAAAATTTGACTCAAACATTCTACCACAAAAATTATGGAAGCTCTAATACTACTTTATTGAAAACGTGAGTGGGCCTTAATGTACATTAAATTTGATGATGACAATATTAGAGAGTAAACACAATAAACACAATAAACAATAAACTACAAATAAATTGGAGATGTACATGCAAATTGGTGGCAGAGCTCCTAAAAAGCTCATAATGACTTATACAAGAGAGTATTCTTTTAATAACACTTCTTAGATTAATATTTGAGTTAGAAGGATTAAGATATAATTATATACCACATACCTTTTTATACTAGCACTTCTAATGTACCATGAAATAACCATTAATTTAGTACATATATCAAAAAACTCTCATCAATAACTATACATGTACCATTAATATACATGTCACTACAAGAAATTTTTTAAGTAGTCACAAACTTATTGTACTTGAAGAATAATCAATAACGGAATACCGTGCCTTAATACCATATAGCAACGGATTTTTTTTATGGTTCATTTGTAAGTAAAGGACCATAATAAATTAGTTTTAAGTCACTAAAATTGAATTTCGTGACTAAATATAGCATATTTAGTTATGACGCATGTGTTGTAAGTAGAGTAGTACCTTTAGTTATTATTAATGTCGTTACTAAATGGTATTTCTTTTATGACTTAATAGTCATTTCGCAAGTAAATGAGGCTCAAAATGTTAATGATTTGGCTAATTTCTAATGAAATCATGTTATTAGTTACGATTACTATCTCGTCGTTATTTGCTTAAATGCTACAAAATCACAATTCATAGCTATGCATTAGTTACAATTTCACATTCATGTGTAAAAAGTATCTACGATTATGAAATTTATGACTAATCATTTAGCTATTAAAATGTAATTTGTAAATACTGAATCTTTATTTACGTTTTTTTTCTTTTTTTGTCATTGTTTTATTTAAAGTTACAATCCATACCATGCATACACTTATATTTTTCTTTATTTTCGTAAATTCCTGCAAGCTATATCCATAGAGAAATTCATAAGTATATGCATAATCATAAATTTTCAGCCATAATTAATCAAACTTGCCATATATGATCTCATATAATGTAGTACCAAAATTTCCAGCAAGCATTACTTAATCCAAACATATTATAACATGATTTTAACATAACAGTATATATATAAATGCCCAAAAAATTCCAGCAACATAATATAGATTCAAACTTAATTGAAATATGAATATTCAATAGATTAACAAAGCTATAATGCCCAAAATTTTTCAGCAAACAATATCCCTTCATAATTTGATTTAAAACACATGTATCGTAAAGAAAATTGTTGTTCTTTGTTAAACCAATTTACAACTATCAAAAATCATTCATTACTAAACATGATCAGCCTTGATTTAATGTCTAATATGAATAAAAATTCAATCTTGTTAAGTACAAAGGGATCGGCCATAAAGAGGATTAGGGTTAATGTGTATTTTTTGTAAAAATCAATAATTTTCATTTGAATCCATGTGATTTTTGGTAAAATGATAAAACCACTACATAGATCAATTCAATCATGCATAAATATATCAATTTAATCCATAAAAATATTGAAGAAGAAGAGAGATTCGAAATAAATAAGAACAAACAATAAATAGTTGTAAAACTTGCCTTGAATCTTCAAAAATCTTGAAAAATCCTTACTTGATCTCACAAAATTTTCTCTTAATTTTTTCTAGGAAATTTCAGTACTAAGAGTAGAAGAGAATACAAAAAAAAAATTTCTCTTAGATGCCTCTTAATTTAAGTCAAAACTTGTGTTATTTCATGGTTCTTACTTTGAAATAAGGAAAGTATCAATCTTATAATTGTCAAATAATGTCAATTAAAATAAAAAAATTCAAATAACAAACTCACACATAAATGAGTGTCATTCATAAACACACACATATACGCATACATCCTGGCACAAGACAAATCGCACACACAATCACGTACACACAGAGACTTGAAAGTACTACACAATTCGGTAACATGTCATGCGTCTATCATTGCACCTGACTTTGCGCCCGACACACAGGTTTGGGAATGAAATTGCTAAACTTTGAACCATGTCAGGCGTCCATCATTGTGCCTGACACTCTCAAGTTAGAGGGTTTTCGAATCTTGAATCATGTAAGGCGCTTGAAATAAAAGCTATCATTGCACCTGACATTCTCTAACTTTGTGTCCATGTCGTACTTCACAAACTCGCACATGTACACGTGTGCTCAAGTACATAAGTGAAAATTCATAAATAAACACACCATCACATAAATTTTGGAAGCGGTTATTACACATTGTCAATTCACAATGTCCAATTCTAATTAAGATCAAAAACTAGCCAAAACAACACCTAAATTGCAATTAACTACATAAAAGCAAAGATTTCTCTAAATGGAAGAATGGAGACAAAATTATAATCCTTTTTCTAGATGCTTTAATTATTATTATAGGGATGAAATTTCACACTTCCTCTAACCAAATGAAATATTATTTATTCCACAGATTGTCAATCAGACATTTGCACACTATATGTACCCACCTCAAATCATGGAATTAAAGCAATATCTCAAGTACCCTTAAAGAAACTCCCTAAAACATAATGCACTCTCTCTACACACCTCAAAGTAAATTGCTATTAATAGACATGTCAAGAATTCACAACCAAACTACTCAACTCATATGTAACAATAAAAAAATACCATATAGATGGCTAGGAAATCATTTAATTAATCTTCCAAAGCACACAGCTATATATAAATTGTTTAAAATAGCAATTCTACTAAGTAAGAAGTGACTACTCCTACATAAGAGCTCTTACTCTACTAAGCAAAAAGTGAATATTTCTATATAACAGCTCTTAGTGATATGTAATTATAAGTCAAAGAATTATCTTAATGGCCAAATCATGACGAATTATGGAAATTAATGAATGAAAGTAGAATGCAAAGAAACACATTTCACTAATGCATATGGAATCAAAGGTTTACCTCAAGAAGTAATAGTCCTACAACACTAAATACAAATCCTGCAGCTCCAAAAAAACCTTTGGTTTTTTACTTGTTTTTTAAGTCATTAAGAGATTATATACATATAAATTCAACGGTGAAATTGGTTTCTTTCACTTCTTGGTATTTGGTAAAACATGGAAGTTGTAATATTTCTTTGTGTATTTTGATTGCAAATACAAATTCTTCAATACCATTATTTATTTAATCAAAATATCTATTTAATTAAATTGTAATATTGAGGAACTAAAATGCAAAAAGTAGGTGACCTGTGATAGTCTTTTGAAAACAAAACAATCAATTGAATCTAACTTACACTAAGCACATTTATATATTGCTTATGTATTTAAAATGATAATGTAACATCCTAATGTAAATATTATGGAAATATGACTTGTAAAAAACAAACCCCCAATTCAGCAAGCAGTTTATCTCCATTTTCCTTTTTCACACACCATTTCATAGTCATTGGTGCAAATCCACGTACAATACAATCTTCTTCTGTTATCAACATTTCACTATTAACTCCCACTAGTCTCATGATGTCTTCTAGTATGTCAACTGCCAGTTTTTATATCTCTCTTCTACATTAATTCCTTTTTTACTCTTAGTGTTCCACCAATCACATTTGAAAACCAGTGTAACACATTTTGCAGTATATTTCAATTCCAATATATCTGTCAAAACACCATAGAAGTCAATCATTTTCCTTTCATGTTCTACTTGCACAACAACTCCACTATTTTGATATTTCCTACCTTCGTCATGATTCTTTGTGTGGAATTTATGCCATTGATGGTGCATCCAGTTAATCAACTTATACCAATTTGAGGACCATTCACCAAATACATAAGCTGTGTAATAACTTTAACTGACTCTCCTTCTCCTAATATCTATACATATAATGATTAATGTATAGTTAATCATCTTAGTACAATTTATACAATACAAATAGTATAAAACAAATTATTAAATTAAGTGCATTCATATTACTTACTTTTTCCAAAAACCAATCGGAAAACTCATCTTCATATCTTTTGTGAAGGTTGTTCTCATTTTGAGAATGAAGCTTTTCTAAATGTTATCTATTAAAAGTCCAACATTAAGACAAGCAATGAAAAATTGTCATCATATATTTGTATAATTAGTGTATCTTGTAAACTATATATTAGAACATGGTAAACAATTAAGTACTTACTGTATGAATGAGAGGACTTCAATACAATTATTCAAAACATACCATCTTAATTGCTTCCAATCAGTTTGTTCAAGTTCATCACTAATTCGTCCACCTAAAGCACGAAAAGATGTCTGAAATACAGATACGGTGTTCTCCAAATGATGCACATGTACATCTTAGTTTCGCTCAGGTCTATTCCACACTGTATCTATATTATTGTAATATAAGGACCAAAAGATCAAGCACTCATTGTCAATGTAACCTTCAAGTTATTAAGGTATTTCGCCTAGCCTTGTTGCGTACATATGACTTTAATCTATGTATATACCTTAAACAATTTAGAAGAAATAATTAGATGAATTAAATGGAAGTAAACATTTCAACAAACATGAAAGTTTCAACAAAGTATGAGTATGGATGTAAATTAACCTTTCAAATGGATACATCCATTGAAATTGGATTGGTCCAGCAGTCAATGCTTCCATTGGTAAATGAATTGCTAAGTGCACCATTATATCAAAATATGCAAGTGGAAATATTTGCTCAATTTGTACAAAATGATGGTAATATCACATTCTAATTTCTCCAATACATCCATCTTTAATGATTTTGATGACAACTCCTTAAAGAAAAGACATAATTAAATTATTAACTCCGACACATTCTTCCTTAAAGAATCATGCAATGCCACAGGAAGTGGATGTTGTACAATAACATAACAATCATGACTCTTCAGCCCTTGAATACACCAATATTTACTGTTATCACATCAAGAGATGTTTAGTGTATAACTATCAGGAAGCTTAGCATAAAAGAGAAATTTACAAAAGGATATTTTCTCCATGTTAATGAACACATAAAAGACATGAGGAATTAATATCTTTCCATCCACAGAAATTGGGTGCAATTCTTTCCTTATACCCAAATGCTCTAAGTCAAGTCGAGCTTTGCATGTATCCTTTGTTTTTCCCTCGGTATTCATTAATGTTCCAAGTACATTGTCACATATATATTTTTTTATGTGTACTCGGCTCCACATGTAAGGGGGTGCCTACTTCGATTTGTACACATGAGTCAAACTCAGAGCCTTATTCTCTTTTCGATACCCTGAACTCCAACTTTAGGAGGAGTCTTTCCAATTACCGACTTGCACTTGGCTACATGATGGCCAACACTGTGACAGGAAGTGCAGAAATCTGGAAACGATTCAAAATATAAATCCACTTCAATACAGTCGACTGTGATTTCCAATAACAGTTTTTCAGGGACAAACCTAGCTAAATCCACATCAACCAATACCCAAGCATAGTGGCCATAGTTTCCTGTTAAAGTAAAATTGTTAATCCTCAAGGGAATACCAATACCTCTTGCAAGTCCGTGAGTATGCAAGGATGTCAATATTCCCAACTCAAATTATAAAACCTAACTCACATCTGAGCATTTGTCGATTTCTGTGTTGCTAGATTAAAATTTTTTTATCCAATTTTGGAGCCGAACTATCCCTAGCTTCAAGTTTAATGATCCAAATGACCACACCTTTTGCCTGTCCTTTGTAGAAAATAAGAAAATCTAAAAGTATCCCCGCCCTAGCAAAATCAATTACTATTTATCTGACTTTCAGATAGTTCGTAATTTTGAGTGAAGATCGTCAAATTTCCAAGACTTTTTTCCTTTTGATAACACAATATGAGCAATCAAAGAGAATTGTCAAAAAGCAATTCGCTTTTGATAGACACAATCATTCACCCGAACAGAAACAAAATTTCCTTTACGAATTAGAACCGTTTGAGCCAAATCGAACTGACTTCCTGACAATAATGCACCTGTATAATTGTTCCCACCCACCACTGCCTTCTAAGATGGGGTGATACCATTAACTACATCTGCGAAAGAAGTTTTCATTGAGGCACCACCCTTATTGTAAACGGCTTCAACCTCACCCCCATTTTTCATTGCTGTCTCTCCTGCCAATGTGCTATTTGTGTTCATTTCCTCAATCTGTATTCCATTCCCATTCTTTCCAATCGAGTTTCTATCCCCTCCTGAAATCAGTTGTTTTCCTATTTGATAATTACCAAAACCCAAGCCATGAACTTCTGTCATACTGTCCATCCCAGGCGAACAGTTCAAATCCTTTACTGGCATTTCCCATGCCGGATCAAAGGAAGCTATAGTCACAGCAGAATTCCAATACACTTCCACAATAAATTACAGCAAATTAAACCTAATTCAGTTGAAGTAAATAGAAATTGGAAGTACACCAAATTCCACAAATCTACTCCAAATACAGCCAGATTTTTTAAATGATTAATGCCCAAAAAATTTTACCCCGGTCCTCAGCCAAATTCAAAGACAAAAGACAATGTCCACAATTCTGTATCCTAGTCCTCAGCTCTTGGCAGAATCGTCCACTGTTGCAAGACAGTTGCGATCTGCAAGCCCACCAGCAAGCTGAAACCGAAGACTTTGCAAATGTGAAGCGACGAACCCACGGAGACAAAACCACAATCGAATCTCACAAACGAGCCCGCGAGCTCAAATCCCGGTGAACCCAGCAGTTGAACTAACGATCGAACCCAACCCAGTCGTACCCCACCTGTGTTGCGATTTCCAGTTCTAGAACCCACCTGTGTTGCGATTGCACCACCCCACGCACGACGTAGAAGACAGCAGCTCCACGGTCACCACCCCAACTAACCAGACCATGACCTCCAAAAACCTGTAACCTCCAGAACGGCAGGGTACGTTGGTGGAGAAGCCAGCACTGGACGTTGATGCAGCTACAGGCCACGACCGAGCCCACCAGATACCACCTCTACCACAAACCACACCCGGCTGCAACTGCACAACGAGGACGATGACCACTCTGTTTACTATCGCCTAAGCCCCCTACAGATGACCACAACAGCAAACAACCACCGCAACGTTCCAGAACTGCAACCTCCCAACCCCACGACCACGACTGTAAGTGCTTGAGACCTTGACAACAAACAGAGAAGAACACTGCAATGGCGACGAACACTGTAGGAATGCCGGTCACAACGAGCCCAAGACGATGAACATTACTAGCCGTTGACAATGAAGACGAGTAGACTGCCCTTTAGCTACTAAAGAACCACAAGCTGAAACCCGACTGTTGAAGACGATGATGAGCTACTGATGATGCCGAGTTCAAAATCCAGCTACAGTGTATGAGTTTCACAAGAGTAGATCGCACGGGAACAGACCAATCCAGAAAAGTATGGATAGAGAAAGATAGATCAGCATGTGCGGATTGTGGATCTGAATTCATGCGAGAGAGTAGCTCATAAATGCCATTAGATCGCAATGGCAAAGATGCGCTGGCCAGCTGAAGCTTGAATCACCTGGAGAGCTTCTCTCTCTAACCTCTCTCTCATTTTAATAATCTCATTCCAATAATAATAATAACAATAATAATATTTATATATTGATTAAACTTTTCTACAATCCGAGGTTGTCCCCACTTCTTTCACAAAAGAAAAGGAAAAGGTAAATAAATAAATTAACCATCACTTCATTTCTCTCTTTAACATCCACCTACTTTTGGGTCAAAGTGGTTTTATTACACTAGATGTACTAAGCTTTTTAAACTGCTAGCTGCAATCAATTACGAGCAATATTGCAATTAAGGAGTCCATGATGAAAATGAAAATAAAAATTAAGGGAACAAAAACATTTTGGATATATTTTTATGACTATCCATGTTGACTTTAATTTTCTTAAGCAAACAAAATATTTAATCAAGCCAAAGCAGTTTTACCAACAAAAAAAAATACTTGTAATCTCAAAAGCATTTTACATTTAGAGTAATATTATGAAGATATGTTTTATACACAAAATAATCATAAAAAATTCAATCATCAATCCAAGAGATAACGCCATGACAAATCCGAACCAAACAATTTACGATAATCAACAGATTACTGATCCAAACACAAACAACTAAAAGTTCATGTTATTTCCTATTCATGTAGTACCAAAATGGAAATGTTTTGTCGTTTACTGAGAAATGAAGTGTACCCTATCATGCATAAAAATATTCATTAATTTTAAAGTACTCATTAATTTTTGCATCAGCTACCATTTAATCAAAATATTCTCACAATATAAAAGTCAAACATGTAAAAAGTATCAAAAAAGTATTAAGCATAATCAACACGATCCAGAAAACAAAAGTTAAATGAAACATTAATTAAATACAAAAGTAAAATAATCTTCTTTTCGTCTACAGAGAAAGAAAGAGCTTTAAAGTATGTAATACAATGCTAATCAGAATCCCTTTTTTGAGCATTCTTACATTTATTTTTTCTTTTATGAAAAAAAATGGTTATGTCTTTACTTGTTCATGTGTCATGGAACAAATAAATAGGAAGATCGGTTTGCAAAGAATCCGCAAGAAGTGAGTCGTAATGACTTAGACATTCATAATTGATTTAAAATCACATTTATTTAGAAAAGAAACAAGGAAGCTTTAGATAGTTAATGGTTGTACAAATAAGCACAAAAAAAATTAATGAAAAAACCATGAATCATTCACCCAATTACACAAAAACACAAGAAGACACATAAGATAGTACCAAAAGCGAAACGAATCCATCATCCCAAAGGAGAAAAATTTTGCATGCATGGAAGAGTGAAGAAATAGCAGATATTACAGGGCATATAAAGTAAGGACTTACCCACAGCTTCAATCACTACAAAAGAAATTTGATTAGCCACAAATCTATATAACGTACCTAAAGAGCAAATTACCTACGAAAAATCATACCTTAATGCCATATAGCAATGAAAATATTTCGTAGCTTGACTGTGACTGAAGACCTATGGTAGGATAGTTTTAAATCACTAAATTTAATTTTCGTAACTGAAAATAATACTTTTTGTTACGATAGATTTTCTTGGTTAAACTCAATTCATAACTAATTGGGTTCATATTTAATCCATCATTTGGACAAAATTCGTAGCTAAATATTGACTACAAAATCACATTTCATTGCTAGAGTGTAGCCACAAAGATTAATTTCATTACTAAATTATAATTACAAAATTAAATTTTGTCACTTTTCATAATAAGTTATGAATTACTTTTGTTACTTAAAAACTAATAGATACAAAATATAAATATATGTCGTATAGCTACAGCTTATATTTTTATTACTGATTAATTTTTTTGTTACCAAAAGTTCACAGCTACATATTCACATTTTATAGTATTCATACCTGCATGATATATCATGATATACTTCTACCATTATAATTCATATCTCCCAAAAATCATAAATATTAAACTTAAAATGAAATTACTTTATTAAAAATCAAAACATAATTTGTTTTATACATAATATTATTACAATATAAGAGTACAATACAAGAGTACTAAACTACTAAAATAATATTCCTAAATCCTAAAATAATCTAACATTATATTCAAAATATACACTCCAATGTCATATTTTCATCTCGAAATCCAAAGTTTACATAAACTTCCAATGATAATGCTTTTTATGCTACCATAGATACCTGCAATTTGAAAGAGAAGAATCCTCTATATATCATGTGTGCTGTAAGAAATAAAATATTGTCGGCTTAAGAGTATTATTACAATCCACCATTATATATTTCAAAAGAATTTAGGTCCTTGTGTGAAAATGAACAAAGGCAATAAGTTAAAGATTTTCATAAGCCAGAGTAAATCTTGGACAGCATCTGTGCTGCCAGCAAACCATCTAGTAAAGAAATAAATGCCAATAGTAAGACCACAAACTTACAAGTCCTTTCTCTCTTGTTGCAAAGAACCAGCAGCAACAAAATCAGCATAAGCCACCTGATCAAGAAAATTTCACACAATGATCATAACCTGGTATTGGTTAAAATATGGGCATGATCATCTGGTTCATAGAACAATGCTAGATACTTCAATAAATGAAAGGTATTTGGGCGTGCACGCGTATATTTTGAGTATGTCTAAGTCTGCAATAGATGAACAAAGTTTTCCTTTTTTCCGCTGAGAATTTCTGCACTGTGTCTTATATCAATATTTCGTTTTTAATGGAAAACTTTTATAAAAGAAATGAAGATCAACAACCAATACACAGATTTTATATGCACATCAAAGTTGTATTCTCAAACTCATAAACATATATATTTTTACTTCATTTCATACAATAATTAGATCTATGTTCCAGTAAGAGATTAAACTTACCATCTCAGCTCGAATGAAACCTTTTTCAAAGTCAGAGTGAATGTCTCCAGCAGCTTGAGGAGCAGTCATTCCTAATTCAACAACCAAATAAATTTCTGAGAATAGACATGACATGATGAACAAGTTGTCCAACACATTCACAAACATCTCAAAAATTACTCCAAAGCAATGTTGGAAATTTTGTGATTTTATCCCATTCAAAAAGAAGACAGATGTCATAAGAACCATTAGTCAAAAGTGTGCTACATACAAGTGCCCAAAAATAACAACTTGAAGAGTAACAGAGTTAATAACAACCGTGCAGGTTGGCTTCAGTGACAATAAGCTTTCTATGATAGATACCTGCAATCCATAAACAAAATTGATAAGGTCAAAAAATGCCTAAAAAGCATCTTAAAAATTGAGTTTCCAATGGCATTTTGAGTACCTCTAGGTATAGAAATAATTTTATATTACACTTGGTCAGTTCCACTTATGCTGAAAGAACATAAGTAAAAACACGTAAAACAACCATCACTTACTCATTGCACGTGTCCAGATTTCAATTATTAGATCCTTAATATAAGTGGTACTTATGTATTTATAGAACTTTCAATTTTCTATATTATTTCCAATGTAGCTTGTAAAGAACTGTGACAGAATAAAATGTACTTACAGATTCTACATTGTCAGCTAGGATGGCATTCACTGCATTAGTAGGATGGAACTGGTCCCACTAGATATGATTAGAAGCATTACTGCAGGCCATATTTTCTAATACGCACATGATCCAACCATTATACTGTCCCAATCCACAGCAAGCATCGGTAGTGATATTCAAACCTGGATAATAGCATAATTTACAAGCATGAGATGGAGACAATGAAAAGAATTTTTGTAAATACAATATAAATTAGATTATCCCTTACCATAACATTCATGATTTTTTAAAATATCCATGGAAGCTTCAAAAACATCACAGAAGATGATATTGGAAGCAGGAAGCTCCTGATCAAGCTCCTCCATATAGGGGCCATTCAACTGCTAACAGAAAGGGTATATTACTTAGCAAAAACATCAGCATCTTCTCCATTACAGAATAGCCACATCCAAGAAATCTCCAATCCACAATAAAAAGTAACATATGAGAACGTCAACATGATAGGCCCCTTTACCAAAAACACCATCATCTTCTCCATTACAGAATAGCCACATCCAAGTAATCTCCAAAGGCCAATAAAAAGTAACATATGAGAACGTCAACATGGAAGCAATTAGTGTTGCTGATTTAAACCATTAACTTAAAAAGAAAATGGCATGCAAGAATTTTATCCTTGATTTAAGGTGCAAGTAGATTCCTTAAGTTTCTAGAGGATCAAACTGGCATAGGGAAAAGGAGGGATTTTATTCTGTCCATGCCTAGCTCTAGAGCCCATTAACTGGTTGACTAATAAGTGAAAGTGAACCTTTGCATAGGATTTATCACTATATAGTGTGAATGCATCTTTCCAATAAATGGGTGGACTATTTGGAAATCAATTTAATGGCTCTAATTATAACAAAGCTTGTATGTATTTCACGTTTTCAAGCCTAAGGTAGCACTTACCTGCTTCAATACAAAATGACCCCAAAGGGAAGCCCAAGATAGCTTGGTACAAAGGGAGGCCCGAGACGAAGTGCTATAAGGGAATTCAACACAGAGAATAGAAGAGTAAGTAAACCAGTTGAAACACATTACATATCTTAGAAAGATACTAGTATATTGCAGATCTTCAAAATGCAAAATTTTCTTCTCCTTTTTAGTACAATGGAGGGCCGAAGCCTAAAAATGCACACTTTTTAAAAATGTTCAAGAAAATGTGTCGCTATTGACTATTTGACTTCCCTTCAAGAAATGCATACTCTCTGTTTGGCTACTGACAGAACGTGTGGAAAGTATTTTCTGGTCCTAGAACATAGAGAGGGAGAGGGACTAAATCACCCAATTGGTGAAGTTCTTGATTTTCTTTCAACCATTCTACGAATTAAATTTCCTTTTCTTCATCTCTCCTACTTCTTCTCTGCCACATATCATATTGTACGGACATAAGACAAAAACGAAGACGACCCAGACAAATGTAAAAAGATAATAATAAAGGAGTAATTTTGATTTCTATTCCTTCACTTTTCCGACTACCCAAACAATAATATTCATAAAAAAATAAAGAAAAATCCATGGTTTACCAAGATAATCAACGGGGATTCTTCCATTACAGAACCTTCTAGTTGGACTGTGGGCGTCGAATCTTGACCATAGGGAAGGCGGTCGGCTCATGCAAACATGCAAAGATAGATGTTAGTTCCGCAGTCAATAGAGGAGCCACCAATGAGAACAACGCCGAGACCAAAGGAGGAGTTTGTGGGACTGAAGTTGCCGCAGATAAAACGGTTGAAGGCGAAGGATGAGAATGAGAGGTGAGATGGGAAGAAGGGGTAAAAGTTTTCACTAATTAGTATTAATAAAAAAATTTAATTTTTTTTTTATAACAAACTAGTTTTGTGGCGGTGTGAAATAAAAATTTATTTTTTTATTTATCTCAATTAGTAAGAAAATTATTTTTTGTAGCTATATAAAATTAAAAATAAATTTTTTATTTTATTTCAATTAGTGATGAAATATTTTATAGTATATGGTAAAAAAATGCCACATTATTATATTTTTTGAAAAGAAATTTGACGTGAAAAATATTTGAATGTTTTTGTTATAATTTTAATTTTTTGTAGATGTGTAAAATTAGATAGAATAGCACTACTTAGTTACTAGGAGCGGAGAGCCCGTTGCGCGTTGTTTTTGTTTGACCGACCTATCTTCTTTCTATAAGCAAGCTCCCCCGGCCGTCCAGTTCCTGGGCGGCTCTCGGTTCATGAGCATGTTGGGAGATTAGGCGGCAGTTAAAAGAGCTGCTCGAAAGCTTGTCTCCATAATATGCCGGTGTTTTCTCTCATCGACACCATCATTTTGCTGAGGTGTGCCAGTACAGGACAACTGAGGAAGTGTGCCTGGAGAAACAAGCAACTCCGCCGAGTGCTGTTCGTTTCTATATTATTTAGACATTGGTTAAGGGTATGCTCCGACAGAAGGAGCACTCAGGTTGGGTGTGTAAATAGGCTTTCCCTTATTTGGCTTATTTGAACCCAGATTCGGTTAGGTGTATGTTGTGAAAAACAACACTGCATGATCACAAAAAAAAACTCCCATCAAGGAGCTACAGAGCAGCAAAGGCTTACTAAGCCAAAATGGCACTCAACACCCCAGGAGGGAGACTATCCATGGAATACTCATCCACTTCAAGACTCAGCCAATTCTCAATAGTGTACTTAGCAACAAGATCAGCTATAATATTACAACCTCTTGGTTCCCAACATAAAATCTAGTCCTCTCTATTTAAACGAGCTCTAATAGACAGAAGATTATTAAACTCAAACCAATTGTGAGTGTCTTCTGTCGCCTTAACCTCCTTCACCACTTCTTTTGCTTCAATTTCCCATATAACATTGGTTCATCCTCCTCTTTCAGCATACTCAGTAGCCTAGCATAGCGTAGCAACCTCAGCTTTAAAAGGTGATTGACAGAATGTTTGCCACTCTAAACCCTAAAGGAGCTTGCCTTCCTTGTTCCTGACCACCATAGCAGCCGATGATCCAGAATGTTTATAGACTGCATCAACATTCACTTTTATACAATTTCATAAAGGCGGAGCCCACTTGACAACTCTGGACGATTAACTATTGAACGAACTCGTAACCTCTCCTTCTTTCTAAACTCCAAGAAATCTGCAATCGCATTCTCAAACCCAACAATAGTTTGCTTCATATTAATTCTTCCTTCAAAGAAAACATTACACTTGGTGGACCACGAATAGTTGTCTGGATAAAAAATCACACCTTAGATGGTATTTAATTATTCGTAATTAATTATAGGGATATAGTTAATTATGAATAATTGACATACATAGAAATTCTCAAGGGTTACCAAATAAACCAAGACAGTCAGAGTTTTCTAAACCCTAATCCCTAAGCCCTATAAACAGAACGCGCAATAACGGTACGCACATATCACATCTTTCATTCTCAAGTCTACATTATCTCTAACAAACTAGATTGACTTGAGCGTCGGAGGGTTAAGCCGGCGAAGTCCCGCTGGTTCAAGGCTGCTGATGTTCATTTTTTTTTTTTGCAAGCTAATCAGTGAGATTAGGGTACTAATTTTGACGGTTTATGCATGAATTTCGACTTTGTAAATTTTTATATAAACAGTTTGGCGCTAGAGTAATGGCTATCAATATGTGTTTAGCATCAAAGCCAGATTAAGACCTACCAACAAAATTAATTTCAAATTCCGTACCCATCTTGCCTTGCGAAGCAAAAATAAATCTTCAAAAGGCCAATCATCTTTTCAAATTTCTGTCGGCAATCTCTACAAACCCAACTGGTCATCTTTTGAGATTCGCTCATCATACTCCACTAAAAATTAGGTCATACAGCTGGTATCAAGAGACCTGGGGACTTCGATCTACAAAACTCATGTCATTCTCCACCAAAAAGCAACCAGAAAATACATAATTAGCATTTAAACTTCATCCCGTTGCCGCCACTAGCTCTGTTGCATTCCACCCTTTTTTGGCGAATCAAGCTGCAAAGCTGGGCTTTTATAATTGTCTATGAAATTCCAAATCTAACAAGACCCTACTCATAGAAAACGAAAGCAAGAGTTACAGGAAATCAGTTCTCAAAGTTGACCGCGTCGCTGTTCAAGTGCAGGCCATGTGTGTATGAAAGACGTGCCTTTTTTGAAAAATAAAAAATTGAAGGGAAAATCATGCACGTGTATGAGATGTAGAGTTAATCGCCAGAGAGTCATCAAAGCAAAGCAAAGGCACATAGCGTTGGGCCCACAAAACAATATTTAATAGTTAAATTTTGGTGGAGGCCTTCGGTAACAAAAAAAAAAGAAAAAAGGAGAAGGTAGAGCAAGACATAAATGTAGTGGGACCCGTATGCAAAAAAAAATAAATAAATAAAAAGAAAAAACAGCGGGGGGACCGGTGGCAACAAAAAGGTAAACAAGAAAAGTTCTGGGGCCCACAAGAAAAAAAAATATATATATATATATTGAAGGAGGAAGCCAAATAACAGTCGATTGTCGATGCTATTTTACGGGACTGAGGTATTCAATTCGTACAATTATTTTTCATCTTTTTCAAACTGAGCTGGAGGAATTGGATACATAGTACATTATATTATATTCATCCTCGGATATATCATTCACAATCATATTTTTTATTTAATCTAGTCATTTTTATTTTTATGTACGCTCTTATTTTTCTGCTTATGATTTATATTTTTGTAAGTTGAATTTCACCAATAGATACAGTTATTACGCATATTATCAGCTATTGGATTTTCTACTGGATCATAGCATATATCATTTACTTTTGAATTTTCTACCGGATCATAACATATATTATTTGCTTTTAAATTTTCTACCGGATTTCAATACTTAAACCCCACAAACAGCTGATAATGAAATGTCTGCAAATCATTCATTGAGTACCCACAAGTAAATTGTGGGGAATTTTTGTTCAAGATTTCACTATGCGCATAGTCAACAAGGATGATAAGTCTATCTACAGGCTTGGGCAACATTCATAAGCGCTAAGGAATTATAATTTCAATAAGGGTTGGTGCTGACCCGAACAATTTGATTTGGTCATACTTGGGATATGGACGACTGTACAAATGTGAAATATTTAGGACGACCGTTGGAACCATTCGATCATGCGTAACGAATGGTTTCTGAATGGACAGAGACAACTTCCAGTGGTGTGCTTTTCACATGGAACGTGGTCATGCCATGGAGGACTGCCGAGCCTTCAAACGAGAAATAGAAGAGTTGTTGAAGTGCGATACTTCAAGCAATTTGTCTCAGAGCCGAATGAATGGGGCTCAGACAAATAAAGAGAGGAATCTCTAAAGAAGAAAACTCTTTAACGGACAAATAATGAAGTAAAGGTTCGGAAAGTCATTCATCCCATTCACGGGGGCTTATCACTTACAAGCCATGAACGGTACTAACGTGCCTAGAAGCTGGAATTCGGTTCATCTACACCAATACTATCATTAAGAAGGAAGAAACAATGTACAGTGCACTCGTACTTCTTTTGTTCATCTCTTTGTTCAGATTAATGAAGTATTATTTTCTACAAATCGTACACTCCACATTTGTCTTACTGTGGATGAGTTTGGTTTAAAAGATTCTAGGGGCGACTCGGCCTCTATCTTTACAAACGCATATATTCCGCGGTACAGTTAAATTATAGGGTTGGGTCGTATTTAATTTAGGTGGTGCTGCCTGGTCAGTTTGACCCTTGATTTAGTATAAATTTTATGGCCCTGTAAAGAGTAGGGATGACTGTCCGGAAGGTCAACTACTCTTCTCAGCTCGTATTAATTCTAGTCTGGTCAGTCGAGTTACTAGCACACAACTTGGTTAATTTCAGCTAGAATTGTTAATTCGGCTCGGACAACGACATGCACTCGGACAGTTACGAAAGTAATTAAGAGTGTACAATGGATCAAATCAAAAGTCGCATTTCATTGAAAAGACGAGCAAAATGATGAATAGTAACCGAGCCATCTCGTTAAGCTCGTTGGCTCAGTGACTGGGGAGCTAACTGTGTGGACAAAAAATCACACCTTAGATGGCATTTAATTATTCGTAATTAATTATAGGAATATAGTTAATTATGAATAATGGACATATATGGAAATTCTCAAAGGTTACCAAATAAACCAAGACAGTTAGGGTTTCCTAAACCCTAATCTCTAAGCCCTATAAATACAACGCCCAATGACAGTACGCACATATCGCATCTCTCATTCTCAGTCTATATTATTTCTAACAAACTAGATTGACTTGAGCATCGAAGGGTCTTTAGGCCGGCAGAGTCCTGCTAGTCTAAGGCCGCTGACGTTCCTTTTTCTTTTTTGCAGGCTAATCGGTGAGATCAGGGCACTAATTTTGACGATTTATGCATGAATTTCGACTATGTAAATTTTTACATAAACAATAGTAAAACAACGTAGCCCAAAACAACTTAAATTCATCTTAACCAAACCCCACATCCCGATCCTCAGAATCCATAGTAAAACAATTCTTCACAATCTGACAAGAATTGCTAGGCAACCTATTGTCAATTCTACACCCCCACTTGCTACCAAAAGCTATATGCCGAATCAAATTGCAATTTTTGAAAACATGGACGCCGGATTCTGTCTCCATTCCACACACTGGACATGACTGATCAGTCAAACCCACCCTAGCACCTATAGCTTCCCTGGTAGGTAACACTCCTGCTATAATTCTCCACAAATGTATTTTTAGTCTCGCATGTAATTTACTATCCAAACCTTATGCCAAATCGGATCCAATATGTTAGTCAATCTAACTTTAACCATCTCCTGGTAACAACTCTCTACCGAAAACTTCCCGGACATGTTCCCTAACCACAAAAGCTTGTCTTCACTCCTACCATTCGACCAATCCAACTTTAAAATTGTACTGGCTGACTCCTGCTCGTAAATGTTAGAAATAAGCTCTTCATTCCAGCCACTACTATCTTCAAGCCTCAAGTCAGCTACACTCCTCACTTCCATATTAACTTGAGGTAATTTTAGTTTTGGCACAAAACCCTAGATCCAGGGAATCCAAGGGTCAATAGATACACCATCCCCAATTTTATAACATAAGGAACATTTAATCAAAGATCTGGATACTAAAATACCACGCCAAACTAGTGTTGAAAGTGTAATTTAGACTAGTTAAATGTAGTTTATGTTTAGATGGTTAAACAATTGGTTCTTTATGTAAGTCAATGTATGTGTGTTGGGTTATTATACACACTACTAGAAAATTTTTATTTAGTCACGAAATTGCTTCCTACAAATCAATTTTTTCATAATTAAAATATAGTAGAACCTCTATACAGTGATACTTTATATAAGAATAACCTCCACGTAGTAATAAAAAATTATAGTCCCAATTTAAGCCAGTTAAAAATAAAAATAAACTCTACATTGTAATAAGTTATAAATTTTTTAGATATTATCTTAAAAAATTTACCTCTACATAATAATAATTATTATATATATTACAAAAATATATACTTTATTACATTAAAGGTTTAAGAAATAACATATTTATTTAAAGTTGTTCGGGATAATAATTTATGTTTTATAATTGTTATTATGTTTTTGAATTTGTGGGTACATAATAACTCATTAATATGAATACTTTCTTGTTGAAGCCAAAATATTTATAACTTCTCGAGTATGTTTAGAGCTTCTTGGCATGAAATTTTTTATATTTTCGTACTATAATTACAAGTAAAAAAAAAAATTTAACTATACCTCTATTGAATTATAACCTCTTTATAATAATAAAATTTATTTGGCCCAACAATATGATTGTATAGAGGTTTTACTGTATATATTTTTAACAGTAAATAAAATATCATAAGTAATAGGGATATTTGTATTGTATTTGCTATAATTTGATGTTTGTTACTAAACTTTACAGCAAAATCACCTAATGTAACTTTTGCCACCAAGTTTCCTACCAAATATAATGCTTATGTGGCATACGAAATCCTTATCGCTTACAACATCCAATTGTAGATTTACACAACAGAAAAAAAAATTTAATTATCCTTATATGATGTCGTTTAGGGCAATTAACGCCTTCTCCATCATCATTCATCAGTAATTTGGTAAAACAAGGAAGAAGGATGAAATTACGGTTTCAAACGCAAACTCATCCTTCGCTCCTCAGGTGGGATTTTGTTCGATTGTCGTATGCTTTTCAGTTTTAGTTCTTCTTCGATCGTTGATTTGACGAACATTTCATCTATGTAAGTTCGATTTTTAGTTTAGGGTTTACTAATTTCATCTGGTTAGGTAAGAATATTGAATAATTTTTCTTCCTGTTGACAAATATCAACATTTAAAGCTGTCAAATAACCATCTTTCACAATCGGAGTGTTGAAGTGTAGGATATTTTTCGTAGTTCTTCAATTCACTAAAAAAAAGAAAAAGTTGATTTAATTAGGAAAATGGTTGCTATAATTTTAAAATTTGTGACTAAAAGCTAAGATTTAGTTATAAAATTACATTTTTGTGACTGAATCTTGAAAAGTTGTTACAATTAATTACAACATAAACATTATAGCTACATTTCATAACAAAAGCTAAAGTAACAGCGCCAACGATGGGGCGAGTCTTGGTGCCGAAGTGGTGCAAGAAGCAAGGGTGTTGAGTTTCATGGACATGAGGTTCTTTTGTGCCTACTTGTTCTTGATGCCATCCTATTTGGTTACACCTCCATTGGCCACTTGGTCCTCCCACGACCACTCTTTTGGCTCCGTCTTCAAAAGGCAATGTCGCTCCTCTTTCGCCATTGACAGAGACCTTGATTCCAAATTCTTTGGCTTCTGCTTCGACGATTAGATTACAAATGGTGGGTTTTGGTGGGGGACATATTAGGTATTTAGTAAAAGTTGTTTACATTTGGCGGCAATGAAATCAGGAGTTCTTTTGGACTAGTTTTGGGTCTTTAGTAGGCTCTTTTATTTGTTTTGGTTTTGTTATGAGATTTTTAAGCTTGTTTGATAACACAACTGTTTTTTTTTAATTTTTCTTTTTAAGTTATGTGTAATTTTATTAATTTATAAATTAATTAGAGTTTGTTAAATGTTATTTAAACTACTTAACTAAATAAAAATATAAAAATAAAAATAAAAAATAAAAACACTTTAAAAATATAATATGAAAATGAGAAAATAAATGTACATTTATATTTTTCGTATAAATATATAAAGAATTTTATTATTGTTGTTGCTGCAATGAATATACGTATGTTTTTTTTTTTTCATTTTGTAGGCCAAAATTTAAGCTTAAAAGATTTTGTATAGGATACAAGATAATGATCTCTAAACACAGTGTATTTTATTTTAAACCCAATATTTTTTAAATGTTTTAAAATATTTTTTTTACATGAATAATTCTAATTAATTTATTTTTTTCATGTTTTTTTACCTCACCTTTGACATACAAAAATATATTTGATTAGCTAAAAATATATAAGTTATTTGGTCCTATAATGAGGTCTAAGATATCTTCAGTTTTTTAATTAAATTTTGGTGGAATTAAAATTGTAATCAGTTTTTTGAGTTCTTGCTGGGGCCGCCCTTAGCTATGAAATTTCATAAAGCATTTTGAGTTTAGGTCCTCTTCCATTTCTCCATTTTCTTTCTTTGGGTCCTCCACAAACTCATAGATCTATAGTTTATATGCATTTTTTGGCTAATTTAATTTCTTATTAAAAGAATTCATAAAAATGTGTTAAACCACCAAAAAAACAATATCTTGGGTCCTCCATAGTGAATTTTTAAAGTTTGGTCTTCCTCTCTTTCTCTTTTTCTGTGTATTCTCCATTTGAGCCCTCTACAAACTCGTTGATTTGTGATGTATACATTTTCGAACTATTATTTGGTTTTTCATTGAAAAAAGAAATCCATATAAATGCATAAAAATAGCAACAACAAAAAAAAACGTGAAAACCTCAGAAATTTCAAATTTCGTTGGAACTCCCATGGAAGATCTGCAAAAATTATAAATTATGGGTTTCACCGCAAATGCTTTTTCTTTATGTTTTAACACACACTTATGAATTTTTTAATATAAAATTTATATATTAGTTAAAAAATGCATAAATGAGTTTGTAGGAGACCCAAATGAATAATGGAAGAGAAACCGGACTCAAAGTGTTTTACAAGTTTTCATAGTGGCAATTTTGAAAAAAAAATTAAAAATTTTGATAAAATTTTAATTTTATAAATTTCATTAAATATAATTCGGTTGGATATTAAACCAAATAATCCAAAATATATATATATACATATTTAAATTAAAAATATTTTGCAATTACTTTTAAACGGTGCTAATTTTATAATTTATAAAATAATTTATAATTTATAATTTTATATATAGATCATGAAGCATTGGTATCAAAAATTCTAATTATTGTTGGACGACGACATTAGACAAAATTATGAATTGATAAAAGTTTTGTTCTCCACATATATAACAATTTCTTTTTTCTCCACCATCTTCTTTTTGCAAACAAGAAGGAATTAGTTTACATGTAATTGCAGCATGCAAAAGTTAAAGTTCAAAGGCTTACACGCAGAAGCAGCCCAGATAAGCATTATGCATGAAGAAGAATTTATGGGCTAACTATAAAATATATATATATATATATATATGTATAAAGTCTAGACTCTAGAACCATACGTTTAACGCTGAAATGCTTTGTCACGCATGGCGTACTTATACAGACAGCCAAGGTAGGTTTTGTTTCTCGATGGTCAAAAATATGATATTTGGTGTCGTAAGCATGTTTTATTATTATATAAAGCTTGACACCAAATTTTTCATTTTTCTAAACGTACTTGCATATAAAATACTAACAAAATTCAATTCTTGAGCTTTCAACTTTTGGTCAACAAAAGAAACTCCGAGTACTGTATGCATGCATGAAAATGATTCATCCAATTAAATCCTCAAATTCTCAGTATAATAATCAACATATTATATATGTATATGCAAAGTACTTAAAAAAGATAATTATCCCCCTCAATTAAAATTTAATATATTATTTAAATAAAAAAAATAAAATGTTAAATTCTAATTTGAAACACATAATAATCAATTTTGCGCGTGTGTGGAAAGTCATTGAAAGGGATAGCTTTTCTAGAGACTGTGATGGACCCGTGTGCGTGTTGACCTTTTCCTCGGGATTAACTTTCAAGAGGGCTTATACAGATCTGAGTACGGTTTGACAAAAAGGACAAAAGAGAAGTCGGAGCATAAATATATGTTGGTGGAAAAAAAAAGAAGGAAAAATAAAGAAAAGTAGCGGATCGACGACATCTGTGTCGCGATGTGCACCGCTGGTTGTGAGATCAATACCCAACACACACGTAAACATTGTAACTTTGATGGCATGCATTTAATATTCAACCAAACCAGCTTGCGATGGTTGTATCTATTGAATTCGATCAGTTTGATGTCTTAACATTCTAACACGGCCCAGTGCATTTATACAAGTTGAAAATCAAAATGGTAACCCTACGTCTAGATCTAGACGTCCATATAAGTGTCTATACGTCCATATACGTGTATATATAATAATAATAATAATAATAATAATAAATAAAAATAACTATAATGAGTCCATACTTATGATTTCGAGGAATACCAATATGGAATCAATAGGAAGAAGAACTCAACTAGTTTTTTCCTTTTTTTACAAAAAGAACATTCAATTCGTGAGTGTCATCCAAAACAAACTGTTTATTAAATAAAAAAAACTAATATTATAGATGGGCCACAAATTTTAACAAATTGAGTTATTTACTTAAAAACCATCAATTTTAAACTTTTCATTTGTAAATGTATTTTAATATATATATATATATATATACAAAAGTAATATTATGAGCGCTCATAATACCCTATGACACAAGAAAAAACTTTACACTACGTTAACTTTTTCGATGACCTGGTAAATTTTTTTTTTTAATACCTTCTTGCTAGTATTAGCGAGATCTTTTTATTACTAGTAAGAAGGCAAGTAATGAACCAATCTTGTCTTCTCGCTAATAGTAGCGAGAACTCGCTACTACTAGCGAGAAGGCAAGATTAGTTCTTATAAAAATATGTTTCTCTTTTCGCTATTAGTAGCAAGATCTCTCTACTGCTAGCGAGAAGACATAATGAAAGCATGCTTCTCTTCTCATTAGTAGTAGCGAAATCTTTCTACTACTAGCGAGAAGGCATTCAAGAAAAAAAATTTACCAAGTTATGAAAAAAATTAACGCGGCATGAATTTTTTCCGTATATCGCGCAGGTTATTATGACCGACGTCACTCGTAATAACATTTCTATATATATATATATATATATATATTATAAAGGATGATAAGTGGGGATGCTATGAAACCACTTATTAGGTTTTTTAATTTAATTTAATATTTTTTAAATTTTTTTACTTTGATTTGGCATTTAATATAATTTTACTAAATAAGAATTATTTTAATATTAGAAGTTTTATTAATTTAAAATTTTAAAGTCCTAAAATAACTTTTTACACTTCTATTTAATTTTCAATTTTTTAGTTAAAAAAACTATATTAATATTCATATTTTTTTATTTTTTATTTATATAATAAATATAAAATTATATTAAATACCAAATTATATTAAAAAAATAAAAAATGATAAATTAAATTAGAAATTTTCACTGAGCTCCATAGCATCTTATCTAATACAATTTATAGCATATATATATATATTAAAAATTTCTTATTTTGGAGCTCACCAAAGTAGATCAATGGCAACATTTTACCCGGCTTATGGTCAACCGGCCCTGTACGATCGAGGGTATTGTCCTATGTTACTAAAGATTCCTGAAGTGTGGCCTAATATATGTAGAGCTCGGAGGCTGCATGAATAATTAATAGAATTAGATTGTGCGCTTCTCTTGATGGCCATAATGTTTGAGAAAAACAATTGCATCTTCCTACTTTAGAAAGGAACTAGCTTGAAGTGTACGTTATGCCATAGGAATTATGCGCGCAAAGCCTATTATTACATTATTGAAATTAATACTTGGTGTGCACAAAAGTAGTGTGATGATAATGGGTAGTTATAATATCTTGCACAATCCACAGACATGGGTCCCGATTCTTCATCATAATATCCAACACCACCAGGATGATGATCATCATCATGCATTCATGCTTGCCTAGCCAACTCTCTTTATCGTTCCAAAATTCAGCCCATCCACAATATATATATATATATATATATATCGTGTATATATGTTATATTTTTATAAAAATTTAAAAAATTATATATAGATTTAAATAAATAAAACATATTAAAAATATCTATCAGATTATTTATCGTTTAATATATATGAACGATATCCTATATCTCATTAATTCTTTTTATATATATAAATTTTTATTTTCAAAAGAATTTTAAGGACATATATATAATATGATGAAATGGGTATAAAGGAATGCTATTAATTTTACAATCAATATTCTACTTCTACGTACGAAGCTCTTGTATACGCTCAGCTTATATCCCTACGTATATGTCTCCCACAAAACAACGAAATCTCACGACATCGGCATTAGAATAATCATTAATATCTTTTAAATTTAATTTAATTAGACTAATACAATTTTGCTTTTTTAAACAATCTGAGTTCTGAAAACTAAGACTTATCACAATTATATATATATATATCAAATAAATCAAAGAGATCATCAATATGATGACTCATTGCCAGGAAAAACTTTATGTCAACATGAAATAGAAAAATCCTACGAAGAACCTTCTATCAGTAAAGCCTTAAACCGTTTTCTAGATTAATTTTGAAATATCAATATATATATATATATATATATATGCAATACATATATAAAAGTGTTCTTATGGCTATATAGCTTATATATAGGCAAAATTATAGCCATGTTTCATGTTATTAAATAAAAATAAAAATATATATAATATTTATTATCTTTTAAAAATCTCCATGAATTAACCGATTAAACCTCTAATGCTTAGAAAACCTAAGCTACATAGTCAAGAGAGCTACTAGTTTTACCATAAAAAAAAAAAAAAAAAAGAGAGCTACTATCATATATATATATATATACACACACACACACATATATATGGTATGCATACGATCTAGACTAGCTAATTCCGGAATCAACTTTTTACTTACTTTACTAATGGAGTTTGGTTGAATATTAATCATTCATTTTTCTTAAGAAAGGAGCTTAATTTACACGATAATCACCATCTACAAATATTCAAATACTAAATTTTTTTTTATTTATTTCTTAATTAATTATACATAATTTGGGATGACTGGTTGATGAACTAAACCAGATTAGAGTTTCAGTTTGAAGTAGGTGAAAGTAGGAGCTTAAATATGAAGCTTAATTAAGATACACACATTGTTAAAATGCTAAACCGACTTTTAATTACCTATCAGTAATTTTCCACATATTTACATATTAAACTTATTATTATAATCATCAAACAGAGAATTAAGCACTGTATACCAACTCAACACTGGTAATTTACAAACAGCTCAAGAATCAACGATACATATCTAATACTATATATCAAATATTTAATACAAAAGAAAATTCCCTCCCTGGAAAAAAGAAGAAAATTAAGAAGGCTTACTACTTATTTAATAATACAACGAGATCATAACCTCTAGAAACCAAATGATACAAAAATATCAATTATACATATATATATATATATATAATACATGAAAATAATCAGAAAAATATATAGATAAATTTTAAGGTTTATGCTTCTGTGTATAGATGTAGTCAATGTGAGCAGCGAGTGTCCTCCTCATCAAGCACTCTTCTTCCCCAACTCCTTCACAGCTTTCCTCCACCATTACTTTCTCTGTTTCATGATCATCATCCTATTTATTACACATTAAAACACAAATTAAATATCAAAAAAAGGTTTTTTTTATCGCAGAAAAATCATAATCTGTGAAAGAACTAGAGCTGAGCTTACCACGTGTTGAACTTTGAGCGGGCTGTTAGCGCCTGAAAAACCTGCAGGCTCGGGCCGAGACCTGCAAGTGAGAGAGAAGAAGAGGAGGAGGAGAGAGAGCACGCAAAGTGTGGTCGTGAGCTTTGAGGACGACATGGTTACTTGGCGGCGAGCTTTCTAGAACTACCCTGAAAAATAAGATATACGAAGAGGAAGACACAGAGATCGAGGAACCGATCTGACTGTAATTTATAGCAATTCGGAGAAGCAAGCAGGGGTAAATTTGGAATTTTGATGCATGAGATTCTCACCTATCTTATTTATTTAATAACCCAGAGAAAAACTAAAGTTGCAAATTAAATTGATAAATAAATAAATACTAGTGGAAAACATCGGACGGAGGCTATGAAGTGTGGTTGACTTTTCAAGTTGATGAAAAGTACGATTCAAGATTGCGTACACACTTGCTGTAGCAGATCACAACCCTGTGCAGCTCTTGTTTGTCTCTTAGTTTAGAGGTTTAATTCTCAGGATCCTAATTGAGGTATGTAATCCACTGTCTGGATTATATATTATTATTTGGATCTTATTGGAATTAATTTCTGTATCATATATTTCTCAGGATGCTAACTGGGGCCTGTAATCCACTGTCTGCATTATTATTATTATTTGGATCTTATAGAATTAATTTATGTATCATATATATATATATATATATATATATATTGTTTTTAGGATTTGGGTGGTTTTGGTTAGCTTTGTCAACGGTTATAGTCTGCGCCATGGCCAAACACACCTGAGAATAATACTATGTTCACATGTAGGAAGAGTATAGATCTATTAGACTTCTACTAATGGATGGTAGGAGTCGACCATGCATTTTCTAATTTAATTCTTTTTATTCCTTGTTTTTCTGTTGAAATGATATTAGTTTATGAACCTATACATACCTACACTACTTACATAAGCTTACATATATATATATATATATATATAATTACTCTAACGAGGGATCCTTCATTTAATTAAATGAGAAATTATTTATATGATATATTTTTAATGTTACCACATAAATAACAATAAATCCGTAGATTAAAATATTATTTAAAAAAAGTATACCTCAAGGATTAATATCAATTAAATTATTCTAAATAAGCATCGAATTCACTACTGCTTATGACATTTTTGGTCCTGTGGCGGTCCTTAAAGCATGGCACATAAACCATCCAACATTCAACTAAATGAGAGACCTATATATATAATTGAATGATTAATGAGAAACAAGAATTTGTCATGGATAATAATATTAATTGTGGCTAATTATATAGGGAATCAAAAATCGAGGCAATTTATATATGTGGCTGAAATTTGTGATGTGTGCATCGGAAACTTCTTCCTTCTTGTGTTAAGAAATGTCGCTTGTTATAATTTTTCTAGGAATAAGAACTTAATTGCCTTCTAGAAAGTGATCAGGTTTGAAATTATGAATGTGTTTAACAACCTTTGTTTATATTTTTCTCTTTGAATTATCTATAATATTTTCAATTTGATTGTTTTAACTTGTTGGGTCAAAGGGAATTGTGATCAGTTCTTCAATATCATTAAGATTTATTTAGATAATTTAAACGTATTTGGGTCAAACCAGTAAACATGAATAATGTGTTTCAGTGTCTGTATTTTTTGATTAATTTCATATACTTATATAGGTCATTTTCAATCTACTTATATATTTAAACACTGCACGTAAATGTAATGTTAATTAAGTTTTATTTTGTCAATTAGGAGAAATGTCACCAAGGAAATTAACTCAAGCCAACCACCTAAATCCCTGCCACGTTGAGATTCCCAGTCACCCCTCTAAAATAAAGATTAAGATCAGGTTAATTAATTAAACAGGTTAAAAAGTAGGTGTATTAGGATCTAAGAAAGATTATTAATTACTTATTAAAGAAACAAAAGGAAAAAGAGAGGAGTATACATATTCGGGAAACAAAGCTTGAGACTAATGCACCACATTGTGATGATTTTTCACACGCATGGTTAATAATAATAATGAGAATATGAATTGCTCTAAGTGCGGCCTTCATTAATTAAGCATGTTTATGACATAATCCTTTTGGAAATGATAAAGCTTATGGTGCTTTATAGGTCAGCTTGGTTTCTTTTGTGTTTGGTTGGTCGGAAAAAGAAGAGCTAGAAATTTTCTGTTTGGAGATCTTTAAATGAGTGAAGGACCAAAAAGTTGAGCAGCAATGAAGTAACATATATAAAGAATAGGCCATTCTTCTTTTCTACAATAATTATTTAATTTAATGTTTGCTGGTGGGGGTTGGGTGGCTTAATAACTAAAAATTAAAAGAAAAAAAAAATTAAATAATAAATAATAAGAAGAAGAATCTAAAAGCGTGACAAGTTGTAATGAAAGAAGCTTCTTTGGTCAGCTTTTTATTTTTGTGTCTACATCTTATTTGCTCTTTTACTTTGAGACCCAAATTTAATTAGCTGAACCCCACCCACCCACTAATCCATAGTACCTTTTTTTTTTTTTTGATAAATAAATAAGGCCCTCACTTATCCATGATACTTATGTTCAGGGTTTTTTCTCCCCAACTCAACTGTTCCTATTGCTCCTTTTTTTTTTTTTTTTGGTATTTTTGGCTTTTCTGAATAAATTCAATGCCTACTTGCGCAACTGTATCTCATGCTGCTTTTAGTTCTTAATTATCTCTAGCTATGTGCACACAATGTGTATTTGAGAAACTGTCTGAATGCATCTTCTATGCTTAGCTTGAAGATTATCAGAAAACAATCTGATAATTAATAGTAAATATTATGTCTTCTACTTTAGCCAAGCATGCGCTTACTTGCACTGATTAATAAATTTAATTAGAAGATAATTCATCTTGATTATTAAATTTGTTATTTCCTAATATTGATGTTGCTGTTTACCATTTTAATACAAGTTCTTCCTTTATATATATATGTATACATATATATAAGCTAAAGAAAAAACAACTGTGAGGTTTCACGAGGGCTTCAAATCAATTGCATTAATTGAAAAGAGACGTGCTATTAAAAATGACAATGTGAAAGTTGTTCAAATTTTATTATATATTTTCAGTCTCAATACCATATGGTTTGTTTTACTTCAACTTATAACAATATATCTTCTTCCAACTCTATCTAGCCTCCCTACTTATTTAATTTTCTTAAACTATATATTGCTAACAAAGCAATAAAAAGAACTCTAAAAGTTCCTAGTTCTGGTTCATCATTTATATTTATATGCACTACCATATTTAATTTCGCATTCCCAGGTCAGCCTATCGAACGTGAGAATTTGTAATAAATTAATGCATAAAAATTTCTTGTTTTTAGTGTGACCAATTATTAGTGTCCAAAAGTCTATTTTCAATATTATTCCAATTACATTATTAGCACAGAGACAGTTTGGCTGATAATAGAGTTGGAGGTTTGAATAGAGCTCTTCAGCCTTATTCTTATTATTCCAATTACATTATTAGCACAGAGACAGTTGAGCTGATAATAGAGCTGGGGTTTGAATAGAGCTCTTCAGCCTCATTCTTGTGAATATATTTTAAGTTTATGGGGAAAATATAATATAAGGAGTCCGAGTATAAAACTCTTTCAGATAATTCGAACTCTGATGACGTAGTTGGATGATGGAAGAAAACAACAACCTGATTCCCACAGTTCTTTTTATCGATTTCATTAATAAATCAGTAAGCAAGAACCTGATTCCCACTCTCCAAAAGCTTTAGAGGTAGATAGTAACAGGACCTGTATGTTTGATTTATGACACCAAAAAAAAAAAAAAGTCAAATCTATTAGTTAAAAAGCCTGTTTAATATTCTTATTGGAAAAAGGATTCACAAACCTAATGTAGAATGCAGAATTCCTCAGCACATGCATGAATGCTTCTTAGCAATTGGGTATTCTCAGATTGGAATATAAAGGGCTATTATTAAGCTATATATATATTTATCTATCTCTCACTTACTCAAAGATGTTCGAGGATTAATGTCACAAAAGATTTAAGAATATTCTCAGCTGAATATAGTTGCAACCCCATAGTTGCTTAGTGCTGTTTAATTATTTTTCAAGACAGATTGAACCAGATCAGGCTTGAGGCCCATAAGAGAAATCCTCAAAGCTATTTGAAACAGCATGAAAGCTCTTATCAATGCCATGAATCAATAAGAAACAGAGCTGGCAATTAAAATGAGGGTTATTTTCACCTTCTAATTCTGAAAATGAAAAGAAGAATTCCCTCTATTCCGCTGTAAATTATTGTTACTAACAAATATAATCATCTAATGGTTTTGTTGTAATAAAACATTATCTTTCTCGTATTCTACATAGAATAAGGCTACAAAATTTATAAAATATGACTCAATCTCTAGGATGAAAGTAACTACCAACTCTCCCCTCCTTCGCCAAATTCACCATCTTCAAGCTCCTCATGATCGCCATTCTTATGAGAACCATGCCGGTGATCTCTCTTGTGTCTTTTATGCCTACTGCTTCCCTCACCTGATTCGTGAGCAGGCTGCATAATGCACAAGATGAAGAAAAGGTAAAATTCATATCAGCGTTTAAGTTTGAAATATAAACCAGATGAACCAAAGGAGAAGTTGGAATCATTTCTTAGACGTAGTCAACAACATACCCTTCTTGATGATTTCTTCTGGTCGCTATTAGATCCATGGGGTTTCTTCATCCATTCGTCCTCATTTCCACCCACGTAATCCTCGCTACTCTTATGTTGTTTCCATTCTTTGCTATCACTGTCTTTAGTTGACCTTTTGTTCTCTTTGCCAAAATGATCCTCGGAAACATTAGCAGTTTCACCATTTGCTCCCTCTTTCTTGAAGTGCACCTCTTTTTCTCTTTCTGCCTCTTTTTCCCTTCTTTGCTTCCTCTTTTCTCTTTCTTCTTTCTCTCTCTCCTTCCTCGCCTTCAAAATGGAAGAATTGAAAGTAATAGCTTCTTCATAATATAAACATGATATATTTACAGAACATGACATATTTACAGAACATGATATGTTTGCAGAACAAGTTCTGGCTAATTCCTTTCTGTTCATTTTGTTGGGTACATAAAAAATCAACTCTACTTTATTATATTTCAATCTTAACATGTCAATACAGTTTACATAATCTTGTCCTGTCTAATTTTCGGCCAATTGTTCCATCAGCTCATATTACCCCTGGTCTTTTATCATAATATCCACCTCTATTTTACTTGGAACTGCTCCATAATATAAAACCACAATGCAAAATTGCAGCCATTGTACTTCTATGTAACAAAACCGCCTCCACCACCCCTTTCTTTGATCCTAATAGCACTTCAAAATCAGCACTAACCATCAAGTCCACATCTACACCCTTGATCCCCAATTAAAAGGCCAATAGACTGGAAAATAACACTAGCATGCAAGGTAATCAAAAAGATGCCAGCAATCATATTCTGGAAATAAACATTACTAATAAGTAGAACTGACATCTTGAGGCATGTATAAACAACAGAACTTTGCACAATTATGCTACTAGGTAATGAGAAAACATATAGGCACGGAACAAAACGCAAAAACATACAAGCAGCAGCCTGGAAGAGAAATATGTATGTATTTCGAAACCAGTATACCATAACGTAATGCAATTGATTTAATACCTTTTCCTCCTTTCTCTTCTGTTCTCTCTCTTTCTCCTGCTCTTTCAGTTGCATTACATACTTGTCAAATATCTCCCTGCAGAGGCCCTCTTCACCAATAGAGCTACACAAAAGCATCCAATATAAACAGGCAATAGTCATATATATAATAAGAAAAACAGTTATAATAGCTTGCAAGTGACTAGGAAAACTGATCTGACTGCATGTGATCATACACTAGAGTATGATGATAGGTTAAATACAATTTATTTTAATCTTCAATGTCCAAACACATTTGGTTAAGACACAATTAGGTCATTTCAACCATAACCCAAACTTCTCCAGTAGTGTCTTAAACATCAAGGATCGAAGTAAAGTTCTCTTGAATATTAAAACAACATACTACTAGTTAAAATGTGAACGTTATAGCAGATATTTAATGGCGATATTTCCGACAAGAAAATCAATTAAATAAGAGCATTTATACCTGCATTCTTGACAACCTTCAAAAAGTGGTTTGCAGTCCTCCCACTCTGAAGATGCAGTTATCTCCTGTACCAAATTAGGCAAATTGATAGTAAGCCATGGTGGACTGAAACAATATATATGGTCAGAATCCCTATACTATTTAACAAAAAATGAGAGCATTGATATTCTAATTGGCTTGCAGCATGGTATACCTTGATAGAAGATAGAAGATGAAAGAAATCATCAGTAAGGTGTTTACGTTTTTTAGCATCTTTCTCCTCTTTCTCCCTGACTCTTTCAAGTAATTCATCGAATACTATCTGCAAAGAGGTTGCAAATCCCATCAGATAACTGTGGTGCATAAAGTACAATGACCAAGAAAATACCACAACCAATCAACCATAAAGCAAGAACCAACCACACAGAGCAAAAGCATACCTTTAAATTGGCATCTGACACTGGTGGAGAGCCAATATCATTAGAAATGGCATTTTTGAAGTCTTCAAACGTCCAGGTTGATGAAAGCATGATCTGAAAAATTACCAGAATTTTGATAAATACCGGAGGATCTTATGATAAATTGAGAAAATAAATGTTGACGGCAATACCTTTCTTAACTTAACTGCATCTTTTATCTGAGTTTTATCCTCACGATACTGTAAAGTAAAAATGAGAGAGCAAATCAGTATTTTATGAAACATGGTTAGCAACTAAAGAAACAACAGCTAGAAATTTATACTATAACTGAGAGTGGTAATTCAACCACAAGAATTCTGATTATTGATTAAAGCTACCAGAATTTATCGTAACCTAATAGTCATACTTTACATCTTTCATAAAAATCCAAAAACTACATACTGTACTTACAGTGATTAGACACTAATATGGTTAAACGAGACATGAGACCCTAAGCTGAATTTGGGTGATGTAGTAGAATGAACCAAGGTAATCAAACAGTTTACCAAGTAGCTCTAAAGAGTCTCTGGATTCTTCAAACTGTTTATTGATAAGTATACCCAGTGCCAGAATTCATACATAGTTGAGTACACTTTCAATCAACTAAAACTTTTATGGCCTGTTAAGGATGAGGACAAGAAAGGACAGGGCTGGACTAATTAGGCTACTCCAATTAAAATATGTAAGCCTTTCAGTCCTGTATTGCAAACGGGCCCTTACGTAACAGCCATAGCCAAGTTATATGTCTTGTCGTGTGTTTGAATTCTGCAAACCTCAATTTCTATCATTTTACTATTGTATATGTGGGCCAGCTTTCTATCCTATTAAATATAACAAGTATTGTCAATATTCGATATTTATAGTTGGGTCCACTTCCTATCAACTTACACTTATTGGTCCAGTGGTAACTTAAATAGCACTATTATGACAACGGATATTTTAACAAGACAAGCGAGACAAAGTAATGCAAACTTGAGTCAATTGATTTTAAACAAATAAAAATGAATAAGAATTACAAAGACAGCATAGTTCAATTACTTGTTTCTGAAGCTCTTCAGCAACATCTTCAAACAAATCTTTAGGAGTTGAACCTGAGGTGTTTGATGAAACTGCCAAATATGCAGGTAAATCTTTAACCTAAATGCAGAACCCCACGACCAAATAAAACAGAAAAGAGGTCAGATAATAAACAAAGAGCTAGACAGAACTCAATAACAATAAAAATTTGAATTCTCAAGCATTGTATAAGTTGATCTATGAACAAAAATCTAAAGGGGAATTAAAAAATTGTGCAGCCAACCTTTGTGCAATATTCACGCCAGTGAGTTTTTGCTGTAAGAATTCCTGCAGCAACATTTTCTTCCATCAATTTGCGAAACTCATCACGGTTTTTACGCTCTGCCTTTCTCAATTCTTCCTATTTTCAAGAAAAACTTGTATATGAGTATTGCCTAAGGAAAAAATAATTTAAGAAATAAAAAAACAGAAGCCACAACAGAATCATTAACAACCTTTTGTATCTTCCTCTGCTCCTCCTCTTCCCTCTCCACATCGCGTATATACTCCTGTGACAACATATTGCAATTAGCACGAAACCCAAGTTCAAAAGAGCTAAATGAGGAAAATTACCTGAAAAATTTCTAATCGATCAATTTTTTCAAGACATGAACATCTCTCATCAGCCTCCAAACGATCTTGAACTTTTCGCCATTGGCTGCTTGCCTTAAAGAGAGGCAAAATTAAGATGTATTGGAAAACAGCACATGAAAGCCTAATAAGAACCATGCTGAACCAGTACCTTAATGAAGTCACAAGATTCCAGGAACTTCCTATATTCCATTATATTGAATTTTCGATCTTCTTGTGCCTTTGCTCGCTCCTAACCACAATTGCATTTTGTGAGCAGCATGTTATATGCTAAAACTCCAGAATCTCTAATTATAGATACTCCAATATTCATAGAATCATATTGGATTTTGACCAATATTACCAAAATTATTTGTTCTTGTAAACAAATTCCAGAGACAGTATATAAAAAGTAAACCGGTGTTGGACTTAGTTCTGACATTTCTTTGTATCTCTATCACAGAGATCCCCAGAAGATAGATGAAGCATATAAATTTGGGGATTTACTCTGGCATGAAAAAAAAAAAGGACTAGAAATACAATTCAGGCTTATGATTTTCAGAGTCTCAAGCATGCTGAACCAGAGCTGTAAACCCCTTCAGCTTAAAATAAATTCTTCCATTCAAAGAAGAAGAAGAAAGATTTAGTATCTGAAGAAGAAAAATTCAGTATCTGAATATAATATGTTTATGCATGTATAACTATATGCATATGTACCAAGATTTAGTATCTGAATATAATATGTTTGTGCATGTATAACTATATGCATATGTACTCCGCATATATAGTACCTAAGAACAAGATACAAGGTGAATTCCAGTTGCAGGCTTCAGGTCAAGCTTGAATTTATAGCCCTAACGTGCTCAATTCAATAGTCATAGTTGAGAAGGGCAAAATTTGCAATATGAATATGAATAATATAATAAAGACTAACTGAAGTACCAGAACCTAACCTTCTTTCGGAGTTCCTCCACATGGTTCTCAAACAAATCCCTTCTTTCCCTATCTCGCTCAACAGCTTTGAATCGCCCATCATTTTCAAAGAGACTCTCGGCTTTGCTGTGTGGTAGTAAAAAATTCCAATTAGCAAAGAATTAACTATCATCGAGCTCAGCAATAAATCAAAGGCCGTTTTAGTTGAAAGAAAACACTAAAAATTGACGTCACATCAGGGAAGACAAACCTCCATCTCATGGATGATGTCAGCTCTGTGGACTCCTGCATCAAAATTAAAGACAAAAATAAGAAACAGAAAAAAAAAAAACATGCATACACACACACAACGACAACGCATTCCAAAAAGATAAAAGAAATGTCGAAGAACAGAAAACAGCATACTTCCAACATCTTTTTGAATTCTTCCCGAGCATTTTTCTGCTTAATACGTCTATCCTCGGCTTCCTGTTTTTTCCTTTGACCCAAGAACTAAAACATAGGAATAAGACAAATTGAAATTAGAAACAACAAGTTACAATATCAATCTGCTAAATAAATGTGAAAAGATAAAACTTTAAGTCTTCCAAGTAGAAGATCCTGTTCCATTAGGCCCATTACCCAGCAAAAGCAGATAATCCAGCAAAGTGGACAAAGACTCAATACATATATAACATAAAAAGTATGCTTCCATTTCTGAGACACATGAAAACATATGCATCCATACATTTATGACACACGCATGCATACATAAATACATTTATGTATTTATAATACATTAATAAACACACATGTCACACATGCAAAAATATAAAAATATTTACATTACCACGTATATAGATCAATGTACTATGTAATATGTAATATGTAAACACATAAATGCACTGATAAATATGATACATATTATGTACGATGTGTATAACTCAACATAGATATACCTCATTGAAAGCTTGCTTCCGATCTCCAAGTGATTTCAAGGCACCATATCTTTTATCATTAATTATTACTCTCATTGCCTGGTATATTTAGTATATCGTCAAGTACTTGGATTAAAAAATGAAAAAAAAATGCAGAGAAATATATTGACATTATTGAATTACCCGATCCCAAGTCCATTCAGATCCAATATTGGCATCCTCCAAAAGCGCTTTAAATGCATTTTTTGCCTCCTAAAGGTAAACAAAGCATTAAAAAGCAAATTAACAACATTCAGTCTAGAAAGTGAAAGATAAGAGATAGGAACATTGCAAATTCTATTTTATACCAGCTTATTTGCATATACTAAAGATTCCCGATCAACAGCTTTATCTTCCAGTGCTATATCACTGACTTTCTCTCCTATTACACCTTTGGGAGCTTCCTGCAAGGTTTGACTACATTAATGTTCTAGAAATCATATCTCAAGTATTCATTACTGCTAAGTTATAATCAGCCCCAAAAGTTTAAACTGATAAGAAATGAACCCAACCATGTACGTCAAGCTAGCGTGTTAGACAATTAATGTCCCCCTCATGTAGGCCTGTCCAATAAAGTGATAAAATTCAGGCCTTACTCATGCAGTTAATTATGGGAGTCAGTAGCAGGATTTCAAGTTAATTACCCTTTGACACCATGTTGAGTTACTATCAATCCCAAAAGAAAGTCACCCTACTAAGCATGTCAAGCTAAAATGATAGATAGTTAGTAGTTACCATATAAAATAAATCCAAGAATACCTCTTTATCTTGTGCAGGAGCTTCATCTGCAGAACTAATTGTACCCTTGGCAGAAAAATTGTCAAGATTATTCCTACAAGTTTGGTGCGAGAGAAAAGTCAAGGCTACATACCAGTCGCAACACTAAAATCAAAACACAAGGCTAAAGACAAACAATACATTGGTTCAGTGACAGTATTAATTTCAGAGGCAGCAGTTCCATCAAATGTTGAAACAACACTAATTGGTGTCTGATCTCCATCCGCATTTGTTTTTATTCTAGTAGATACAACAGGTGAGGCAGATGATCTCGGAACCACAACTGTTTGCAGATCAGCAGCTGAAACAGGTGCTACTGAAACAGGGCTTGATGCAACTCCTTCAACTTTGGAGGATGAGGTATCTGCACTAGGTGTAGACTCAACCACAGGAGGAGAAACAGAAGCCATGGTACAGCTACTCACTAATATTCCTTGTGTTTCCTCAACAGAAGCTTTTTCGACTTGCTGACGAGCCAACTTGATTCCAAAGGCCAAAAAAAGGGGGAAAGTAAGAAATGGAACAAGAGGAGATAATAAAAGAGATGTACAGTTTCAATTCAGTAAAATTGGTTGATGTGGGAGGAAACCTTCAGTTCCTCAGGCATTGTCCATTTTGATTCTTTGGTAACTTTGTTATAATAATACCTACAGAATAGAAGTAAAAGGTCACATAAGCCCAAAAATTGCAAACCATATAGGATGAAAGACTTAGCAAATCAATAATCAATTACTTACTTTCTTCCATCAGGACTTGTAAATTCCTTCCAGTTCGTTGATGCATCAGCCCTCTGTCACAGTGGTAAAATAATAAGCCGAAAACCTCCAATCTCATACGAGAGATTCACCAAGAATGCTAAGGAAAATTAACATTGAACACTAGTAGAACGAAAGACTCAAGCTCTCAGGAAAGAGAAGAAAAAGGCACAGTACAGGAAGAAAAAAAAAAAAATCTTTCTACTCAATCTCTTAACAATTCAGATACTTTATAGCAGAAGGGTAAAGATCTAACAGCCCTAGTAGAATATTCTATAACCAGTTCTTTAATGAAATATAATAAACAAACATCTTCTTGATATATAGCGAATCAAATTCCTCTAACAGATATGGAAAACATTATCTTAATGGAGAGACATGAATTAGAATTAATTACTCAGACAATTAATTATAAAAAGATCATTTTACATAAAACTCCTCAAATCTCAACCTGACTATCCTAGTATCCTATCACATGATACAATGTGATACCTTAGAGTTCCAAATCTTATCCATGCATGAGGACAAACATACTAGTAATGGACTAGGTTGTACTAGAGTCCCAACATCCTAACACCAGTGGACGAGTCTATACACTCTTCCCCATACCAACTTTGTTGGGCTTCAGCAAGCCAGCCTCAACCCATGTGCATCAACAACAATAAAAAAATTTGAAACTATATATGATATATATTATATTCTTAGAAAAACATTAGTCCAACACTTGGGCACTGGCCCCACACTGAAACCTATGCAGCAAAAGCCCCATTGCTGACATTCAACATGAGTATTTCCACACATCCATTACAATATCCAATTCGCAATTACACTCTTACTCAATAGAAAGAAAATCAAAATGCAAGAGCAAAAGAGTAGCCCATGTAAAAATCTAACAAGATATTACATAATTTCTAACCACGAACCTACAACTTTATTGTGGCATCTCAAGATGAGATTTCATGTTCTTAAACCACAAAATAACCCAAGAAATTTATCATCTTATATTGTTCTCTCATTTAAGCTAAAAATAAAATATAAAATATTTTAGGACAATAAAATGTCTGTAAATGGCAGTTGGACCCTCAGTCAAAGAATTAAAAATGAACAGCACTAAAGACAAAGTAACATAAAACAATCTCCAGGCCAAGAATAGTGTACATTATCTGGTGTAAACATGAAGAACAATAGTCTATCATTCCGTAAAAAGAATTCAAGGAAAATTTTCAACACTAATTATTTAAGAATCAATACAAACGACAGAGTTTACTAACATTACAGTCACATAGCAGGTAGAGCAAGCAGCAAACACCCACAGCATATCCTACCTCTAAATAGAGTGGCAGAGCATCCAGTAAGCATCTTTAAAGCTATGGAAGTCACACAACATATATATTGAAGAAGTAATAGCACACAAAAAGAAAAAGTAACTCTTAAAGGAATCTAATAAAACATTTAACAATGTAGCACAGTTGCAAAATGATAACAGAAAAGAGAAATGTCATAATACCCTGTAGGTCCCTACCATAAGAGATTACCTTCGAATACATCAATAAACAAATAAGAACCAACAAAATATATGACAAATAAATATCTCAGAAATTTACCAAAACATATATGTAAACATGTGATGATTTAGTAAGATAGTTACCACTAACCAATAAATTATCAAATAATAACAATTATATTCATTTTCCATTTCACCAAATTTATATCAAAGTAAGTTCAATGATTTAAACAGTCAAATAATACCCAAAGAAAATTATTAAAAGTATATCCCACACAAAATCACATTGTTAGAAGACACAGAAAGATGGGAGAGAGGGCGCGAGAGAGAGAGAGAGCGAGAAAGAGACCTTTTCCCTCAATGGAAGTACACTCATATCCTTTTACAAAAATGTCTATAATGATCACTTTCTTAACAGTGAAAACACACCACAATAATAAAATTTAATTCCAGGAAATGAATTATCAAATGGAACCAAATGAAGCAGGAAACTGTCCAATCCACCACTTGATTTAGGTGAAACACAAAAGAAGAATTAAGATAAGAAGGCACCCGCTGAACGGAATATCCATTATTCTAGGAAGAGCATTTGGACTTTGTTTACCATGTGCGTAAATTTGATATGGTAAAAAACACTAAGAAAAGAAAGCACATATTGATAGCAACACATTAATCATAAGAAACCTGTGAGAATAGCAAATACCAGAATAGACACAAAAATAAGCTCACTAGTCACTATTCCACCTATTAAAACCATTTAATGGTATGATCGTAAGTTCTAACCAAGAGAAAATATCATTCGCATGACTCACCTCAGTTGGTGTCATCAACTCCAAAGGTTTCTCCCAACTTGATAGTTTTGTCTTCCTATTGTAATAATATCTGGAAAAATTCAGGTAACAAAGAATTAATCAGCCAACCTTACCAAAAAACCAATCCAAGATGAATTCTCGGCCAAAAAATAATAAGGATTTTCAAGAACAATTTTATTTTCTTAGAACAAGTGTATTAAAGACTCAAGGAGAAACTCCATCCTATATCTTAATGGAATCTCAAATATCTTTGGGTAGTGGGAATGGCCATCTATCCTGAAAGGTAATGACGACGTGCCAAATAAAAGTCTTCTTAGGCCATGGGAGAAATTTAACCTGAAATTGACAACACAGCTTAAGCAACCTAAACCCTGAAACATACCTTAGATGTGAATAAAACCATCTCCTGTTCATTCAATACCTATTTGTGAAGCTTAGCAATGTCACAATATGTTACCATTTTATCCCCATTAACTGACCAGAATCTGTCAGAAAGTGATGTAGCTTTAGTGACAAATCAGGTGAAGAGTTATTTGGGGCCAACCTACGATACATCTGCAAACAGAAACAAACTAAGGAACACCTCTTTTAGACTAATATGCCCTCACATATGGAAATGGATCATTAGTCAAGGCTCTATTCTTAGACTTATCTTCTTTTTGTTTGCTTGATTAATTATGCTTCTTTTCTGTAATTTTGGTTGTGGAGATCAGGACTTCAACCCCAGAAGCCCTTTCTTTTCCCAACAACTCTGAATGATCAATAATGTGAAAATGGTAGTCAGTAGAACTCATTAATTCCCTGGGGTAGCTCGTCTATATGTATCATATTCAATAACATGTTGAAATACAATAAATTTCAATAAGGTTGTAGCTTTCTGTCCATTACATGAATTACCTTCTTCCATCTGCAGAAGTATGTTCCCTCCAATCTGAGGCATCTGAACTGAGGCTAGGCCGGATACTAGTAGCCTGAGATTTTAAACAATTGTGCCAATATCAAAAAAGAACGTATAGTGTGTGTGTGTACATAGCAAAGGAGCAACAAGAGTTTGCTACTAGCGTAAAAGAAAATAAGATGCAGAGGGGACAAGGGAAGAAACTCTTACTGGAGCAGTGACACTTATCACTGGAGGATGTTCACTATTGTGCCGCACAGGTGTAACGGTGGTAGTGCTCTGGCTTTCAGTTGACAACCGCAGTTCTCCTCCAGAAGAAACATTTGCAACATGCATTTGAGGTATAGACTGGTGGTGAGTGGAACCCTCAAGACTTCTTTGTATTTGACCATAAGAAGGTCCAAACTGTGTATATGCAAGTTATGAAGTCAAGAAGGTAAAGATATTCAACTAAAATTAAGCTGGCAGTCAGAAGCACACTCCTGAATCTTACAGTATATGATGAAGAAAGAGGTATTCCTGGGCCACCTAGGCTAGGCATGTAACTACTTGGTGTTTGACCACCAGGCTGAGACATTGCTGATTCTGATGTGAAATGATTGTTAGGCTGACTGACTGGCAACTGAATTGTCTGTGATGGCGGCATACCTGGTTGACCAGGTCTTGGAGGTAATTGCTGCGTTGGTTGACAATATAGGGGAGGTGCTGCTTGAGGAGGCAATCTGACATTCACCATAGGGACACCCCGACCAACGGGCTGAAAATGCTGAGAAGCAACAGGAATGAACTGCTGTGACTGTGGCGAAGGAGCAGCAGGCCGAAACTGAGATAGAGATGTTCATTTCATTAATATCACTTGCAGGTTATATACAGAATTTGCAAGAAGGGATGCATTACTTGGAAAGGCATTGGTGGCAAAGTTTGAGTAGGATCCACATTACCAACCATAGGAGGCCGAAGAGGCTTTCAAGACAGAAAAATAAATCATTAGCAAGATGACAAAAAACTAAAGATTATAAGAGAGAGAGAGAGAGAGAGAAGAAAAATGAAGACATCCAGCTTTAAACTTACATGAAAGAAAAACCTTCCATTCTTAATAAAGGTAGGATATTTAACTAGTAAAATAATAGAAGAGTAAAACAGAGATGCTATGCTATGCAAATCACATAACAATATTGAACATTCGTAACAATCATGACCCATTCCATTGATCAAACTACCATTCACTTATTCAAGTGCATTTAACCAGAAGCACAAAAAGGCCATGAGCACAAAAGTGCCAATTGTGAAAGTGCAATGATATGTAAGAAAATAGATAAAATTAACAGTGGAAAGCCCAGATGTGTTCACAGAAGAGTAGGAACTTTTCAAGATTTAAGGTGAGCATTGATGCATGCAACTTAAATACCAAAAGTGACTTGATCTTTATCAAACAAGATTAATATATACACCTCAGAGGCAATCCAAAAGATAATTCATAAATACCTCATCTTATTAGGCGAGCCACTAAAAAAAAGGCAGAAAAATATAGTGCTGTACTCACAGTAACTTTTTGAAACTAAAGAACACAAAATGAGTCCATATAACTAAAAAGACCTACAAGACAAATGATACGACAAGCATATTCTTCTAACAAGGACAAAAAAAGAGAAACCATCTTCTAGACGCACTACCTGTACACCTGAAACTTGAGGATTATTGGCCATCTTTACAAAGCTCCAGCTCTGAAGAAACTGCAAAACCAACTATCAAAACTACCATCAAGAAAGTCAAGGATGGATGCAAACAAAAATTACCATGCACATTACACAAAGATGCCATAAGGGAAAAGATAAAGAATCCAATAAGCATACCTATAAAGAAAATGCTTTCACGTAGTCTACAAACAAAAGGAAAAATATTCCTCTTTGGCACTAAATGTTTCGCCTGTAAGAACATGTTCACAAAATTAGAGGATAAGTCTTTCAGACAAACAGAAGACCAAAAACAAAAAAGAAACAACTAACAACAAATGAAATAGTAAATAAAACGCCCAATTAAGCTTTAAACTTTTGATCCGTTAAAAAGAAAATAAAAATATATCAAGCTCCCAAATAAACATCAAATTCCAAATGGGTATCCCTTAAATTTTTTAACATGCCCCATAAGTTTTCACAAACATAAATAAGCGGCCAGTTGGGTTTACCAGAATTTGCTTAATCCCATCGCAATCTCAGCTAATAAAATCAGTTCCAAATAATTTAACCTAATATCTCAATCAAATCAAATGCCCAAAATACACAAATTCTAACATAAAATAATTGCTGGTAATGCGAGGAATGTCGTTGCAATCGCGGACAAACACATCGAAAATTCACAAAAAAAAAAATGTCGATTATTAAAAAAATAATAATAACTAGAAGCAAAAGATAATAATAACAAAAAAGAATAATAATACCAGCTCGTAGGTGCAATATTCTGACAGAGCCAAGTGAGTTTAGAGACAAAGCGCTCACAACTCCGAGTTCCGCGCGCTCTTGATATGCAGCTGAAACTGGGAAAGTACACTTTTTCAACCGACCGCTTTCTTGTAACCGAGAGATTAAACTTTCTTTTCTTTTTTTTCTGCTGCTCTAACGCTGCAACCTTTTCGAAAAAATTAAACTTAATAAATTTTGTTAACCTCTGCTAAGTTTCTCCTTGTTGAATGGATAATAAACCAAAAGGCGTTATTTAATTATTTAAATAATAATATGTGTTACATGTCATTTCGGTATTTGAATACCAATTCTGTAAATAAATTTGCACATAATAGGTTGTTTAGTTGGCTAAATTTTCGAATAAAGCATTTAACTTTTGAAAAGATATTTCGAGCTTCTAATTAAATTTCAGGAAAAATAACATAAATCAGAAAAAAAAAAGTATAAAACTAGAATATATATGTTTATTATATCATGAAGACGTTGATATTATTAGACTTAAGAGGTCTTTAAATTATACAATATCTCAAAAATAAACTTATAATTTTATACATAAATTTAAAAATATATATTATCTATGTTAGAGTTATTATATATAATTTTTTCCAAAAATTTGTCGAATCAAATAGTGATTGTCATTTGGAGCTCCAGACTCTCTGCAGCCACACAAATTCAGTTCCATTGCCCGGCAGTTTTTTGGTGGGGTCTCCATTTTTGTCACCGCCTTCAATTTCGCCAACTTTCTAGACAATCCCCCACTGTGTTTCTACAACTTCTATTTCTCCAGCTTCCGCGTTCCGTAACATGATCACTCGCGTCTCTCATTCCATTCTTCAAGCTCTCCAATGGCGACCACGCTTTCAACTACTTCGCATTCTTCTCTATATTCATGGTCTCTCAAGAACAAGAGCAGTCCAAGTATTCTTGTCCCTTCATTCACCAGAAACCAGCTTCGCAAAGTGACCCACTTCTCTGTTTGTCAAAATTCCATGCCCAGAAAGCCCTTCGCTTTTTCCATTAAAGCTCAGCAAGAGAAGGAAACCAATTCTTCTTCTTCGGTTACTGTAGTTTCAGAGAAGCCGAGCGATGGTAATGACGCCCGAAAGAGTGAATTGTCTGCAGAGGGAGTTGAAACTGGTAAAGAGGGTGGCCAAGAGTATGTGGAGGCAGAGAAACAACAAGAAATGGATTGGAAGACGGACGAGGAATTCAAGAAGTTCATGGGAAATCCTTCTATTGAAGCCGCCATAAAGTTGGAAAAGAAAAGGGCAGATAGGAAGCTTAAGGAGCTCGACACGGAAAGTAGCGGGAACCCAGTTTTTGGGTTCTTCAATAAAGTTGTAAAGGATAGCTTGACAAGAGAGAGAGAAAGATTGGAGAAAGCTGAGGAGACCTTCAAGGCTCTTGATCTTAACAAGGTAATTATTTTAGCTCCAACTATCTTCTTCCTCTCAGAAGGTTATTACTTTAGTAATTTCTTTAACTCAAAGCGTATCCTTTCCTATTCAACTGTTTTGGTTTTAAGATGGTGATCACTTATATGAAAGAGACTGTTTACTTTTATGATTGATGTACTTATGAAAATTTCTATAAAAGTTGACACAAGCGTGCTACATAACAGTCTTTTTTTCTTTTTGGATGCATAGCTATTGTGTGCGTTTACTTTCTCTATTACGTTACGGAGCTCCCTACAACGTCCAACTTAACGTACCTATTTTGATATGACAGTTGAAGAGCTGTTTCGGGTTTGATACATTTTTTGCAACCGATGTTCGAAGATTTGGAGATGGGGGCATTTTTATTGGGAATTTAAGGAAACCCATTGAAGAGGTCATTCCCAAATTGGAGAAAAAATTATCTGAGGCGGCGGAAAGGGATGTGGTTATATGGCTCATGGAAGAAAAAACAAATGACATCACGAAACAGGTACTTTATTAAACACTTACGCTGATACTAATTAAAAACATTTTAGTCATGTTTATGTATTTCTTCACCATATTTTGTTACACCATTTAGGATTTGCGGTATCTATCATCAAATAGTTTCTACTAACCTCCCAAAAACAAGTTTATTTTATGAACCATCTTTTCCATGCTTCCTTCAAGCCATATTTTACTTCAGGAAAAATAATCCTTGACTCGGTGAGGCTAAGTTCTAATGGAAGTCTTCTGCCACTTCTATCTGGCTGTAAAACTAATTAGTCATGGTTTCTTCAGAGGTTAGTCATGATACAAAGCCATAAAGTGACCATGAAAACAGAATATTTGGCTGCCATAAAGAGCATTCACTAATGCAGTCTGGGAGTTTAATTATTTAAGCTTCTTCTTCCTTTTAATTTTATTTTTGAGATAAAAGATCTTGATACCTTGTCAATATAGTAGTATATTTCCTGAGTATGTGTGTGTGTGTAAAGATATGGAAGACATATCAAGCTATGTATGGTATTGTTTTGAGGTAATTTATTTGTTTTTTTATAAAATAAACATTCTCAAATTTTGTTATTTTAAGGTATGTATGGTGCAACCCAAATCAGAAATGGATCTCCAGTTTGAGTCAACCAGGCTAAGTACTCCCTGGGGCTATGTTAGTGCAGTAGTCTTATGTGTTGCAACTTTTGGGACGATAGCTCTGATGAGTGGCTTCTTCCTTAAACCTGATGCAACATGGGATGACTACCTTGCTAATGTTGTGCCTCTCTTTGGCGGCTTCATTTCCATATTGGGAGTTTCTGAGGTATGCTTTCCCTTACTTTTCCATTACCTTTATGTTCCTTTTGTAACTTTTAGACCTGGAATTTTCAGAAAAGCAGGTGACTTGTTCATTAGTAGATGTCCAAATCATGTGCTTTTAGCAGTTGAAAGAAATAGTTGGTTGGTTTTGGAAAATCCAATTCCAACACTGGACGGCCACTCTAATTAGGAGAAATTAAACTTGAAATCTAAGTGCAGAATTCGTTTCTTAGTTGCCAAACATACGCGACCATTGTCACTGAACTACAGTTCTTTTATTGCCTTCTTATATGAAGGACTTCTTATTCTTTCTAGTCTTCACTTGGTTAGGGTGTCACTTCCTTAATCTTAAGGTCTTGACTTATGAATGTGGTGTTATCTTCTTTATATGCGCTGTGTTCATGAGTTTACTCAAAACTGATTGATACCAGGGCCATTTGTTCTCCCCTCAAAGTTGGAACAAAGAAGAACCATTCTCGCTCCTTTTGTTGTGTATACTCTCCCTAATTTTAGACCACTCGTAAGAAATAGTAAAAGATGCTAGTATAGTTACCGAATAGACTTCAGGTCATGAGGGTGAGACCTGCTTCAAGATCAGGCTGTCCTCCCAACACTTCACATCTTTCTGGTTTTGTAAGTTTTAGGATCTTCACAGGGTACTTTTGTAAGGATGGAGTAATGTAGGTCTTGAAAGTTGAAACCTAATAGTGATTCAAAAAGTACCATAGTGAATGCTTGCATAATATGCATTTCACATTAACATGTCTTTTGTGAGTGACACTTTTTGATCTTTTAATGAGAGATCCATGTCCCAATGTGTAAAAGCTAGGCTCAGAGATTATGCAGTCTAATGTCTTGATGCTGGTAGATATGCATTTATCTTGTATTACTTCTTATGGTGTTTTGTGTTATGCAGATAGCCACCAGGTTGACTGCAGCTCGATATGGTGTAAAATTAAGCCCATCTTTTCTAGTGCCATCCAATTGGACAGGGTGTTTGGGAGTTATGAATAACTATGAGTCGCTGCTTCCAAATAAGAAAGCTCTTTTTGATATTCCAGTGGCACGCACAGCTAGTGCATATTTGACATCACTGGTTCTTGCGGTTTCAGCATTTGTAGCTGATGGCAGCTTTAATGGCGGTGATAATGCAATGTAAGTCTCTTGAAACCAATAGGTTATCTTTTAAAGAACTGAAAGAGGTAATGAAATTAATTATATGAAACAGTTAGGAGGACTGAAACACAAAATTAGTCTTTAAATTATAGATAATGATACCTTGTATTGGCATCAGGATTAATTATTTTCCTATAATGTGGATGGCTTCATATATTGACAGACAACTGTTATCCTCTCTAAAATAGTTAATTATACCTTCAGAATCACCTTAGATAGGCACACAAAAAGTCAATGCAAGAACTGAGAAACAGTTGAGAAAGTCACTATAAGTGTATCAGTTTTATTTCACTGTCAGATATGGTCTTCTGGTAGTCACTTTGGTTCCATAGCATGCCTTCAAAGCAGCAGTGAAAGTTAGGTCTGTTTTGGGGTCAATGAACTGTACAAATATTTTGAAATCCTATTGAATACCCACTTTCATATTCATACAGTGTGTTGTCTGAACTTGGCACTAAGAGATGTCAACATGAGGATCTAAATTTTGCAACTCGGGTTCAAAATATTCTTGTTAATTTCAAGTAATTTTCAAAGTTAAACCAATAATAAAAATGAGTTATACTATCAAGAAAAGGTTATACTGTTTATTACTTGCTTTTGGATACAAATTTCATCATTAATTATGGCAGCTTTAGTTTTGCCAGATCCCATAGACTCGATATATTGTCCTAAACATTGTTCCATATTTTCAATTGCTTTCAATAATTATCATTTTCTTTCTTTGCAGGTATATAAGACCTCAATTCTTCTATAATAACCCTTTGCTATCTTTTATCCAATTTGTTATTGGACCGTATACGGATGACCTTGGAAATGTATTACCATATGCAGTTGAAGGTGTTGGAGTTCCTGTTGATCCCCTTGCATTTGCTGGACTCTTAGGCAAGTCCTTAGCCTTCTTAATCTATATAACTGTTTTACACAAATTTTTTAAAAATTGCTGATATCATTATACAAACTATTATGCAACTGCCTACACATTTTCAGTAATTTAGATTCTCTTCAAAAATGAAGATGATTGTAGTCTGAGGCTGACTGTTATGACATTTCAATGATTTAGGAAAGCGTTCTAATGAATTGTATGTATTCAAAGTATACAAGGCATTTATTCTTTCATTCTTCTATAGGAATGGTGGTGACTTCTCTAAACTTGTTGCCTTGTGGAAGACTCGAAGGAGGCCGCATAGCACAAGCTATGTTCGGAAGGAACACTGCTACTTTGCTATCATTTGCTACATCACTTTTGCTCGGCATTGGTGGTCTGAGTGGAAGCGTCCTCTGTTTGGCGTGGGGATTGTTCGCAACCTTCTTTCACGGGGGAGAGGAAATACCAGCTAAAGATGAGATCACCCCCTTGGGTGATGACAGGTATGCTTGGGGTATCGTCCTGGGCCTCATCTGTTTCCTCACTCTTTTCCCTAATAGTGGAGGGACATTCTCAACCTCCTTCTTCAGTGACCCATTCTTTAGGGGGTGATATGTAAATAGTTCTGAGTTATATGTTTGTTTTCTAACTGATCAAACAATTACTCAAGTTTGTGTAGAGGGTGATAGAATTACAGCTTAGTTTCAAGGTTTACATTTGTGCTATGTATTTGGCTATAAACTTCAACATGTAGCAACAAGGATCCATTTTATAATAGCAAAATGAGTAAAGGGTGCAGTGTTATTGTGTAAACTTCCAAATTTTCTTTTCTCACTCTTTTGGAATTTTGATATTAGAAAATGATAAGTACTATTGTGGTTCAAAACTTGTAACGAGTTCAAAGATTTTATGTACTCAATTCAGAGTTTTAAAGGCTCTTTTGAAATTGAAAAATCGAAAAGTTTGAAGGTATTTATTTAAGAATTTTAAAGACTATGAAAGTCAAATTCTTTAAAAATTATAAGGCTCTCAATTAAATTTTTTTAAAAATTTTAATTAAATATATCTAAACTTTTTAAATGTAACAACCGTATTTTATTTCTGAAATTGTCGATTTTCGGATACATTTTTGGTTTTTTCACGGTTTTGCCTTTTTTACCGAAACAAGCAAATTTTGAATTTCTCATGCATTTTGTGAGGGTCGAGAGTACCTAAGGGAGAGTTGAGAAATTTTTCTTATCTATTTTGCCCTTGGTCAAAGTTTGACCAAATAGAATTACTATTTATTATTTTAATATTTTATTAAAATATCTTTTACTTTAATTTAATTTTATTATTAAATTAGGTTGTCAATTGCCAATTTAACTCCTTATAGCCGACACTTCTTCTCCATTTTTTTCAATTGATTTTCGTTCATATGAGTTCTAGAGAGAGAAAAACCAAGTTATAGAGAGAGAAAGTGAGAGAAAAATGTGAAATTCAAGATTTTTTCCGACGAAACTTTCGAGTTTTGTTCTGGCCATCAAGGGGAGTTCATTGGCATAGTTTGTGGTGGTTTTAAAAGCTTGGAAGGGGTGATTTCTTATTTGGAAGAGAGGTAGGCAACTTCTCTCTCTTAAATTTTTCATGTTATATTAATATCTTTAATAATATCTTTAATTTTATTTTATTTTATAATTATTTAATTAATAAAATTAGTTAGCAATTGGAATTTAAAGCTTCTTGACCGACACTCCACTTTGCTTTACAATTCATTTATTTAAATAATATATATATAAATATCTTTACTTTATGGTATTTATTTTATTAAAAAAAAATAAGTTGTCAAATTGCAATTGGTTTGTGTGTGTGTATGACCGACTTTCCTTCTTATTTTTCACCTTGTCTTGTTTTTTTTCACCAATTCATTGATTGGTTTTCACAAGTTAGAGAGAGAAAAGTTAGAGAGGGAAAAAGTGAAAATTGCAAAAACACAAACCAATTTTCAAGGGGGAAGTGGCCGGCCATCAAGAGGGAGATTTTGGCTTGGTTTGAAGGCTTTTCAAAGGTGGGGTTTGCTTGCTTCCAAGCTTTAATCAAGGTAGGCAACTAATACCCTTTTATTTTCTTGTATATTTCTTTATATTTCCATGAAATTCTTTGATAAATTCATGTGTTATGATGTTGTGATGTTGTTGTGATGATGGATTGAGGTTAATATGTTATGGTTAAACTTATTGATTAAGACCTCATTTATTTGGATTGAGATGTGATGGAATATGTGGAATAAAGTTTGAATTTATGGAAATTAAGCATGGTTTGATAGAGTAGCTTGATAGATTCAAGGTTTGGCATGCTTGGTTTGGTGAAGAAAACATGGTGGAAATTGTGTATAAGGGGACCGGCCATAGTAAAGAGGCTTTGTGAAAAATTTTGCAAGAAAGGGCAATTTGGTCATTTTATATACAAAGGGTATTTTAGGAATTTTTAAAAAGTTCAAGGGTATTTTGGTCATTTTACATGCAAAAGACTTAAATGGAATTTTTAAAAATGTTTGAGGGCAATTTTGTCATTTACATGTAAAAGACATAAATGGAATTTTATAAAAAAGTCAAGGGCATTTTGGTCATTTGATATGTAGGGACATAAATGTGATTTTTGAAATTGTTGAGGGTATTTGAGGTGGTATTTATCGACGACATCCTTATTTATGCCAAGTCGGCAATCGAGCACGGAAAGCATTCGAAGTAGTGTTGCAGCGTTCGCATGAGATGCAATTGAAAGTCGTGTACCCGACGTTGTTCCAGTAGTACACTTACTCCTTTAGTAAAATTTCGGGGACGAAATTTCTTTTATGGGGGGAGTGTTGTAACAACCGCATTTTATTTCCAAAATTGTCAATTTTCGGACGCGTTTTCGGCTTTTCCGCGGTTTTGCCTTTTTCACCAAAACAAACAAATTCTGAATTTCCCGGGCATTTTGTGAGGGTCGAGAGTACCTTAGGGAGAGTTGAGAAATTTTTCCTACCTATTTTGCCCTTGGTCAAAGTTTGACCAAATAGGGTTACTATTCATTATTTTAATATTTTATTAAAATATCTTTTACTTTAATTTTATTTTATTATTATTAAATTAGGTTGTCAATTGCCAATTTACCTCCTTATAGCCGACACTTCTTCTCCATTTTTTTAAATTGATTTTCGTTTCTATGAGTTCTAGAGAGAGAAAAACCAAGTTATAAAGAGAGAAAGTCAGAGAAAAGTGTAAAATTCAAGGTATTTTCCGACGAAACTTTCGGGTTTTGTTCCGGCCATCAAGGGGAGTTCATTGACATAGTTTGTGGTGGTTTTAAAAGCTTGAAAGTGGTGATTTCTTACTTGGAAGAGAGGTAGGCAACTTCTCTCTCTTGAATTTTTCATGTAATTGGTTGTTTTTACATGATTTATGGATGGATTCATGTTTAGAATTGATGAATTTATGATTGATAATGATTAATTTGATGTGTATTGAGCATATGACAAAACCCCCAATTGTTAAGGTTTAAGGTTTTGGTGAAATTATGTTTTAAGCATGATTTTGGTTTATTAAAGCCTAATTTCATGGAATTGATTAATGAAATTGAGGTTTTGCATGCTTAATTTGATGAATTGATGGAGAAATCAATATGTTTAGGTTTGTATAAGGGGCTGGCCATGTGTGGGGTAATTATGTCAAAATTTTACATGTGAGGGGCATTTTGGTCTTTTCACATGTTAGGGGTATTTTGGGTATTTTAAAAAATTACAAGGGTATTTTGGTTATTTTGTATGCGGGGATACAAATGGGATTTTTAAAAATGGTCAAGGGTATTTTGGTATTTTGCATGTGAGGATATAGATGGAATTTCTAAAACGTCAAGGGCATTTTGGTCATTTGACATGTGGAGACAAAATGGTAATTTTTAAAATTATTGAGGATATTTTCGTCATTTTTCATACGAGGGGTAAAGTTGAAAATATTAAAATTTGGAGGGGTATTGTGGTCTTTATCAAATTCTAAATTATTTTATTATAAATATATAAATCAATTATTTGATTATTGATTTATATGTATTAATTTAAATATTCTATTTATAGTTTATTTAAATTATTTATTTATACAATGGTTTGTATAGTTAAAAATATAATTATATTTTACAAAATATATGTATTTTATGTATGTATTTATTAAATATACATAAGTGTATTTTATGAAAGTATACGTATATAAATAATTATCTATGTAAAAAAAATGAGTATTAATTTATTATTTATATTTATGAGTATTTTCATATATGGGTGTATGTATATATAATTATGTATGTGTATAAGTTATTTTTGTATGCATGTATATATGTATAAAATATGTGTATACATATATGGGTGTGTATATATGTATTTGTGTATATGAATGTGTATTTATATATGTGTCTATATATATATATGCATGCATTAGGGTGTGTATATATATGTATAGGTGTGTATATATATATATATATATAGGTGTGTATAAATTTATGATTGTGTATATGTATATGTGTACGAAATATATATGTGCATATATGGGTATGAATATATATATTTGTATGTATATATGTGTATATGAATATTTATTTATATGTATTTATATATGTGTATATGTATAAGTGTGATTGTATATGTATTTATAATTGTGTTTATAAATATGTATATAGATGGATTGGTATATGTGTCTTTGGAATGGTTGTATATACATTTTAAGTAGAAATTATTATTTGGTATTATTTAGCGGGGTAGGGTGGTAATTAGTCATTTGCCCATTGAAGGGTATTTTGATAATTTTTCATATACTCGAGGGTTATCTTGGTGATTATCGAAGTGACCAGTAGCATTTCGGTAATTACATCAATGTGATTGGTGATTGTGAATCATTGGTTGGAGCAGGGGTAATTCGGTAATTATCGCTGTCAGGTGAGATAGCCTGGTAATTATGCGAGTTATTGTTTGCCTTGTTGAATTTATGCATTGTGACATACACCTTCATTTACATAGAACAATTCATGAGGCATATTATTTTATGTGAAATGATGGATTTTTTCCTAATGGTTTGTGTTTTCAAAACGGTTGTACAAAAGAATGTGCATGATTTTAAACTCTGTTTTAATAGCTTTGTGAATCACTGACCACACAAGAAGGTGGGTCGCCCGGAACAGTATTTCACCTGCATACCACATAGGTGTGGTGTTTCGTGCACGAAACGCGGAAAGAGAGTGGACTATCTAGTTAAAATAAAGAGGAAAAAATGATGATTTTGTGTGTATTGTAGTACACAACATGACATGACATTGGCATATGCATTTGGTTGCCTACTGAGTGATTTATCACTCACTATTGTCTGCTATCATGTATGGTAGTTAAATCCGAGACTCAACAGTAGGGCTTGGTGGCGGTGCGGATCTGGGGAGGCATGGCATAGTACAGTGTTCTTCCGCATTTTCCTTTTTATTATATTTTGAGTAAGGATACTCTGTGTTTAATTAAATACTCTTTTCTTTACGTTGTGGGTGTGTATAATTTATTTATTTTAAAATATTACTATATTATGGTGTGGTTTGTAAAATTGTCCCAAAGAGTAAAAAAAGATTTTAATACAATCGTGGTATTGTCTAGAATAGTTTTTAAACATAAATCGAGTTTGTGTTTTTGAAAGGAAAAAGAAATTTTTTTTTTCGTAGTAACTACACCTTACTCGGGAACGTATGCTTGGGTAAGGGGTTATTACATTAAATTTGTAAAAATCTTTTAAAGTATTCATTAAATACACTCCTATAAAATTTTTTTTAAATAATTTCATAAAAGTCTACTTAATGGATTTTGAAACATATAATTTTAAAATTCAAAGATAAAAATTCCCCATTTAGTTTTTATGTTTGGATTACTTTTGTGTGTATATATATATATATATATATATACATGGATTTCTTCTAAGGATATGTATTCAATTTTGAATTTTAAAAATTTTTATGGTCTTTTTATAAATGATAATAGAATTGATAAATTTTTATTTGTTTTTATAATTTTTTAAAAAATATATATAGAAATTTTAAGAATGGGGGAAAGAATGATTTTAATAGAATTGATAGATTTATATTAATTTTTGTAAGGTAATAGAAAAAAGTATGTAGAAATCTTATGTGTGAGAAAAAAGATTTTTGATTACATTTTTTTTTTTAAGAATTTAAGATGAAAGTTATAAAAAGTCTATAAAAATTTATATGTTATAAAATTCATTTACTTTTTGAATACATATAAATTTAATATCTAATAATTTTAATCTTTAAAAAATTTATTTAAATACACTTAAGTTTTTAAATTTTAACAAAATCTTTGAAACACTTGGGCTTGTTTGATAATGCAACCGTTTTTTATTTTTATTTTTAATTTTTTCCTCTTGAATTAGGTGTATTTTGGTTAGTTGAAAGGTTGGTTAGAGTTTATTAAATATTAATTAGATTAAAAATATAAAGGCAAATATAAAAATTAAAATTAAAAATGAAAATACTTTAAAAGTATTTTTATTTTCTATTTTTGTTTTTTATTTTTACTTAATTAAGTAATCTAACTAACATTTAATAAACTCCAACTAACTTTTAAACTAATCAAATTATATATAACTCAAAAAGAAAAAAGAAAAAATAAAAAATAATTATGTTATCAAATACAACCTTTAATTAAATATACTCCAATAAATATCAAATATAATATAGTTAATACAAGGAATGCTGGTAGAATGACCAAAAGTACTTTAAGGTGGACAGCTTGTTTTATTTTATTTTTATTTGCTAATAGCCTTTTCTAATTAATTATCATTTATTACACACATTCATAAAAAAAGATAAAATTTTGGTGTAGATAGGAGAATAAAACCTATTTAATTATTTTTAAATACTTTATTTACATGTCCTATAAAAGAATATCCTGACAAATTTTTTTTCTTTTAAAAAAAAAAGAACCAAGCGGATGAATTATCCCACTAAATTTAAAAGCAAATGACTTGTAAATGTGAAAAAGGAAAGAAAGATAATTACATTTTTATTGCATAAAAGAAATTATATGATGCTGATAAGTAATAAGCCGGGGACGTGGCGAAACGAGAGTAGGGCTGGAAAAATCCCCAATCCAAATCGCACTCTTTATAAGCTTCTAAACCGCCGACTGTTTCTTGTTCTCCGACTTGCTCAGTAGAAGCCAACCATGAAGCTCAGAGTGAGAAACACAGAATCCAAACAGACCCTTAGAATTGAGGTCCCCAATTCTTGTTCTCTCCGTGAACTCAAACAAATCGTCGCACAGGCAATCGGTTCGTCTCCTTCCTCTCTGCGTCTCTCGCTCAACAGGCACGACGAGCTCCACGCCTCCTCCCCTGAGGACGCCCTCCCCTCCCTCGGTGTTATCGCCGGTGATCTCATTTTCTACTCCCTTTTCCCCGCTAGCGGCTCTTCCACTCAAACCCTAGCCTCGAATTCACAATCACATCCACAATCTTCCGTGCAAGGGGCTGCACGGATCGAGCATGGCAATCCTGATCACCGACAGCCCCAAACCCTAGGTCCACTTCCCCCAATTCAGGAAATCGTCATGGAAGAAAACTCGTCTGTTGTTCAAGGATCGTCTATGGCTCAGGTAAAAAATCTTAATTTTCACGCTGAAGAATCTGCTTTGGTTGATTTGGTTTCTGAAAAACGGAGGTGTCTGGGTGAGGGTCTGACTGCCCAGAAAGAAGAAGGTAAAGAGATTTCGGGTGCGGTATCCATGGACATTGATGCTGGGTCTGTTGGGTTGGTGGGGAAGAAGTTTTCTGTGCCTTGTTTTCTGAAGCGGGTGTTGAAGGAGGTTTTGGGTGACGAGATGGGGAAAGATGGTGGTGGTCACAAGCTCATGTTAATTGCAGTTCATGCAGTTCTTGTAGAATCAGGGTTTGTTGGGTTTGACTCCGTATCGGGAATGCGGGTTGATCGGTTTCATCTTCCGGATGAATGGCCTTCGATGGCTTTCACAGTGTCGCTTTTCTATACTCTGCCTGAGATCTTGGGCAATGGAAGTCACAATTCCAGTTTGACCGAAGTAGTAGTGCTAAAGTTTCAGAGTCTGGGGAATTTTGTCAATGTTTATGGTGCTTTAGCCAATGATGCTTCAGGACCATACAGGGTTTGTTTGGATAAACATAAGTTTCTACCAGCTATTGCTTCCCTGTTGGGAGCAAATGGTAATTCAGCAAGGGAAATTTCTGAACTTTGGAGGATTGTGAAGGATGGTCTTGCATTTCCTCTCCTAATTGATCTCTGTACAAAGGCCGGTTTGTCTCCTCCGCCATGTTTAATGAGCCTCCCATCGGAACTTAAAATGAAGATTTTGGGGTTACTTCCCGGTAATGATATAGCAAAATTGGAATGCGTGTGTAAGGAATTGCAGAACCTGTCCTGCAATGATGATTTGTGGAAGAAGAAGTTTATGGAGGAATGTGGAAGTGAGTCAGCAGTGCAAGGAATGACACCATGGAAGAAGAGGTTCGCTACATTTTGGGAGAACGAGATGGCGGCAAAGACGGTCGCCGATCTGAGATGGGTGTCTCGTCGTCACGGACCCTTTTACGTGCCCAGGAGAGGGAACCCTTTAAGAAGGGGTCCTCCATTTTTTGATGGAGAGCATGACCGGCATTTCCCAAGTCTGAGTGCCCCTCCTCCTTTTGGAAGAAGACTTGGCAGGTTTCCAACACCTTGTGGGAGGCTTTTGACTGATATCATTCCCTTTGACAGGGGCTTTTGACTTATAAAAAGGGTAGCTAGCTTGCCCTTTTTTTTGGTTTGTTGATGTTCATAGCTCTATATGCTAGAGTGCTTTTGTGTTGATGTTCATAACTTGGGAGTCTCTCAGTGGCTTATCTAATAGCTTCCAACTCTTCGAAGCTAGATGGTTTCAGTTCATATAAAGAAAATACTCCTTCATAAGGGTATAGATAATTGGATATATATGTTACTTACCAAAAAAAAAAAGGAGAGGTGAATTGTTGTTACTATTTCAACTTGATTTGCTAATGGCCAAAAGTTTTAGGAGCATAGATAATAAGAATCGCTGTATTTTTAAAGATTTCTACTCTTTATCTTAATGGATATGAAAATATTTGCTTTAATGTGAAAGTGTACAAGTTTTTGTTATTGTAGCCTCAAATTAAAATTTTATTTATCACTTGTGTTAATAAAAATATTTAAAAGAAAAATGAGAGATGAAAAAGAAACGGGAGCTCAAACAATAATCACCAACAAGAGATCCTTATTTACACGCACGCATACAAAAAAAAAAGGAAATACAAGGGATCCTTCATTCCATATTGTCGCCAAAAATAAAATAATAAAGTAGTGGAGGAGGCAAATGTGATGTGATTTCACTTGGCTAATTTCGATTATTATGAAGGATATTCATTTCTCAGAACCTAATAAATAAATAGAAATTATGTCACAGCACGTGTCGTTGCACGGAAACTGAATTTACAACGTCCAGCCGGCGGATTGATTCACCAGCCTTTTGTTTCAGTCCATGGCCGGTCTTTCCTTTTACTGTAATGAAACCGCTGCGAACTCACCGGTCACCCCCAAACTATCAATCTCTGGCGTCCGTTTGTCCACCTCTCTCTCCGTGTAAGTCACCGCAATGTCATTCTCCGTCACTTTCTCACCTCCGACTCTCTCCCAGTCAATCCCTCGAACCCAACGACAACAACTATTTCACTCTCTCAGTTTACACTCCAATAAATATACTCTGCAATTTCTCTCTTTTGAAACCCGTCATCATCGTCTTCAAGCCTCTAGACGAAGCTCCAATTTCCCTCAGGTTCTTCGTCTCTCTCTCTGTATAATTTGCATTTCTATATGCTTGTAACTGAGCTTTGGTTTACTGTTTCAGGGAATTCATAATCTTGTTGATGATCCGCGAAGTTGGGGCCGTTCAATCGGCTCCGAAATCGATAGACGCGGTGATGATGAAGATGACGATGAGGAAAATGATGATGATGGTGACGATGATAGGAGTCTCGATCTGTTAGTTAGGTTTGTCCAGAATATGTTCAAGAAGATCTCCAAGCGAGCCCGTAGAGCCGTACGATCAGTTCTTCCTATCTGTATCTCCACCAAGCTGGTAATAATTCAATGTTTACCTTAGCTTTGCTTCAATTACGAAGAATTTATGAGTTGCGGGTTTTTTGTTGTAGTTTCACAACCTTTTTTTTTTTTTTTGGAATAGGTGAGGTTTTCAGTGAATGGAGTACTAATTCTAGCATTTTTGTGGATTTTGAAGGCATTTCTTGAGGTAAATGTATAATTCACTTGCTTAGTTGCTAATGCTATCAATTTGGTCATCAAAATGTTATTTTTTGGTATCGTCTCCATAATTAACATTCTCTTCACTCATTTTTCTTGGTTCTGAGCTTTATTTTCCTTTTCTCATTATGGAAGGTAATTGACATGTGCTTGATATTTGTAAATTCGTTGTAGTAGTGCTTATTGCACTACCTAATTATAGTTCTTCTTCAACTTGTTATTCTCCTATGTTTCACCAAGATAACACTTCCGAGTTACTTCCGGTTGGAAGCTAGAGGGTGCCAAAGTGTGTTGTACATATGTCAAATATTTTGATCATATCTATATGTGCATAGGGAAGTATGTATTGCATGAATGCAGAAAAAGCACCAGATGTGTATAGAGAATGCTAGAGAATGTTAAAGTGTGTATATCTAAACAATGCTTGTATTATTATTATTTTTTTCCATTCCCCCCCCTTAAATTATATATATAGCTTTTCTTTGAGATCTTTTAATTTGAGCTATGACTATGAGAGCAGTCCCATGGATTTTGATTAGAAGACATAAACTTTTCTCCTACCCGGATGTTCATATAGGACTGGTTCTGTATATGTTTGTGTGCTAGTGTGAAAAATGTGAAGTGTTTCTATATTTAGATTCTGAGCCCAGTAGCTTGGACATTGTTACAGCACATAAATCTCTTAAACCTCCTCCTTACATGAGAGCTTTTGTGAATAGTGGTGTTTTAGATGGATCATGGCTAGATTTTTTTTCTAGTCCTGTGTTTAACTCTAATTGTGAAAGCTAACATAGTTGTTCGAAAAAATAACACCCTACATGATGGGATGCAGACATGAATGGGAAGTATATGAACATATGAACCATTATTGATTCACTTCCCACAAGCTTAAGGTTTTAGTAACAATAGCGTTTGAACCCTCTTACAAGCTTGATCTTTTAGGATCAGTAAGTTTAACGAAGGTTATGGTAAAGTGGTCTAGCATGACTGTTAGGTTTAATGAGCTATGCTGAACATCTTCGGCTGCAGACACACAGTGTTTAGGACTGCATTGAGTCCAGCTAATTTTTATTAGTAACTGGGGCTATCCAGCATGACTTATGAAACCTTGTTGCTGTTTTATATAGCACCTTTCTAAGAAAAAATGGGCAAAACATATGTCATGGTAACAGTTTTTAGTTGCTAGTTATAGCATCAGATGTTTTGCACACCGTTAAAGGAGAGTGCTGAATTTAATTTGCAACAAGGGTATAGAAGGCCGGGAAGTCAACAGTAGCATAAAGGGCACTGAACTGTCAAAATAGGCAGTAACCACCATGAGATGATTGTAATGCTTTTATTAATTCTTCACTTAATTTGGACACCCAAGCATTCAAACTTGAGATTCTTTCTTCCTCTTCTTCATTTTTTTTTTTTTTGGTTTGAATGGATATAGGTTTTTTAATGCCCTAATTTAGTGACCACAAAGGTGAATTTATTGTGCCCATCTTTGTCTTTGTAAGAGGATTAGCGGCTGGCATTAAGGTTAAGACATGATATATTCTACATACTTCAAAATTTTGAGGTTATATGGCTTGTTGACGTTTTTGTACTCCGCATGTAAGAAAGCAATCTTGTAATTTTCCATTGGTTCGACGGCGCTTTATATATTGAGTACTGCTTCCACATTTTCTAGGTTTCTTGCAATCATGTAAATCCATGGACGTTTAGGTCCTTTTCAGGCAGTATAGGAACGAGCAGTGCTGTTATTTTAAATTCTCATCTTTCCATATATGGTGTGGTTATGTTGCTGAATAGTGTGGTCCTATTTGGTGCATGAAGATAAAATAAAAAATGGAAGAGTGGTGTGGTCTTATACAGGGTACTCATACTTGCCCTATTTTACTTTTAGTTGAGCAATAGTCAATACGACAATGCCCACGGAAATGGCAGGAAGCTACCACTAGGGTGTAGCAGGGAAAAAGGAAGTGTCCTTCCATGTACGGTTATTTGTAGACGCATATTTGATTTTTAACAAAAAGTTTGCCCATCCATGTAAGGTATACGAAGATAGATTCCTGCAGTCACCGAAGTTTAAGAAGTCAAAACATTTCTTGCATATGTTATGTCATGTTACCTGCTTTAAATAGTTGGCCATGGTTTTAAATTGACCACCAATCTCCATGAATTTGAAGTGTTTTGGGTCTCAACAAACGACATGTTTTCTCAATCAGTGAAAAATTCCAGCAAGGATAAAACAGTAAATCATGAAGGAGAATTAGAAGGCACTAATAAACCATACCATGGTACTAAAGTTGTGTACATCATATGTTGATAATATATGAAGAGCCTGTAGATGTTTCAGCTAGCTTGAACCAGTAAATGCCCATGGAAAGGCAGGAAGCAACCACTAGGGTTTAGCACCAGGGAAAGACAAAGCATCCATGTGTGGTTATTTTTAGCTGCATATTTGCTTTAACAAGAATGTTCTGCCTATCCTTGAACAATATATAAAGCTGTTTTGTAATCAGAATAATATAGAAGTCTAACCGTTTCATGCATGTGCCATGTCCTATTACCTGCTCTGAATAGTTGGCCATGGTTTGAAACTGACTACCAATCTCCATGGATTTGAAGTGTTATGGCCCTCAAAAAACTATATGTTTTTTCAATCAATGAAAAATTGCAGCAAGTAAAAAACAGTAACTCATGAGGGAGAAAAAGAAGGCACTAAGCAACCATGCCATGATTCTCAAAATCTTATTTCTCACAGATTGATAATATATGAAGTGTATGTTGATGTTATATGCTTTGTAATTCATCCTTGTTCTCAGGGGAAGGATCCCAATCTAGAAAAGGATTATTGTCTATGGAATATTCAAGCTTGAAATTCATGGATGCTATTATTTTGTGTATGTATTTGTTGCAGGTGGTTTGTACCCTCGGCAGCGTAGTGTTTGTAAGTATCTTGCTCATCCGTGGAGTGTGGACGGGTGTAACCTATTTACAAGAAAGCCGCAACCTGAGAGTAAATGAATTTGACGATGAGAACCATGCATGGACTGGAGCTCAGCCTGCAAGTTGACATGCCCACTCTGCAAAGGTGATCCAAATTTCAAAAGTGGGAGAATACGGAATACAGTGTCATCCATGGAAGGTGAGGCTCTCGAAATCAAAGAATTGTTGAAAGGTGGCTTCTGAATGTTCATGTCTTTGAAAAATAATTAGTGTTTTTGATATATGATTGAAAATTGTGAATATGAGGGTGGCTTTACTTCTCACATTACTTTCTCTGAAGATTTAGAGCTGGGTATTATTTGTACCATCATGTGACATTGATAAATGCACTACGATTAAACCAGGAGAACCACAGACATTTTGCAGGAGTGGCCTTCCTAACTCCTCGTTGTACTTTTGTAATAAAAATAAAAATAAATAAATAAATAAATAAAGACTCTAATCCAATTAACTTGCTCTCCCTATCAATAAAAAATTGCTATATGCAAAACCAATTATGGAGAAGATAGTTTTAAGAAAAGCCCACATGCACTGTGTTTCATATATTAGGCACCTTATTTACTAACATGGATGGGGGCATCTTGCCAGCTTTGTTGTTGTTGTCTTGTTGGTTCACATAACGTGTGTAAGAGGCCCTCCAAGTCACTTTCTGGTTGGTTTGTCTGTGGCTTTCCTCAATGGCCATGGATAGTAATAGACCCACAAATAATATCAATCAGTCTGGCGTGGAATAAGAGCAATCCTTCACACTGTCTATGGTTGGTGCCTAATAATATTGTTTTTAGGTTGTGAATCGAAATGTCAAGGCCCAGGGCACTACCAGAATGGCCAATTCCACCAACTTTTCTGTGCAACTAGTGATGTCGCATCATTTTTTATTTTTTTTTCTGAAGCAAATTTCAATTCCAAATTGCCCATATGATACATACCATCGAACCATGGTACAAAAGTTTAAAAATAAAATCTCAGTAATTAACTTTTGGTAGTTAAAAAATAAATAAAAATTATTAACCTATATATCTCTCTATTTTTTAACAAATTAGTTAACGTTATTGTTAAAATTTATTTTTGACATAAATTTTACATTTATACAAGCTATGAACCTTTGGTATAATTTGGTTTCAAATCAAAACAAAACTTAAACATTCATCATTTTTTTCATCTTTAATTCTATTTATAAAGCCAATGTAATGTTGTTACACGTAAATTTACGTTATATATATGTTCAATGTATCTAATTAAACATGATCCATTGCAAACAGCGGAGTTTGGGAAAGGAGTAATGCTACACATATCAAAAAAATTTTACCAATATTATTTACACATGATGTGATAATATAGTATTGGTTAACATAAGTAAACCTTAAAATGGAAGCCAATAATATATTGAACAAGCATAATAAAATTAACACCCCTAAATAGAAGTCAATAATGAATTGTCACATAAGTCAATAAATAATTTTGGTAATTGTAGATTTATTGTTAGGAAGCATTTTTTTTTTTTGAACAGATTATTGTTAGGAAGTATGATTAGGTTGAGTTTTATAACTGATTTTGAATTTTATTTGAGAGAAAAAATAGTACTACAAAAAAAGTAAAGAGGGCATTATAAATAACTAGCATTAGATACTAATAAATAAAACAACATTACATAATATATAAAAAAGAGCGTTACAATTTGATACTAAATTTTGATAAATAAAAAATAGTAGAAAGTCCAAATGTTAAATAAAAAATATAAATTTTTTTCATAACTCGTGATTTGTAGTTGAATACAAATTATATGGAAGCCTTTAATTACTGAAATCTTATATAAATTATATGCCACATCGGTTCTCTTAGCAAAAAGCGAATTATTAATAGTAATAATTCTAAAACATCCATACTAAATACAAAGTCTTTTATTCTTAAAATAAAAATAAAAATACAATGTCTTTTTTTTTTTTTTAAATATAAAATGTTGTTTAACGAGACTACGCCGTTTAGAGTAAACATAAAAACCACGTTACCGTCCTCGGGCGGCAAAATTTGGATTTTAATTTTAAAAATCCAGAGTTAACCATGGTTAGCCAACTGCCAATGAGAGACAGCCAACAACAACTGGATGTGGGCCCCAGTCCATCCGTTCCCTCTGAACCCTAACCAAATATGTAATTTCTGCAATATATATAAACGAATCAGTTCGACACTCTCAGATCCATCACAGAAGAAAGAGTTTCTGAAGAAGGCGTCTTGATAAACGCCTTCGTCCATAATTTCTGTGCGAATTTCTGTTTCTTCTCGTTCGTAATTTTCTTTTCTCGGTTTCGTTTTAATCTCTTCTGTGAAAATGAGAGAGTGCATTTCGATCCACATCGGTCAGGCCGGTATCCAGGTCGGCAATGCCTGCTGGGAGCTTTACTGTCTCGAGCATGGTATCCAGGTCCGTATCTCTCTCGCTTCTGTCTTATTCTACGTGTTCTTGTTTGGATCTGTGATTTTCGGTGTCCATTTTTGCTCAAATCTGTATAGATCTGTGTTTTTTCAAGCTAGAAATGCTTTTATTTTGTTCTGCAATTCTCGGTCTTTTCTCAGATGCTTCATGTTTCTTGTATTGTAGTTGTTTTTTCGTTCAGATCTGCGATTTTCGTGCATAAAATGTACCTAGGAATGAGGATTTGGAATTGTAAATTGTTGATGAATGTTTTTATGCTGCGAATGATTTTTTTTTGGTAGATATGTGGTCGATTCCGCTCAAGTACATCAAATATTGTACAAACTGTTATTTGTTTAGATATCTTATGCATTTTACTTCGAGATTTTTGTAATAACAAAATATATATTAGATCGTTTTAAATCTCAGGTAGACCTTATCTGATTGAGTTTCCTGTCCTTTTTTTTTTTCTTTCTCTGTTTCTGCCGTTTGGTATTCTAGTGGATTTGTAGGACATCAATTTATGCTTTCTCATTGGTTTTCTGTTTCGAGTGTCAGCATACGATGATATTTGTTTGAAGTTTAATTAGTGGTACTATTACAAAGTCGTGCCTCTTTAATTGTCCCTCTTGGGGTTTTTAGTTTGGATCAGTTCAAGCTGTTGAGTTGCTAAATTCTATGCTTATTTTTACAGCCTGATGGCCAAATGCCGAGTGACAAGACTGTAGGCGGAGGAGACGATGCCTTCAACACCTTTTTCAGTGAAACTGGTGCGGGGAAGCACGTCCCTCGTGCTGTTTTTGTTGATCTTGAGCCCACTGTCATTGATGAAGTGAGGACTGGAACATACCGCCAGCTTTTCCACCCAGAACAGCTCATCAGTGGCAAAGAGGATGCTGCCAACAACTTTGCCCGCGGCCATTATACCAGTAACTACTTTTTCTCTTGCTGCTATTTGAATTTATATCTTACGGGCATTCTTATTTTCAGAATTGTAATACTTGCATTCTGTTTCAGTTGGTAAGGAGATTGTTGATCTCTGCTTGGACCGCATCCGTAAGCTTGCTGACAACTGCACTGGCCTCCAAGGATTTCTTGTCTTCAATGCTGTTGGTGGGGGCACAGGCTCTGGTCTTGGATCCCTCCTTTTGGAGCGTTTGTCAGTTGACTATGGCAAGAAATCTAAGCTGGGTTTCACAGTTTATCCCTCACCACAAGTCTCCACCTCCGTTGTGGAGCCATACAACAGTGTTCTTTCGACCCATTCCCTCCTAGAACACACTGATGTTGCTGTGCTTCTTGACAACGAGGCCATTTATGACATTTGCAGGCGCTCACTTGATATTGAGAGGCCCACCTACACTAATCTGAACCGCCTTGTCTCACAGGTATCACATCTTTTATGTTGCTTTTTTAAATTTGTATTGGAACAGCACCTGTATATTTAAATGGCAAGAAAAAGAAACTGACAGGATTTGATTGACCCCTGTGAAATTAACCGACTGATGTATGTTTTTACTGAAATTGGACGAATTTCAATAATATGGATACTGGTGATATTGCGAAGAGATGAATTTTCAATAATATCGATACTAGTGTTTTTGTGATATCGTTATGAAATGAATTTCAGTAATATGGAAACTGGCAAGGAGATGATACTGTTGATATTGTTTTGACATGGGGGGGGACTGTGATGATATCTAACTTGGTAGACATATGGACACTAGTGATATTGTTAAGAAATGAATTTTGGTAACATGGATACTAGTGATGATATTGTTCGGAAATTAATTTCAATAATATGGGTACTTTTAATTTCAATAATATGAAACTGTTGATATTCTTTTGACATGGGGGGGGGGGGCTGTGATGATATCTAACTTGGTAGACATATGGATACTAGTGATATTGTTAAGAAATGAATTTTGGTAGGATACTAGTGATGATATTGTTAGGAAATTAATTTCAGTAATATGGGTACTTTTAATATTGTTTAGGCATGTTTGAGGTGATATCTAACTTGCTTTGTTTGGCCTTCAGGTTATTTCCTCGTTGACTGCCTCACTGAGGTTTGATGGTGCTCTTAATGTGGATGTGACTGAATTCCAGACCAACCTGGTCCCATATCCCAGAATCCACTTCATGCTTTCTTCCTATGCACCAGTCATCTCTGCTGAGAAGGCTTACCATGAGCAACTCTCTGTTGCTGAAATCACAAACAGTGCCTTTGAGCCCTCATCCATGATGGCAAAGTGTGATCCACGCCATGGCAAGTACATGGCATGCTGCCTTATGTACCGTGGTGATGTTGTCCCGAAGGACGTGAATGCTGCTGTTGCCACTATCAAGACCAAGCGCACCATCCAGTTTGTCGACTGGTGCCCAACTGGTTTCAAGTGCGGTATCAACTACCAGCCCCCCACAGTCGTTCCCGGTGGTGACCTTGCTAAGGTGCAGAGGGCTGTTTGCATGATCTCTAACTCCACAAGTGTTGCAGAGGTGTTCTCTAGAATTGATCACAAGTTTGATCTCATGTATGCCAAGCGTGCTTTTGTGCACTGGTATGTGGGTGAGGGTATGGAGGAAGGAGAGTTCTCCGAAGCCCGTGAGGACCTAGCTGCACTGGAGAAGGATTATGAAGAAGTTGGTGCAGAGTCTGCTGAGGGTGAGGAGGATGATGGGGAGGAGTACTAAGAGAGACTCTGTGACTCAGATTCCGTTTGTTGTCCTACTAGTATGACTATTATGCCTCTTTTTGGCTTGTGTGCCTTGTGATTTTAATGAATGGTTGTGTAAGCTGGTTAAGTATTTTGTTGACGTTTAATTGCCTTACTCCACATGCTCTATGAGATGTTCTTTACCTTTATATGTGCTATGTGTGATGTATTTGACGACTGGTTGTGTTGTGAAGCTGTTGTGGTAGATAAATTTTAGTTTGTGCATATAATGCTTTTGCAGCTAGGATAAGTCATATCGACGAGGAATTGTCATGTAAATGATGTGGTAATCTGAAAATGAAGTTATCTTTTGGAGCAAGGAAGTTTTTTAAAAAAATGAAAAAATTTTGAAAAATGAGTTATTGTTAGGTCATTACGTTTATTGAGTGTTTTGCATGAGCCAGCAATAGTTGCATACGTGTAGAAATTTATAGAAACACGAAGCGTTGGTTTTTCTATAATCACATGCAAATAAATAAATATTTTTTCTCATGTCAACGAAATAAAGTAAATTAGCGGTTTAATAAAATAAAATAATCAGACTACTGCAAATCCATGGCATTCAAGCAAGAGATTATTAGATTATTGAGCACGTAGGATGTGAATCCCTACTTTACCATTTATGGAGAACAATGGCTTGATGAAAAACCTAATTACAAGCACAAGGTAAGAAACTAATTAATTGGATCATGAGTTCTAAGGTATCCTAACCAGTTACATCGCATAGGGTCATATTTCTTTCGGTCTCTTGTGGTTTTTCTCAATGGATCCAAATCTTTCAAAAGCTTTAAGTTTGCGAGATGCACATAGTTCGGTGTCTTTGGAGCCTCAAGATACGGAAGCGACAAAGTTTACAAAGGCAAAGCTAACAGAGAAAGTCTTGGTAGGGAAGATTTTATCAACCAGAGTTTTCCAACGGTTCAAGTTAGTAGACATAGTAAAAGCTCATGGCAAATGAGGGGTAGGGTTCAAGAGGAAAAAATTGTTGAAAACACTTTTAAATTCTACTTCTCTATAAAGGAAGATAAAAAGGAACTTTTTGATAGGCGGCCATGGTTGATGGATGGTACTCATCTAATTTTGAAGGAGTGACTGGTTGACGTAGTGCTGCAAGATATTGAGTTCGACACTACCACTTTTTTTGTGCAGATCCATGGGCTGCCCTTTAAATTGCTTCACCTAGGAATAGGGTTAAAAATAGGAAACAAGATTGGAGGTCTTCACGAGTCCATTGTTACTAGTCGTTTGGTGGTAGCCCAGAGGTTTTTGAGGTTTCGCATTGATGTACAAATGGACAGTCTCATTCCGACGGGTTTTTTCCTGGCTAAGTAAGATGGATTGGAGCTATAGATAAATTGAAGTATGAAAGGCTTGTAAATTTCTATTATAGATGTGGTATGCTCAATCATATTACAAGAAGGTGCAAATTTTCAAAACTAGCTGCTATTACAACAACCAATAAGGTGGCAACGCAACTCTACGATCCTTGGTTTCGAATGAGGGTTGTCAGAGGAGTGTCATTTGCAAATATTATTATTTCTGAGGACCATTGCTGTGATGTGACTATAGAGTTTGAAGCTTTCAATACGGATAAGACTGCTTATTCACCCATATTAGAAAACTCTGTTGAAACCACAGTTGAGTTTGCAGAAGATATCTCAGCAGGGCAAGATTCGATGATCTCCTTTCTTTCTAAAAGTGTGGTAGGCAGAGATTACTATGAAAGCATTCGAGTTATGTGCCCAAATATAAACTCTTTAAGTTTTACCATAAATAAACTGTTTTTAGGAGGTGTGATTGATTTTCAAAATCTAGTATCGGAGAAAGTCAGGAAACATCATTATAATGTTTTCCAATTGAGCTTATGGGCAAGACATGGTCTGGAGCTACTGGCATTGGCATAATTTTATGGAAGAAGGAATTTTCTGAAACTGAATTTGCTAGGTTTAAAGGAGGAGGTCTTAGAATGGCTGGAATTAGGGTTAGATAAGATCAATCAAGATTGTAAGCTTGGGAAGCCCATCTCTCCTAGGCCAAATTTAAAAAACAGTACAGCCTTGTTGTACTTAGAAGGTTCTTATAGAGGAGGGATTATGAGTTAGTCCAATGGGGAATTGATTATGGGCTAGAGCTTGGTTATTACAGACAAAGAGGCTATGAATTTAATAAAGATAGGTTTAATCAGCATTGAGCTAGATGGTAATGTTATTGGTAAAAGAAACCAAAATACCCTTGATTCTATCAATCGCTTTGAACTAAATGCAGAGAAAGAGCATGGCCTTACAGAAGTGGAGATTTAGGTTCAATCGACTTACTCATTATCATTGCAATTCAATGCACGTCGTGATCCCCTCTGATTATTTCACTAGGGCCTCTCAACGAAAACACTATCATTGAAAAGCCTGAAATTGGAAGGCAAATATTGAAGCAGGTACATCAGGATTCGTTAGTAGTGAGGTTTGTTGCCACAAAGAGAAAGTTAAAAATTCAATCTTCGTTGAATGGGTTTGGTTCGAATTTGAAGGATTTTCTAGAGGTGGAGGAGGCAAGCCAATTCAAGTTATTTTTAGCTTGGAATTGTAAGGGTTTAGGAAAGTCTAAGTTGATTAGTTCAATAATGGGTATGGTAAAGAGATTGAAACCGAATTGTGTTTTTCTTTTTGAGACAAAAAACAATCTTGATAATATGAAAGGGTTGTGCTGGAAATTAGGTTTAACTAACTTTGATATTGTGGAAACAAATGATTGCGTTAGTGGTCTGGTTCTGATGTGGTCGACATAAGTTAACATTGAAGTTAATTGGAAGTCTAAAAATCTAATTGCTTATACAGTCTACAATGGTAGTGCCACTGCTAGTTGGAAATTTTTTGGTTGTTATGATCCCATGCGTTGTAAGGAAAAAAGTATTTTTTGGAATGCTTTGGAACAGGTAATTGGGGAAGAACATCTATCGTGAATGATTATTTATGATCTAAATGAAACTGTTGAAAGGTTGGAGAAGTTTGGAGGTCATGATATTCAAGGCAGAAGACTGTTCCTTAAAGATTTCTTGTTTAATATGGGAGGCATGGATTTAGGTTTATAGGAAGAAAATTTACCTGGTCAAATAAGCTTATTGAGAAAAGGTTGGATAGGGCTATTGCAAACTCTGGTTAGATTCAATTGTTCCCAGACTATTCTATTTCAGTTTTTGAAATTATGGAATCTGACCATGCAACCTTGTTGATAAGCACGTCAATACTAGAAAAATAGAGTATTATGGTCGTTTAGATTTTTAGAGGCATGAATCACTTATACAAATAGCTTTCATGTTGTTAAAGAAGTCTGGCTCCAGATCATGAATGGTGTACCAGAATTCCAAAGAACTTATGCTAAATTAATAGCTACTATTAAAGTATTAAAGTTTGAAACAAGAATCATTTTTGTCAAGTTCATATAGCTATCTCAACTTTGGAGGATGAGTTAAGACGACTTTAATCCAAGGAAAACATGTATGGGGACAATTCTGGTAGTCGATAAAGGGCTATCATGGAGGAGTTGGGAGTTTAGAAGGCAAGGTAAGAATCAATTTATAAATAAAAGTTGTGGGAGTTATGGTTGCTTTAAGGGGATAGAAATTCAAAATTTTTTCATGCCTCGACATTAATTCGAAGAAAGCAGAATAGTATTGAAATGATTAAAAAAGATAATTTTTGGATCATTAGAAGGAAAGACATCAAAGACTATTTCCTCTAAATATTTAAAAATATGTATAATTTGGAGGTTCCTTAGTTACTAGGCAACCTAGAGGATTTAATCACTCTATAAATTTTAAATTGTGATAATGATGAGCTATTAGCTATTCCTATTGGAGAGAAAATTCGTGATATTGTTTGGGCAATGAATCCCCTAAAAAGCCTAGGACTTGATGGTTTCTCGAGCAACTTCTATAGGAATTATTAGTACATTATGACAGAGCAAATAATCAGGTTTATTTAGGAGTGTTTCACAAATGGAAACGTGCCTACTGTGATGAATAAGACTCTACTTGTACTTCTACGGAAAGTAAATGGCACTTTCAATTTTAATCAATTTAGACCGATAAATCTTTGCAAATTTTCCTATAAGATTATGTCAAAGTTCTTAACTTCTAGACTCTGAAAGCATCTAGATAGGATAATAACACCTAATTAAGGTACGTTTGTTAAGAACAGATGGATCACTAAAAATTTAGTTGTGATGCAGGAGTTGATCCATATGGTGAGAAAGCATAAAGGGAAGAAAGGCATAATGCTAGTTAAAATTAACTTTAAGAAACTGTATAATCATTTAGAATGGAGCTTCCTTCATGTGGTTTTGGGCGCTTGAGGTTTCTCAAATAAATTTCAAGATATGATTATAAACTGTGTAAGTATAGTGCATTTTCAGCTCCTATTAAATGAGAGCTTATGTGGAAAATTTTCCCAGTCAAACAGTCTTTGACAAGGGGACCCTCTTTCCATATGTCTTTTTATCTTATGTGTTGAGGTGTTTTCTTACTTGGTAAATTAAAAAGAAAGGTTAAGAAGATTCAATGGAATCAAAGTAAGTAGAGGGGCTCCTTTGATATCTCACCTCTTCTACACGGACGACATGCTTTTAACTTATTGTGCAAATAAGATTAATGCAAATGCTTTGAGAATTGTTCTGGAGAAATACAACAAATGGTTGAGGCAATAAGCAAATATAAAGAAATCCAACATCTTCTTCTCTACGCGTACAGATAGAATCATGCGTTGCAAAGAGATAGGGCTGAGAGCTATGTATTTGGGAAACTCCTTGATATTCAACTGTAAAAAAGCAAAGGAGTTTGACAAAGTCAAAGAGAGGGTCTAACATCGTCTTGAAGGTTGTCAAAGTCAATTACTTTCCAAAGTAGGGAAGCCTACTTTGGTACATTTTGTTGCTCAAGCAATTCCTTTGTATTCAATGTCAACTTTTGAATGACCACTTGTGTCTTATACTAATTTAGATTCTCTCTTTGAAAAATTTTGATTGAGAGTGGATTTTGAAAAGTCAAGATTTTTAGCTTTGAAATCTTAGAATGATATTTGTGCCCCAAAAGAGGTAGGAGGCTTAGATTTTAGAATGTTTCAAGATATTAATTTAATAATGTTAGCAAAATTGGGGTGACTAATTATAAGAGGGGCCAATTGCTTATGGGTTAAAGTTTTCATGTTAAATATCTTAAGAACTTTTCTTTTTTTAATTATAAGCTAAGGAAAAAAGACTCCATGGTTTAGCGTGGTATTTTAAATTCTAGAGTGGTACTACAAAATGCTTCCTACTTTAAAGTGGGAAATGAGTTATCTATCAACATTTGGAAGAATCCTTAGATTTCCTGAATTAAAGGATTTATTCCTGCCCTTAAAGAAAACATTGATGCTTCCACTTGGAGATGTGTAGTTGATCTTTGTCTTGAGAATGGAAGTGACTAGGATAAAGGTCTCATTCAAAGTATTTGTGTTTAGGAGTCATCAGAGGCTATTTTAAAAATAGAATGGCAAAGTGAAACTGTATGAGGGTAAACTACTTTGGCTAGGAAATTTTATTAGGCACTTTTCAGTTAAGAAATACTATTAAAAATTGGTTAAGAATAGAATAGGGTCTGTAATTGATCATATTTGGTTTCAATTGTGGAAAAGCAAGCTACACGAAAAACTAAAAATCCATTTGTGGAGAATGTTAGCTCGTGTTTTGCCTACTCAAGAGGCTATTGCTAGTAAAGTAGGTGCTGTGAATATTTTGTGTTTTCTGTGTGGAGCCGAGTGTGAATCAAGTTTCCATTTGTTTAAAAAATGCATATAGAATGCCTGATTACTTTTGGCAATAAGTGGGGTTGTAGGCTAGATTAGTGGAAGTGTGAATCAATTGAGCAATTTGTAAATCTATATTTAAATCCTGCTCTTGGTCTCATGGTCGAAGCTTTTGGGAATGAAGAAATTCTTATTTTTGGCGCAACTCTGTTCTATACTATTTGAAAAGGTAGATGTGATATGTTTTTTAAAAGAAATATCAATTGGAGCAAAGTGATCAGCGAGTTTAATTTCTTGGCGAAGGAGTTTGTCAATATCAGTAAGGATGAAGGTGTATGGATGATTTTAACCTTTCTCCTTCTAGTTTGCTCCTTGGCTCCCCCTCCTCAAGGTTAGATCAAGGTAAATATTGAAGCAGTTCATAAATCATTAGGATCAACAACTGCTATGGTAGTTAGAAATGCTGAAGGTAAACTTCTTTTCGTTTCCTCAAAGTTGCTTATCAATAAGGCTGAAGGTGTATGAATGATTTTAACCTTTCTCCTTCTAGTTTACTTTTTGGCTCCCCTTCCTCAAGGTTGGATCAAGGTAAATATTGATGCTGCCCATAAATCGTTAGGATCAGCAATTGCTATTATAGTTAGAAATGCTGAAGGTAAGCTTCTTTTCATTTCCTCAAAGTTGCTCAGCTGCCGTAGTTCCTCTTTTGATGCTAAAGTTGCTCCTTGCACTAGGCTTCTGAGTATGGGGTTGGTTATGGGTGGAGGAATATGTACTGGGAGGTAAAGACCAAGGAGGTTGTCAAGGCAGTGAAGACTAAGGAGGACCCTTCTATTAGTCTTCATTTCATACCATTTTGAGTATTAGAAAAAGATTTGATCGTTTAGATTGGTCTTTAAGTTGGCAAAGTAAGTATTGTAATATTATTGCTAAATTCTCTCTCGTAAATAGTTGTCTTTTTGTTGATGAGTTTTCCTTAGAGAGGCTCCCCTTTTGTATTAGTGATAGACTTGAAGCTGGACAACTCTCTATTTTTGTATAATTCCCGCTTGAGGTGTTGTTTTTTGTGCTTTAATGCATTGGTTTTTACCAAAGAAGATAGTAAGAACGATATGTGATGAGAACGAATAACTATATATATTCCTTTGCAGGTGCATATTTATAATATATATATTTTTTATTATACATATAAGTATATATTAAAACATGCACACCATGTATATATATGTAAAGGCTATTTTTATAAAATCCTTTTTAGTTAATATTTAATCAACCTACATAGATTTGAAAAATAGGATAAAAATTATTTGGCCAAATCATATCTTTATCTAGCCTAATTAGTTCAACTAGAGACATGTGAGTCGTGATTCTCTAAGGGCAAATAATATCTCTGTCTGGTTGAATTATTTTTTTTGGCCTTGGTGATTGATGGATTAGCCTTCTTTAATTCTATGAGTGTGAGATTTAACTCTTCACGCCAATTTTCGGATATTATTCCGAAATTCCTCACAGATCTTTTGCATTGGTTCATCATTTTTAATTGTTTTACTCATATTATCCATCAAAATATGAGATATATATTTAACTAGAGTATCTCGAATCTTGGCTGTTTGGATTAGTTTTACTATGACCCTCATCTTGAATTTGATTTCTGGGTAGGATAAACATATAAATTTTGGTCGTAATAATTGACCTCATAATATGATTGATTTTGACATATTGGAATGCCATAGTTTAGCTACCAAAGTAGGTTCCGTGATGCCCCCAAACCTGAACCTCATCTAGATTTGGCTTGTTGTGGGATTGGTTGACTTGATTACCATTGATGTTTAATAGACTTTAGTCGTATAGATCGGTCTGATAATATTGTGAAACTGGAACTTGGCTATCCTAGTTGTAATCCCAATTCTGGCCATGGTCTTGGCAACTCTAGTTGTAGAAGCTGTAAGAATTTTTTGGCTATAGAAAGCCATTAGAAATTGAAATGTCAATTTGACATTGTGATTTCAGCAATTCGTACCACTGGCTATGCCATAAAATATGTTTGCTTTAAAAAACAAATATATTCCATTCTCTATGATTGCACGGGCATGCCATTATGATATAAATGAAAATTATATGAGAGAAAAATAAAATTTTATTAATGAAAAATCTGACTTTAAACAAATGATTGTACTAGATTGCAGAGAATAAACAATCTATGAGTTCGATAAAATACGTAAACTACAAAAGTTAAATAGGTTTTCAAATACTAAAAATCAAACAGTAAATTGAAAAACTACTAAGTTTTACGGAAGCAATATCTAAGAAGGGAAATTAGAGATAACAATTTAAAAGTAGATTGGTTGAGCCACCCCGGGGGGGGGGGGTGGACTTTCATATTGATTGTCATCTTTTCTTATAACCTTTATGATTAGTAGAGTTAACATGACGTCCTCCACAATCAAAGTAGTTTGTGAGATAAGGATAAAAGTTTATTGATAGCGCTTATATGAGGGTTGATAACAAATTCAATTTGATCCAACTTCTTAAGTTATAAAACTCTTCTAGAACTATTCATCACAATCTTAGCAGTCATAATTGATTCTCAATGTAACGATCTCTTAAAATCCTTTAGGCCTTAACAAATTATCAAAATGCCATTGGCCAACCTAATTGGCCTAAAACAATTTCATCCCAAAAACATTCAGCCAATGACTTTGTCTATCTTGACAAATCATCGTTTAAGTAAATTTTTTTATAAAATTATCAATTTACCCCTATTTGGCCAAATCATATCTACGTCTGACTTAATTAGTTCGACTAAAAACTTGTGAGCCGTGGTTCGTTCAATATGTTTGGCCAAAACAACTCCTTACCCAGCCAAGCAATTTATTATCTATCCAAGCAATTTATTATCCAGCTAAATAAATATCGTCCAACCCAACTAGCCAAACCTCATTCATCTAATTAATTTGACCAACTTTATCCACCCTTGGTTAATTTTATCGGCCAACAATCATTAGTCAACTTCATTGGCTAATCTCATCTGACCAACTTTTATTGGCCAACCTTATCATTGGTCAATCATCATTATTGGCCAACCATACTCGGCTAGCTAGGCCAAGAACTATTGAACTCTTTGAATGTCAAAGAGTTGTCCCGTGTTATTTTCTAATGAAGGTTATAAGACATAGCAGACAACTGTGTAGTTTGATTTAAATGAAAACCATATATGGTGACTAAACTCTTGTATTTGAAAGAACCAATTCATGAATTTGGAAAAAAAAAATTGAAATTAAAGTTTATACTTATTTAGGGATAAAATATAATTGAGTCGATGAGTCTAAAAAAGTCCCTAGAACAATGAACATGTTGTAGCATTTAATCTATGAAAGTGATTTTAATTTTAATTTCTATTTATTCCAAATATATGCTTGTCATAATTCTTGAAGGGCTACAGTGTATAGTATTAAGCTATTCCTACCATGCAAGCTAAACATACCAAATATACACTTTGAGTTTGACAATTATTAGTTTAATTTAGTTTAAACCCCTCCTTTCCAAACCCTTTTATCGTCACCTTCTTTGTTAAATATATAAATATTTAAAATATATACCATATATTGCCTTCAATCATACACTCTGGATTAAGGTGTACCACTTTAATAAACTACTATAAAATATTGTGAACAAGTTTCCTTAATTCATATTACCAAAAAAAAAAAAAGTTTCCTTAATTCATTACCATTTTACTCCTTAAAGAACCATTGCTTTGTGGCAGAACCCACTTCTTAAATGCTCTCTTCTTTGCCTACTCTATATAATATAACTCTCTCTTTTGTTTCACGCGAAGAGTTTTAAGGGTGAATTACCAAAAAAAAGAGTTTTAAGGGTGAACAAGAAAACAAAGAAATATGGCTACGGAGGTTGAGAGAAAAATCAACTTAGACTTAGAAACAGTAGTCACAGAGTATGATGATGATGGTCGATTAAAACGACAGGGTATCAGTTTTCCAATTGCTACATTTTTTTTTTCCTCTTAACTTTCTCAGCCAATTTTCTTTCATTTTCCTTTATGATAATTTTGGTTCTTTCTTTGTTTTTTTTTCAAGGAAATTTGGTGACTGCAAGTGCACATATAATAACAGCTGTAATTGGGTCTGGAGTGCTTTCATTGGCATGGGCCATTGCTCAGCTGGGTTTGGTTGCAGGTGTTATTGTTCTCATCCTCTTCTCTTTTATTACTTTATACACTTCAAGACTTCTTGCCAACAGTTACAGGTCCCCAGATCCAATTCTTGGAGCAAGAAACTATACTTACATGCAGGCTGTACGAAACAATCTAGGTAATTAATTAATGAGTAGTACTTCCAAAATTATTAAAAACCATTAATTTTACTATGTGGAGTTTGATTTTATTTTTAACAAATATATACATACATATATATATATATATATATATTTTAGGTCCTTAAATTGTAATTTCTGTATTCTCTATTATTCTATCTGTGTCTCTCCAGGAGGAACCAAGTACAAGGTATGTGGATTGTTTCAATATGGGAGTCTTGTAGGAGTAACCATTGGATATACAGTCGCATCATCTTTTAGTGCGTCGTAAGTAACTCTTTTTTTCTTAAGTATTTTTTTTTTTGGTCACCACCACTGAGTATATGAAAATTTTATGTAGTGGTTTTTATTCCATGCATGCATCGTTATTGTTATTATAATTATTATTATTATTTTATAGTGTAAATTTGGACTTGTTTAATTATTATTAGTAGAAAGCATTTGGTTTTCATGATGATTTGGAGGCACATACATATATATATATATATATATATATATCATATGTATATATGAATTTGATCTGATTGTGTAAAAATTAAAGCAGGGCTATAAAAAGATCCAATTGCTTCCATAAACATGGCCATGATGCTGATTGTCATGCATCAAACGAAGTCTTCATGATATGGTTTGGGATCATACAGATTATTTTGAGCCAAGTACCCAATTTCCATAAGCTCTCTGGCCTCTCCATCATAGCAGCTATTATGTCTTTTAATTATGCCACCATTGGCCTTGGCCTCTCCATAGCCAAAGTAGTAGCAGGTTAGTAATAAAAAATTACGGAAAATTTAAGTTATGTAAAATGACATTCTTATCTCTGATTATCAACTATACTAATGTTAAAGAAAGGTAGGGAACATGAGAATCCCATGACAATAGAGGTGACAGAGACTAACAAGCAGAAGATGTGGAACAGATTCGAAGCCATTGGAGACATAGCCTTCGCTTACGCTTACGCTACAGTCCTCATTGAGATACAGGTAATTAATTAAGCTTAATTTTTATATACAGAAATTAGAAATTTAATTTTGTTATAAATTGGCTTTCCCTTATTTTAAAAAACACAGAGAATTATCGGTTCAAAAACAACAATTTTAAGTTCAATTTACATTGCATGACCAAAAAACAATAAAATGACATTTGTTACGTCCTGGGAATAGATTACATCAACATGGGTTTCGCATTTCCTATCATCATCATGTATAATATATGACCCAATTAAATTACAAGGATTTTTGTTTCTCTGGGTATTTTAATTAATTAATTAATTTATTTTTTAAAAATTGAATTGCAGGACACGCTAAAATCAAGCCCACCAGAGAACCAAGTAATGAAGAAGGCTAGTGCAATTGGAGTGTCAATTACTACAATATTTTACATGTCGTGTGGAATTTTGGGTTGCTTGGCGTTTGGGAACCAAGCACCAGGCAATTTCTTAACAGGTTTTGGATTTTATGAGCCTTTCTGGCTTGTGGATTACGCTAATGCCTGTATTGTTGTTCATCTAATTGGAGCTTACCAGGTAATTAAATTCGTTAATTTTAGGCTTATTGCTTATGGATCTGATCAAATTGGTGATAGGGTTGAACTAAGCCAGCGTTATTAAATGTTGTGTAGGTTTTCTCCCAACCAGTATACAGACTAGTGGAAGATTGGAGCAACAAACAGTGGCCGGAATGTGAATTTATAGCAAGAGAATATCCAATCACCATTCCATTGTTTGGCACTTGGAGTTTGAATCTGTTTAGATCCATATGGAGAACAATGTATGTGATAGTAACAACGACATTGGGAGTAACATTTCCATTCTTCAACGACGTTTTGGGACTGTTTGGAGCTGCATCATTCTGGCCACTGACTGTGTATTTCCCGATAGAAATGCACATTTCCCAGGCCAAGATTCCCACTTATTCCTTTAAATGGCTGTGGCTGAGATCACTAAGTTTGGTTTGCCTTGTTTTGTCACTCATAGCTGCTGCTGCGTCCATTCAAGGTATCGTTAAGGAGCTCAAGCACTACAGGCCTTTCAACTCTGTGTATTAGTGTTTTCCTTTGGCGAATCACTCGGTTATAGTGTATTGGCACTATTGAATATTGTCCATCTTATCTAATAAATAACTATTTCGGACATTCTTTGTAGGTTAAACATTCATTTAAACCCTTTGAACTTTGTGTGAGACCGTTATCACTATTGTTCCCGTCATTATTAAAAAAGACAAATATATAGAACTTTCATGTCTTAAATTCGTGTGAGAATTCTATAATCAGTATTCAACATGAACAGGTACAATGGGACCAATAAGCTATAAAATATTTTTCAATTTATTTTCTTATTTAATTTTTCTTTAGAAACTAATAAACTCCAACCCCTGAAGAACATTCATTCTATTTAACAATATGATCACTTGCTTTCTACATTATTCAAAGGCCACCTTAATTCCTTTTCAAAATAACTATTTTCCCTCTTCCAAATCCACCTTTTAATTAATTTGTAGAAAAGGATAGGATTTATAATTATATATGCTTTGAAACATGCGGCTTAGTCTGAATTGTAAAAAACCTACAGCTAAGCCAAAGACCATCAACGACTGGAAGACTTTTTCCAATCAATACTAAACTTATATGATTTCCAATAGTTAATAATGTGAAATTATATAGACAACTTCCATATTGCCGTACGCCGGTGTAAGCCTTCCAACTCAATACAGCCCACCTCTGTCATGAATTTTCACAGCCAAAGGATTACTAACAATTTCCACTAGCTAAAACAACATTGCAACTGGATTCGGAGAAAGGTGAGAAAGAGAGTCCACATAACATGGTACAGTAAGTAGTAGATAATTTGTCATTTATACAGAGAAAGAATAAACAGAGTCAAGAAAGTAGTAAAAAAAACCTGTAGGATTTTCTTTTTCAGCTGTTGTAATTGGAGTTCAAGAATCTTAAGATTCTTCAAGTTAAAACATTATTATCCTTCATTTTACACGAGGTGCTATTTGAGAAATCCTTTCCTCTTCCAGAAGCACATATGGATCGATATATTGGGGTGGTGAAATACGTGTTTGGCTTGCATCATGGACAAATGATGGTCCAAAGTACTGCCAAGGAAAGAGAAAGACAACATATTAGTTTCCACAAGGAAGCGTTGCATTTATACATAAGAAAAACCTTTCTCATTCTGTCAGACAGGCACATCCCTAAGCAAAATTGTTAGAAAATATGTACGAAGAAAACACAATGAACAGCGTTACTATTGACGCCTAAAGATTATAAGACTATTAGGACTCATTGTTACTGAGTTATATTTCAAGAGACTACTCAGGGGGCATTATATACCGACTGCAATATCTTCTCACATAAAATTTCTTACTCTATCAAACCTGCAGTAACTATGTAAACTCAATTTCTGTACAAACAAAATTATTGAGATAAACACACAAAGAAGAAGAATAAGAAGATAGAAATGTCCTTATGTTGGAAAAGAGCTATGCTAGATCAGGAAGTTTGGGTATCCATGTTATAGTTAAGATATGTTAGTTATACAAAAAATACGAGCTTGCATTGTATGGTCATGTAATAAACTGTTTGTTGGTTTTAAAGCAAAACATAGTTCAGTTGAACAATTTTTTATTAAATCTAACATAATAGTTAACTGCATGACCAAACAAAGCATAATTGTCTCAACCTCACACACACACAGCAATATCATGGATAATGAATAAATTATTCACTTTTCTCTGATGTTGGGTTCTCATCACAACTCTACTTTGCGATACAATCAACATACAGCATTCATCCTTCCACACAATAATCAGATGTGTCTACCTGATGAAAACAGATTAGAAAGAAATTGAAGGCCAAGAGAGATTGAGAGCTTACAAAATAGAGAGCAGAGAAGAATGCTATTGTTATGAGGATCAATGGTCCAAATCCCAAGAAAAATGTCCCTCCAATTGTCAGCAATAGTTTGGCTCGAGGTATTAATCCCTGAAAGAGAAGAATTGTTAAATCATCTACCATGAACTTTCACCATCATGCACACACACACACGAGCATAAAGAATTGCAAATCTACACCAGTAAATAAGAGTATCAAATGACAATAGCTTTATAAGGATTGCTTAAGAGACAAAAGTAACTAGCAATTAATGCAAACATCATGCAAAAGAATCAAGAACCATATATTTCAACATAAAATTAATAGCAGCATATGTACTCAAGAAGCTTGAACATAGCAAGCTTCAGACCATTACAATACAAACGCATTCTAATTTTTTAAGCTGGGCTGCCTGATTATAAGCTAGTGCAGGATATGCTATTTACTTTAAACCTTTATTTAGGTTTCTTTATATTAGAATGTTATAGGTTTTCGTAATCAACATTTATTTAGCCTTACATGATAGAGGTTTTATTAAACTTTTCTTTAGGTTTGTTAGTCTGAGCTAGTTGTGCCCCATTAATCTTCTTGTATTACTGGTTACTATATTTTATTAGTAAATATTATTGGAGTGTAAGTTCCATAAGGTGAAATGAAAATGAGTTATTGTTATAAATTTAGAAAGAGAGATGCCACCTCAATGAAACTTAGAACAATTAGCAAACTGATAAAGAAATGAATATGAGTTCGACCTCAAGGCCTTCACTGTTCAACTTCATCGAGCGCTCCCTTTGATTTGCAAGGTTCTTCTCAACCTCAGTAAACACTGCATTTTTCTGTGAGAAAGATCTTTCTTCTTTGCCGGTCTCAACATTAGGTCCATAGTCACTCCTATTAGTCTCCTCAAGCAAAGAAGTGGGAGTCATACCCCTCCTCCTTAGTTCCTTCATAAACAAGGACTCCGGAGGTTCTTCACCTGAAAACGCGTTTGTGAGACAAGTAAGATACAAGAGAAACTATTCCATCAACATTTTTGTAAAACTGATAAAAACCAGTGACCCTCTAAAGAATTTCCTAATAGCATTGTCTAGTACCTCAACAAGCCCAACAGAGATTGTTTGCTCTGATACAATTACCTCATGATTCAAAAACAAAGCTAGATGCCTTACAAACCGACTACAGTTATATTTCTCCGATCTCTAACTTTTTAGTAATTCAGTCAATGGTTGAATTTTTTTTTCCATATTAATAATGATTAAGGAGTTAATCATTTTCCATCATTTAATAACAATCAATACAAACTTCCTCATGAAAATTTTATACAAAATATATATATATATATATATATATTTTATTTCAATTTTCCCTCCAAGTTTCTCAGCAATCAAACAAAGGGTTATTCTCGTTTTACTAATAAACTCACAAAGCAGGAACTTTTCCATCAAACAAGACACATAAACAACAGTAGCTTAAATTTAAAAGAAAAAAAAAAATTCAAGAACTAAAATCACTTGAAATTCACCAAAATAAAAAATAAAAAGCATACCATTGCTTTCTTTGTCGGAGTCTTGAGCTCCACAACAGACCCTAAACCTCTTGGTGGCGTTATATCTTGAGCTGCCAGAGTTTGGCAACCTGAGAATCCTCTTCCTGGAATGAAATTCCGAGTAAAACAAGCTCGATTTCGCAGAGAATTTTGGTTGGGAAGCGGGAATTGGAGATTGAGTGTATCTCAAAATTTGTACAGGGGAGGCCATTTGGTTTTCTGCATCAATCAGAATGCAATTTCATTTCGCTGCCAAACACAAAACAAATTTTTTATTTTTGCTTTTTCTTCTTTTGAGAGCGAAAGCTTCTTCTAGAGGAGAGTATAAGGAACAGGAGGCGGGTGGCGTATCTTAGCATAGGATGGTGATGGGTGTATAAAGTGCGCAGGAGGATGTGTGGTGTGGTTTCGTTGCTAGAATTTGCGGTTAGAGGGCGGAATCGGGCTCTGTTGTCGTGTGGTAACACAATTTAATTCTCCATGTATATTTTGACGTATTATTGTTGGATTTTAAGAAAGAATTTAATTCATCAACTATTTTTTTTTTAAAAAAAATTCAGTGAATAACATTGAATATCATAAAATCGTGATTTGATAGATAAATGTATAACATTATTATACATGTCACATTATTTATGCTCAACAGATATGAGCAACACTGTGTATTAGAGTAATTATATATATATATATATATATAAATGTTGTAGCATTGAATAGTGAAAAAATACACTTCCGTAGGCCAACAATGGGGAATGAATGATGTAATTCCCTTTGAACATTTTGTACCAGTCACATGCATGCTATACGATTTTATATATATATATATATATATATTATTTTTAATTCCATGATAGTCTCTATGATAAAATATTAATATGACCAAAATGGTTATCCAAATCATGATTGATTTTTCTAATAAAGGACAAATTCAGTATTTATAAATTGGATGGTCTATTTTTATCTTATTAATTTTTTTTAAAAAATAAAATAAAATTTGACATTACAAGTATATATTATTAAAATAAAAAAAGTATACATAGAGAGAAAACGTAATAAGCCTTACACTCATGAAGCAAATACAATAAGTTATTATTTAAATTGTGCTCTACGTTTCTTCATTGAGTAAAACTCATCAATAATTAAATCATCATCTATACTTCTTAGAAGGTTTCTTTTTATGTAGATGATCATGTAATTAATAAGAAATTTATTCTCAATCTTATTTTGAAACCCATTTTTAATGAATTTCATAGATGAAAAACCTCTTTTTGTAGTTGATGTGAAAATCGAAAGTGTCAATACCAAATGAATCAATCTAATAATTAAGTAAAAATCTTCAATCATATATGTTTTAATGAATTGATGATATAATGTAGAAATAGAATCAATATTCTAAAAGTCCGGACGATCCATTGACATACATGTTTTAATTAATTGATAATATAATGTAGAAATAGAATCAATATTTTGAAAGTCCGGATGATCCATTGATAATTTATAATGCTCCAATTGTATTATCAAAAGATATAAATCATAATAAATGAAGTCTTCACGATAAATTTCTAAGCAAGCTTACAAATATCATTGATATTAAATAATCTGAAGCCATGAGAAGGATTTAACGTTGAACTAAGATAAAGCAGCTCCACAGTGCTTTCTGGAAACCTATTATTCAACTCCATCAATTGAAAATCTATTACATTATTAAATATATCAACTCGATAATGATGCTCTATTATAATAAAATCTCTTTGTTGACAAAAATGACCTGTACCATGTTTATATGAAGCACTCATATCAGGTATCTCAATATTATATCGTTTATAAAAAAATATAACTTCTTCAAATAGCTCATCTCTACCACCATCTCTCAAAATTTGAAGTTGACATTTTGATTATGAAACATAATTCAAAACATTAACAGTCTTGATTTTTTTTGAAGTGTTTGACAAACAAAATCAGTAATTCCTATAACTTTTTCATCAAAAGTAAAATAAATACAAATTCAAATGATGTTATGGCAACTAAATATTTATAAGTCTCAGAACAAAATTATTGGGTTTGTCCATTTTCATCGATCTTTGAAAGAAATGATTTAATTATACCAAACAATTCAATTAAGCACTTCACAAAATTATAATGAGAACTCCAACAACTTGCTCCAGGTCATTGTAAATTATAAGTTTAATTTGCCCCCTACTTGTCTCAAGTTCTCTATCCATTAACAACTCATGAATTTCATATTTTCATCTCAAAACCAACTGAAAATGACACTTGACAGAAGCAAATATATAATTAATAATTTCATTCAACATTGAAAAAAATAACCAAACATACTTCACTTTTTTAGCTTCACCATTTGAAGCCAATTGTAAGCGATAAGCAAAACAATGTACATAATATGCATATGGACAATCTTGAAGAAACAATACTTATAACTCATTTCATGCACCATCATATTGTTAGTACCATCATATGATTAATCATGCAAATTTTCAACTAAAAGTTTGTAACGACCAAGAATAGTAGTGATCTCATTTTTTAAAGTTAAAACTCTCGTGTCAAGAACATTCACCACATCAAAAAATTATTCTATGATGAATCCATGACAATCTACATATCTTAAACTAATAGCCATTTGCTTTTTATTTGCTTCATAAAAAAGAATACAATATTTATTATTTCCAGTTTCTTAATGAATAAACTTCCTCACATTGTTAGCATATATATGCAATATCTCTTTTTGTATTGATGATGTACTATACTTAGCATTTCCAGGAGTATTATCAAGAACAACATTGTTAATGCCAATGTTACATCTTGCCATTAAATTTAAAATTTCAATGAAATTTCCCCGTTTAGATGAATTATGACTCATCATTACTTCTGAAAATCAATCATTGACTTGCTAATAATTTAACACTATCAATTGACACTTTTAGCCTCAATCGATTCTGTGTTATTTGTTGAGAAAATTATGCATTCATAATTATATCAATTTATTGAGATAGATTCCCCAGGCCATGCTAATATACCATAGCATGTTGATGAGTCGAAGATACATTATATCCAATAAAGGCACATTGTTGTCTACCAAACCTATTCCAGTTTCTAAATCCTTCAGTAGTGAGAGTCTTCTGCGAGTTATTATAAAAATGAAGTAAGAAAAACAAAAGTCCAAATATTTGGTAATAGAATACTCAAGCAAAAAATATTACTTAAACCACTTAGATTGTAATCTTCGAGCTTGAGTCCCATTTACATGACTAGGATACACACCTAGTTAAGGTTAATGTAATATACACCAACCAAGCTCCATAAAACGAACAAGACTGAGATGACTACCAAAATAATACGTATATGTATTTGCGAAAAATATTTTTTTAAAAAAAACTTAGTATATTTTCTGTATAAAAGCGTTCGGACAGACAAGAACCAAACCTTGACTGTCAAAATACTCATTACGATAAAATCTAATGTCGTTTATTTTTTTTTTTTTAAAAAAAAATCCTTAACCAAAGAAAACATCCAATACAAAACTCACATTTTAAAACAATAATATGCTTAAATAAACAGAAACATCCATACTCCTATCTTATTTCCCAAAACATAAAATCACTAATAAAATTCAATGTTGATAAACCCAACTCCACATCATAATATTGGAAAACCTTCATTTTGTACTCCAAAGGTCTCCCATCTTGAGCAGCCATATAGTTCACCATTTTCAATAATTGTCATGAAAGACAAATCATTTTATGTATTATTATTTGGAAAAAATAAACAAACTGAGATGTGAGTTAAATAACTCAGTAGAATTTCCACACCATTAAAGTATACATCCATATGCAATCTTAATCATAATCAATATCGTAAATCAAACTTATCATGCAATTATAACATATGTCAGTCAATGGAATTTTCTTTCACGTACCATAACATATCAATTATAAGTGTGCATGCATCTTAGTCTTACTTATAGCATCACACAGTAAGCATTTCAATATCACATATAACTTACTTAGTTTGTCATGATCAAACTCAAATATTTGTATAACGCTTCCATATACCAACCAAATGTAAATGTACCGTTCATAGTCCGTCGTACAATATTAAATTCATACATGCGTGCTCACTAAGCCTATATATTATTTTAGGCAACTTATAGTCCTACTCAACTACATGCTTGACACACACAGATATCAAAACATCACTATAGATATCCATTGCAAAGATATATGCATCAAATTCTATTCCACAATTAACACAAATTGCATAACCTCCATACAAATAAATTCATAAATTAGATTGTACGCAACCAAATAATTCAATTACAGCAGCAAATTATCAATTCATGTCTCCATAAAAACTCAAGTAAATTTCAGCATTTTGTGTGATTTGTAAATATTTTAACAAAAATAATTTACTCAAACAGTCACTGTATGAAAAGAATGACCCAATCAGATTTCAGAAATTATAACTAATTCATGAAAATTCCGATTGACCTAAAGTTAGTGCCAAAACAACAATACGACATATATCTATCTGTTGAAATTTTTCCAGAATTTACCAGGTAAAATAAACTCAGTTTCCAAATTTAAGAACCAAAACTGTAAAACCAACCCAGCAGTGATACAAAAACTTATAAAATTCACAATTAATTATATATGCCTCCAAAATTCATGATTTTTCATATATATGTTTCTGAGGGTCTTAGGTAAAGTATATAAAAATTGCAAATTAAAAAGAATTGATTTACCCATAAAAAATATACTGAGAACCTGAACTGTTCAGAATTTTATAGCTTGAAATAGAGAACTTTGAAAATTCATAATTAATTATAAAAAATTCAGATTGAGTGAAACAAAAACAAAACATTCAAAATTCATAGATCTATCCAAGATAAATCATTCAAAAATTTTCAATATCAAATGCAGGTCACGAAAATTCAAATACCTCCCCTAAATAGACAGATTTTTCAGTAGAGTTTTGAGATAACCCACAATTGCATAAATTCAATTATCATAAACAACAAAGAAAACACATCAAGCAATTCTTTGCTAGGAATCCTACATGAAATCCTTGATTTGATCTTGGAAAGTTGCAAAAATTCAGCCCTCAAATCAGGTTCCAAAAATAAATCTTAAGAAAAAGAAAAAAAAAGATTTAGTATTTAAATCTTCCACAAGAAAAATCAAATCTTCAGGTTTCTTTAATCAAAACATTTATTACTCACCTTCCAAAATCAGCAGGTTCTACTCGTCTTTTGTTTTTCTTCCAAACCCTCAAAACTCTCATATGTTTTTCTCTCTAAAATCATACGTTTGGTTTTTTTTTTCAAAAAGGCATAGTTATAAATTTGTAAATGACTTAGGAAATTGAGTTTGACTTGAACTTCTCTTTTTTTTTTGAATAATAATAATAATAATAATAATAATAATAATCCAAAAACCTTATCAATTCTGTTTAAAAATTAGATTTTCAATCTACTTTATTTAAAATAATAAAATCCTATATAATCAGGTTAATTTGATAAAGTCATATCTCAACTAAATAAATAATATACTTATCCTTAATTTTTTTTTAAAAAAAATGATTTAGATCCCACAACTACCTACTCCTTAAAAGAATTTCATCCCCGAAATTCAAAAGAAAAATAAAACTAAAACATACCAAATTGAACAATTTACTATCAAAACAAAAATTATTAATTCTAGGACAATAAGCTCAAATAAGTAACATACATTTTTCAAATAAATCAAATTCATATAAGTCACATAATTCCACTCCTAACTGCTAAACAAATGAGGATATTTTGCCATCATCTCCTTTTCTCGTTCCCATGTGGCTTCTCTTAATGAGTGATTCTTCCAAAATACTTTTACAAATGTTATATTCTTTCTTCGCAGTACTTTTTCTTCACGTTGTAGAATCCTTTCAGGCTACTCTTCGTATGTCAAATCTTTTCGAATCTCCAAAGGTTCATAACTAAGTATATGCGAAGGGTCAAAAATGTACTTTCTTAGCATTGATACATGAAACACATTGTGAACACTTGAAATGTTAGGTGGTAAAGCCAAACGATAAGCTAAATCACCAATTCTTTCAAGAATCTCAAACGGTCCAATGAACGGCGGACTTAGCTTTCCTTTCCTGCCAAATCTCATGATACCCTTCAATGGTGCTATCTTCAGGAAAACTTTGTCTCAAACTGCAAATTCTAATTCCTTTTGTCGATTGTCCGCATAACTTTTCTGATGATCCTGAGCAGTCTTGATTCTCTCTCTAATCCTTGTAACCACATCCTGTGTTTACTATAAAATCTCTGGTCCAACAAGTTTTTGTTCGCCGATTTCATCCCAATTTATAGGAGATCTACATTTTCTTCCATACAATGCCTCATACGGTGCCATACCAATAGTAGCTTGAAAACTATTGTTGTACACAAACTCTACGAGAGGTATATGTTCTTCCCATGATCTTTTAAAATCAATCATGCAAGCTCTCAACATATCCTCCAAAATTTGAATAGTCCTCTCCGACTGTTCGCTAGTTTGCGGATGAAACGCAGTACTAAATTTTAATTTCGTACCCATGGCTCCATGTAAGCTATTCCAAAACATCGATGTGAACCGTAGATCCCTATCCGACACAATTGAAACAGGCACCCCATGTAACCTTACAATCTCATTGATATAAAGTTGCGCCAATGTATAAGTCGCCTTAATTGGCAAGAAATGTGCTGACTTTATGAGTCTATCTACAATCACCCACATAGCATTCAATCCTTGCAACGTTTGCAGTAATCCAACCACAAAATCCATAGTGATGTGCTCCCATTTCCAGACAGGTATCATTAATGGCTTCAGCAAACCAGATGGTCTTTGATGCTCTGCTTTAACTTGTTGGCAAGTTAAGCATTGCTCCACAAATCATGCGATCTCTTCAGATATTTGTCCATCAAACACCTCTTAAATCATCAACATTTTCGTACTTCCGTGGTATCAATATGGTGTATAATGAGCCTCCACCATTAATTCTTTCTTTATACTCTCATTATTGGGTACACATAAATGATCTCCAAACCTCAGTGTACCATCACCGCAAATATTGAACTCTGACATCTTTCCTTGAATTACTCCATTCCTTATTTCCTTCAAACTGGGGTCTTGACGTTGCGTCACCTTGATTCTTTCGACAATCGCTGGTTGCAACTTCAGTGTAGCTAAACCTCCCGGAAAACATCCTACAATCACTTCGATATCCAGCTTTCTCAAATCTTCCAAGAGTTTTCCTTACTTCGTAATGAGGCTTGTATTCATATCAGCGTACTTCCTGCTCAAAGCATCAGCCACAGAGTTAGCTTTTCCCGGACGATAGTCAATCACATAGTCATAATCTTTAACCAATTTCAACCACCTCCTTTGCCTCATATTTAACTCCTTTTGTGTAAAGAAGTATTTTAAACTCTTGTGATCGGTGAAAATTTCGCACTTCACTCCATAAAGATAATGTCTCCAAATCTTCAATGCGAATACTACCGCTGCAAGTTCCAAATCGTGTGTAGGATAATTTCACTCATAAGGCTTCAATTGTCGTTATGCGTATGCTATCACTTTTCCTCCTTGCATCAATACGCAACCAATTCCAGTTCCTGATGCGTCACTATAAATAGTAAACTTATCTTCTCCATTCGGTATGGTTAGCACAGGTACGGTAACCAATCTCTTTTTAAGTTCTTGAAAACTTCTTTCGTAAGTTTCGGACCAGAAAAACTTAACGTCTTTCCTTGTTAACTCCGTTAAAGGCGATGCGATCTTTGAAAAACCTTCCACGAAAGGATATTGTTTCTTCTGAACGGCTGCAACCTCACTTGGATCAACTTCTATTCCTCTCTTAGAAATAATATGACCAAGAAAGGATATTGTTTCTAACCAAAATTCACATTTCTTGAATTTGGCATGCAACTTCTTCTCCCTAAGTCGTTGTAAAGCTGCTTCCAAATGTCGTTCGTGTTCTTTTTCACTCTTTGAATATACCAAAATATCATTAATAAACACAATCACAAACTTGTTCAAGAAATCTTTAAATACCCTATTCATGAGATCCATAAATGCCGCAGGGGCATTCATTAATCCAAAAGGCATCACCAAGAACTCACAGTGTCCATATCTTGTTCGAAAAACACTTTTAGGTATATCACTCTCTTTAATCTTCAGCTGATGATATCCGGATCGAAGATCTATTTTTGCAAACACATTGGCTCCTTATAATTGATCGAACAAATCTTCAATTCTCGGTAAATGATACTTGTTCTTAATAGTTACACGATTAAGCTCTCTATAATCAATACACATACGCATCGTCCTATCTTTCTTCTTCACAAACAGCACTGGTGCACCCCATGGTGAAACACTTGGTCGAATGAAACCCTTATCCAACAACTCCTGTAATTGTTCTTTAAGCTCTTTTAATTATGCTGGGGCCATCCTGTAAGGGGTCTTCGAAATCGGTGCGGTTCCAAGCATAAGTTCAATCGAGAATTCAACTTCTCGTTCAAGTGGCAATCAAGGTAAATCTTCTGAAAACACGTCCTGATAATCCCGAACAATCTTGACATCAGTTAGCGATGGAGTTGCTGCGCTTGCATCCATCACACTTGCTAAAAAGGCTTGACACCCTTTCTTTACACTTCTTAAAACTTGAAGTGCAGAAATAGCACGTTGAAGTGGTCTTGACTTTTCACCTTCAAACACCACAGTATCGCCTTCCATCGTGAAGAAAATCTTTTTCTCTTTACAGTAGATACTAACTCCATGCATGGACATCCAGTCCATTCCAAAAATCACATCAAAATCATGCATATCCAAAATAATAAAATCAACAAAGATAGTCTTGCCTCCTAGAACAACTTCACAAGACTTCAAAATTTCACAAGCACAAATTAAACTTCCAGTAGGCATAGAAACACATAATTCAATGTCTAATTTTTCAGACTTTACAGACAATGTCTTAGCAAACTTACTAGACACAAAGGTATGTATTGATCCAGAATCAAATAAAACATATGCTTCTTGACCAGTTACAGAAAGTGTACCTGCTACCACGTTAGGATAATCAACAACTTGGTTCCTCGTCATTGCATACACTCGACCTTGAGTTCTTGTATCCCCTTTTTAGGTTCTGGACAGTTCCTCATAAGATGCCCAGTCTTTCCACAATTAAAACAGGCTCTAGTTTTTCGGTAACATTCGCCGATATGTTTCTTTCCACACGTCTCATAAGTAGGAAACTCCTTTCTAATTTCTTCTGTTCTCGGTTTCTTATTGTCATGCCTTCTACCTCCAAACTTTCTCTTATTATTGCGGTTATTTCGATTCCATGGCTTACTCTTCGAGGTTGATTCTTTTCCTACTATTTTCCTTCTAGCCTTCCTATTGGCTATAATTTGAGCACTTTGCAGTTCTTCATCATAAGTTGGCAGTCGCATACATGCTACTGCGTTGAAAAGTTCATCGTTCAATCCATCTTCAAATTGGCGCCCCTTTTCATACTCATTTGTAACCAGTCTTGGAGCATAACTGCAGAGTTCTTCGAATTTCCTATCATATTCCACCAGGGTCATGTTACCTTGTTTCAGATGTAGGAATTCTGCTTCTTTTGCACTTCACAGACTTAGAGGGAAATAGTTATTATTAAATATCTCCTTAAATTGAGTCCAGGTCATAGGGTTTTCAGCAACCATATATGCCCTCTTAGCTGAATCCTACCAATGCATTGCGCTGTCTCTCAGCAGGTATGTAACGCAAATCACCTTTTGAGTTTCTGAACAGGTCATCAATTCAAAAGCCATCTCTACCTCCCTTATCCAATTGTCAGATTGAATTGGATTGGTAGACCCAGAGAAGGTCGGGGGTCTCTGTCGCCTGAACCTCTCAACCACATCAATAATTTCGTCTTTTGGTCCAGCTGATTGATGTCCTATATTCGCAGCTAAAGCTTGAAGCATCACTTGAGCTGCCTCGTTGATGTTAGGAACTTGCCCATCAACAACATTAGTCCTAGGGCGTGCCTTGATGTACTACAAATAAATCACTAGTAATTTAATAATCTAATTTGAAACTTGATATGGAACAGACATACCATTATCACAGTTCCATAAGTTTCAACAACTCATTCAATTACTTGCACTTCGAAATAATCATATATGCGTTTTATTGCACAAAAATGTCAATCACATATATAAACTTAAACACTTTACATAATGGTACCAAAGTGACAAATTTTATTAATAACTTTAATAAAGTTAACATAAACCACTTATTGAAATCCTAACTAACGACAACATAAAATAAAAGAAACCTAAGTCACCTACGCCAACCACCACTAATTGAAATCCTAACTAATGATAACATAAAGAGAATAAAATAAAATAAACCTAAGTCACCTACGCCAACCGCCTCAACTCTGTTTGGAGTCTCCTAGGGACAGACTCCACTTCCGACTCATTAATCCCCAACCCTATAGGTTTAGGAACCACTTCAGTAACATATAAGATTTCCCTCTTCTGCTTACAAGTCCTGGGCCTAAATGGCCTACTACAGATCACATTTCTTTTCCTCTTTTTATTTCCAAACCTCCTAAAGAATTCCCTACTTTCGGGAGAGTTCTCTATCACTGAATTGTCGTTTTGTTTTCCACCTCCCTCCATCTCCGATTCATACTCCAATATCTCAATTTCTTCATCTACTGGTTCGCTTTCTTCCTCAGGATCCTCCTTCGGATCCTCCTCAGGATTTTCTTCAGGATCCTCCTTTGTGAAAGAATCTGAACTGGAGTCGTCAGAAGAGTCAGAGGGAAATGCCAAACTTTCATCCCTCAAAAGTGCAAGCGATATTTCCCTCCTGCGTCCTATCCAAGATCTTTAGATTTTCTTATACTCCTCCACATCCTTAGGCTTGCCATACATCTTCCTAACAAGGATCATTTTACAAAAACAAACAAATTTAATCGAGGGTCAGACAATCAAAGGAAATCAAATATACCTCATGGTCATGGTGATCTCGTGAAGCTCTTGAGGTTCATTTGGGAGTACAATTAATTTCTAAGACCAAATACTTATAACATTCATAAGTATAATATAAATTAAATATTTATTTTTATCAAAATATACCACAAGTTTCGTAACCATGCTCTGATACCAAAATTGTAACACACCCCAACCAAGTTTCATAAAATGAACAAGGCTGAGATGGCTACCAAAATAATACGTACATGTATTTGCGGAAAATATTTTTAAAAAAAACTTAATATATTTTCTGTATAAAAGCTTTCGGACAAACAAGACCCAAACCTTAACTATAAAATACTCATTACGATAAAATCTAATGTCGTTCATTTTTTTTTTAAAAAAAAATCCTTAACCAAAGAAAACATCCAATACAAAACTCACATTTTAAAACAATAGTATGCTTAAATAAACAGAAACAACAATACTCCTATCTTATTTCCCAAAACATAAAATCACTAAAAAAATTCAATGTTGATAAACCCAACTCCACATCATAATATTGGAAAACCTTCATTTTGTACTCCAAAGGTTTCTCCTTTTGAGCAGCCACATAGTTCACCATTTTTAATAATTATCATGAAAGACAAATTATTTTATGCATTATTACCTGAGAAAAATAAACAAACTGAGACGTGAGTTAAATAACTCAGTAGAATTCTCACACCATAAAAGTATACATCTATATGCAATCATGAAAATTCCGATTGACCTAAAATCAGTGTCAAAACAACAATACGACATATATCTATCTGTTGAAATTTTTCCAGAATTTACCAGGTAAA